>JALIGW010000003.1:40020495-40357995 GCA_023053685.1 Diadophis punctatus similis | reverse complement strand
CGCAGAGGGCAAAACAGCAAATGTCGGCGTCCAGGTGAGGTGGGGGGGAGGGGGGAAGCGGGTGGGCGCTTGGATGCCTGCAGCTCGTGACAGGTAAGCTGCCTCCTTTCCCCGCCTCCCGCCTCCCATTCGTTGCTTGCCAGCCCGGCCGAAGGGAAGGCGGGAGGCGAGGAAAGGCCTCCCGAAAGGGAGGCGGGCTCCCGAAGCCTCCCCTCCTTTCGGGAGGCCTTTCCTCGCCTCCCGCCTTCCCTTCGGCCAGGCTGGCAAGCAACGAACGGGAGGCGGGAGACGGGGAAATGAGGCAGCCGGCAGCTTACCTGCTCCAAGCATCCAAGCACCGCGGTCTCCCGGTCGCCCGCCCGGCCCCAGGGCAATGGCGGCAGCGAGGCGACGGGGGGAAGAAAGGGGAGGGGGACGAGGAAGGGCTGTTTGCGCCGCTCGTAAACTCAAAGTGGCGACGGCTCCTCGTCCCTCACCCCTCCCAACCGCAGCGGCGCCTCCGAGGGCGGGGCTAGGGATGGGGCGGGGGAAGGAGAGGAGGAGCAGCCTCCCTTCCCCCTCCCCCCAGCTTCCAGCCGCCGCCGGAGGAGTCAACAACGCGGGACGCCCACCCGCCGCCAACGCCGCCCACGGCCAGCCCGAGCTGAGAGGCCTGCTGCCTTTCAGGCTGATTTTTTGAAAGAATGCCCTAGTCGGGCAAACTTTGAAAAAATCGGGACTTTTTAGAAGGCGGGCGGGACGCGGGACAAATGGTGAAAAAGCGGGTGTGTCCCGCCAAAATCGGGACGTCTGGTCACCTTACCCAAGATCCTTCCGAGGTAGGTAAAATGAGGACCCAGATTGTTGGGGGCAATATAAATATACATTGCTTACTGGTGTAAACCGCTTAGAGAGTGCTTGCACTATGAGGCAGTATATAAGTCTCACAAATCAATAAACAATCAAATAAACAAATAAACAAATAAACAAAAAAACAAAAAAACAAATAAATGCTGTTGTTCTCAGGAAAATGGGTGTTTGGCATAATTAACAATAAGAAGAAAAAATGTTGAGGGAATGCACAAAAGGATTAAATTAATTTGGGACAAGCTTTGGATTTTCTAAGTCAAAACCATAGACCATATACAGCATGGGCAAAATCCAAGTTACAATCCTGTCATATTATGATTCCTAAATAAATTATTTGTGCTGTGAAAACACTTGAAATTCAAATCTACCTGGAGCTTTTCATAAATGATCAAACCACTTATTATAATTGGTAGACTGTGTGTGTGTGTGTGTGTGTGTGTGTGTGTGTGTGTGTGTTCCTGATCATTCCTCCAATCATTTCATCTGTCCTCAGACTGAAGAAGTGAGAAGTATATTCAGGTAGTCAACCTAAGACCACAACTGAGCCCAAAATTTATGTTTCTAAGTGAGAAATTTGTTAAGTGAGTTTTGCCCCATTTTACAACCTTTTTTTTTGCCACGGTTGTTAAGTGAAACTGCAGTTGTTAAATTAGTAACATGGTAATTAAATGAATCTGGCTTCCCCATTTACTTCGATTGCGAGGAGGTCGCAAAAAGGGATCATGTGACCCCGGGACACTGCAATGGTCATAAATATGAGTCAGTTGCCAAGCATCAGAATGGAAATCACATGACCGTGGGAATGCTGCAACAGTCATAAGTGTGAAAAATGCTCATAAGTCACATTTTTCAGTGCCGTTGCAACCCCGAACGGTCACTAAATGAACTGTTGTAACTCAAGGACTTCCCGTATAACTTAAAATCCTTAATCTGCTAAGTCACCTTCTAGGATGCCAAATTCAGATTTGAGGTAGGATGAAATAGCTGCAAGTTCTTCTTCCTGATAAGCTGCTCGGTGATGTGGAGAACAGAGAGCCAATTTTCAGACTCTCAGATTCACAATTCCTGAAATCATGTGATATCTATGTAATTTGACATTTGATTTATGCAGCATATATATATATGTCTGACCACATGAAAAGTCCAAGCTCCAACTACATTATTACTATCAGAACTAGTGTAACTTCAGTTTGATTATTAATACACATTATTCAAGCACTCATTTCAACTTTTCAGAATCAATTTCTTTGTGGTAATCTAAGATGTTGCTTTTTTTAAAAAATTAAAGGATCCTATGCTGCTGCAGCTTGAACACACTTGTGGTTTACTCTGAATATTAGATATGCCAACTCAGCTCAATCTAAAGCCGGTAAATTAAATCTAGCTACTCATAGTTAACATTACTGTTCAAAGAGCAAATTAAGCAAAGCATCCTAAAAAATAACATACCAAGATCTTCCTGGTGATGTCTAATCTCTCTGGGGATTGTTGATGTAGTCCAGCAAATAGGGAGGGTACTGAGTGTAGCTTTTCAGTTACATACATAGATCTAAAAAAACCCAACATTAAGTATCCCTTATGAGAAAAGCTCTTCTTTTTCTTCCAGGCTTTGCATATGGGGTGATGAGGATTGCAGATTGAGTCAAAATGGGACATGCAACACTCACAGTTGTTTTCAAACTGAGAGACCCAATTGCATATTTGTCATTTATCAGATTATTTTATCTGAGCCGTTTGTCTAACTTCATGTTTTTAGCTGTTTTTCTGTTTTTTTCTAGTTGTGCACAACGCCCAGAATCCACTCAAGTTGGGTGGCCCATAAATCTGAATTAAAACAAAAATGCATCCCATATTATTTCTTTTGACCTTAAAAGCAGAATATCGTAAAATAAACCTGGCAACCTACCATACTTCTTCCTGGAGAAGAGAAGAAAATTATGGCAAATACTTCAAAATAGGAATGCTTATCATTCTGAATGTTATTTGTCAAATAGAATTGGATCTACTTCTTCTTGCAAATGATGCTAAGGGTCAAATATGCAACGCTACTTACACTGTTGCCTGTCATAGAAGTTTAGGCTTCTTGTGGCACATTAAAAATAAATATTAAGTATTTAACATACTTCTAAATACTTCCATGTTTTGTTTTGAACTGTGTGTGGCACTAGATCAGTGATGGCGAACCTTTTTTTCCTCGGGTGCCAAAAGCGCGCGCATGCACGCTATTGCACACACGTGAGTGCCCACACCCATAATTCAATCCCTGAGGAGGGCAAAAATGGCCTCCCCCGCCACCCTGGAGGCCCTCTGGAGGCCAGAAACGGCCCATATCCCAACTTCTGGTGGGCCTAGTAGGCCTGTTTTTTGTCCTCCCCAGGCTCCAGAGGCTTCCCTGGAGCTTGGGGGTGGTGAAAACGCCCTCCCCCACCTGCCAGAGGCCCTCTGGAAGCCGAAAACACCCTCCCAGAGCCTCTGTGCGAGCCAAAAATCAGATGGCCGGAGTGCACATGCACGCTGGAGCTGAGCTAGGGCAACGGCTCACGTGCCGGCAGATATGGCTCTGCGTGCCACCGGTTCGCCATCACTGCACTAGATCTATCATATCCTCTCTAGAAAACGAACTCCAGAAATTTAAAACTATTTTTCTACCATAAATCCATTAACCCCATCAAATCTCCTTACTTTTGATTCTAGCAGTACACAAACACAATAAGTCATTAATTGCCATTTACAAATATAGAGTTAATACCCAATTTTCCAGGAAGTGCCTAGCATCCTAATATATAATTTTTATTTACAAACAATTAATCACAAACAATTAACACCAGAAGACTTGGCTAAAGGGAATCTCCTCTAATAGTTACAGCTCTTAAGAAAAAATTTGAAACCTGAGAAGTAATATGGGAGAAATCATCCCCTAGACCAGGGGTAGACAAAGTTGGCTCTTCTATGACTCATGGACTTCAACTCCCAGACTTTCTGAGCCAATCATGCTAGCTCAGGAATTCTGGGAGTTGAAATCCATGAGTCATAGAAGAGCCAACTTTGCCTACCCCTGCCCTAGACAATATAAGGCCAAATTACTAGCATTAGAACCAGAGGGATCATTTTCAAGAAGAGACAATAATTTAATTCTGGCTGTGTTATATATAGGGCAGTATGATAAGACATGTCCACAGTTTCAACCTCAGCCCTATCACAGGGGCATAGTCGCTCACTAATCAGGAGCCTCTTGAATCGCCTGTTGAGTAGTGCTGAGGGCAAAACATTAAAACAGGCTAGGGAAAAGACCCTTCTATACTTGGGGATGGTTAGAGTATAGAAATATGAAGCCATCCTCAATCCATAATTATTAGAATGGCTGAAAATCAACGGGGAGCAGGTTTTATTGGCTCTGGGTCTTAAATATTGCAAATCTATGTCCACAAGACGTTGGATTATCATTATATAATTACTGTAGCCACTTCCCCATTGGGCAGGCAGATAGCAATAGACATGACATTGTTTGATTTGGCTTGAAAGCTGGTCCACCAATGCTTTCACATTGTATTTGGCATTAAGCTCTCAATGTATAGATTGCCTTTTCAGCCTCTCTTTCTTTCTAGCTCTTTTTCTTGGAAGACTAAGTAGGTAAAGTGAGGCAATTTAGTAGATCTGGACATTCCCATGACAAACTGACTGGATCAAGTTACTTTAATTCTGTTTTGAGTTAAATCTAATCCCCTTGGGGCTAGTTGAGTAGTTAAAGGAATCCTTGTTCAGTATTCTAATACACTCTAGTTCTCTACTCATAAACACACACTCATCCAGTTAAGTATTGTGTGTAAACTGGAATTAATGGTGTAAATAAATATAAATTATATAAATTTATTACAATATAAATTATATTTTCTCAACTCAGTGCCTAATGTAGATTGAATTTTAATTCTCAGAGTTTCCATAATACCTGAAAGTTGTAAAGATCAATGTGACAAGGAAGTCTAGCAAAGTGGGTCAGGGGAAGAAAAAAAACTGACATCAATTAATCTCATTAGGAAGGATATAGTCTTTCTTTCAAAGTTAATGATGGTATGTGTAAGCCATTATGGTGATACTTAGACTAAGCTAGTGATCTGTGTCATAGCTCAATTGTAGTTACAGGGACTATAAATGTTTTTAAAAACTGGAGATGCAATTGGGGCTGTATGAAGGCAGCCCAACATTAAGAACACAAAGACAGCTAATATTGAACTGAAATCTACATTCAAAATCGAACCCAACTTAACTGAAAGCACACAATTACAGAACATTACAGAATAGTAATAGCAATAGCCCTTGACTTACATTCACTTCATGGTGCTTTACAGCCCTCTCTAAGAGTCAGCATATTGCCCCCAATAATCTGGGTCCTCATTTTACTGACCTCGGAAAGATGAAAGATTGAGTCAACTTTGAGCCGATCAGGATTGAACTCCTGACAGTGGGCAGAGTTAGCCTGCAGTACTGCATTCTAACCATTGTGCTTTTGATAGAAAAAGTTCAGTGTTCAGGATTCAATCTGTTCACTCTGAATCTGAGCTTCACACATTCCTTTTTCCTGATGTTGCTGTCACTTTGCACTGCTACATTATCACCATTGCTCTCTTCTAGTCCTTTTCATCCTATCACAAATCTGAATATACTGCATATATACCATATCATCTGCTAAATAGAAACATTTGATTAAACATCAGGTCCAGACTTCTAGTAGAATTTTTGTAAAACGGTCAGCTGCCTCCTATGTTCTTTATCATTTTTGATCAGTTAAAAATACCTGTTCATTTTTCCATGTTTCTAATCCAATAAATTAAGTCTCTTTTGCAGTTAAAAACATATTTTTCAAACAATTGTTCACTCAAGGACTAACATGTGAACACAGAAATAAGACTGTAAAAGAAACAGATGAAAACTATTTGTTTATGAAACACACCATTGCTTATAACCATATTAAATATCTATTTTCTGCTGCTTCATTTGCACTCCTGGAGGAAGTAAATTGAAAAATAATGTAAGACCACTGAACTGAACATAGTTCTGCTTTCCTTTACATCAGCTATCAAGTTGATGAGGTTACATGTGAGTAATGGATAGCCAATGTTGGTTTGGTACTTTATTTCTTTTTATATAAGTTTGCCTCCCCCAATCCGTAGCCCTTCAGATGTGTTGGACTTCACCTCTCATATTTTTCAGCCAGCTTGGAGCAGGTTAACATAAGAAATTTCTTTTTTTGTATAAAGAGATACAAGAAACATTCTTTAGAAGAAAGTTCTCAATACCTGAAATAGCAGATGTACACATGTGAGTAATGGATAGCCAATGTTGGTTTGGTACTTTATTTCTTTTTATATAAGTTTGCCTCCCCCAATCCGTAGCCCTTTAGATGTGTTGGACTTCACCTCTCATATTTTTCAGCCAGCTTGGAGCAGGTTAACATAAGAAATTTCTTTTTTTGTATAAAGAGATACAAGAAACATTCTTTAGAAGAAAGTTCTCAATACCTGAAATAGCAGATGTACAATTTAATGAAGACTTTGCTGACTATTATTAAGTAAATAATATATATTGAGTAGATTGCACATTGTATCAAGCCAGAATCTCAACTCATTATAAAGTTAACACATTTCCAAAACAGAATTCTGAATACATTGCACCATGCAAGGATATTGGGAAAAGAGAATGAAGTATCCTAAGTTATTGATCTTCTGGGGCTTTATCCCTTAAACTGTTCATATCCTGTATTGATGCTGTCTAGACTCTGAGCTGGCCTGAGAAAATTGTGACCTCATCAGGATGCTTTGGCAGCTACATGCCAAATGTTCAGTTTGGATTGCCAACAACCATGGCTACCCAGTGGACAATTCCTCTGCTGCTGTTCCCTGTCAGGAAAATAATTTCTAATTCCTTTCCTTTCTATCGGCAGGTGTTACTGGACACATATGCATATATGTGTCCAGTAGGGAAGGAAACAGTGTGCTCCCTCCCATATTTGGGTATACCAGGGTGATTCGACAGAAAAAAAATATAACCCTTCCCCGGTACAAGCTGATACAGGAGGAGAGCCTGTGGCTTAGAGGTTAAAGCTACTGCCTTATAGGCAGGCTGCCCAGGTTCAAATTCCAGTAAGCGTATGGCTAGCTCATGAGAGCTAAATAGCTTGAAATAGATCTCTACTAGTCTCCCTTCATTTTCATTATCAGTAAAAAATGTGTGTGTGTATGTGTGTGTTACATATATATATGGGAAGAGAGCCTGTGGCCTAGAGGTTAAGCTGCTGCCTTACAGGCAGACTGCCCAGGTTCAAATCCCGGCAAGGGTATGGCTATCTGATGAGAGCTAAATAGCTTAAAATTGATCTATAATAGTCTCCCTTCATTTTCATTTATCAGCAAAAAAAATGTTACACACACACACACATGATGCAAAGGGAGTTAAATTAAATTTATATAGACAAGGTTAAACATTTAAATGTGTATATGTGCAGACATAACAACCATCTATAGAATAAAATTTCCTTACTTATATTATTTATTTATTTATTTATTTTTCAGACCTGGCTCAATAATGTCTACTACGGTTACACTTACAGGAATCTTTCAGTAGTATAATTGACTGATGTATAAGACATGACTAGTTTGATACCTGGCAGAAACCTTTAAGTATTAATTTTCTTTCCCGCTGTTATAGGTGTCCATACTTTTTTCTTTTAATTAATTAAACATAAATAAGTATTAAAAGTATATTGTTATGATTTATAAACCATAATTACAGATCATATATAGCCTAAATTTTAAAAATGCAGTTTAATCTACAAATCTTGCTTACTGCATGGCTTGTCATGCGCGAATACAGTTTTTCTATATTGTCCTTAGATATATTACATACAAAAACAAAAATAAAAGCACACGATTCTTGCAAATATTTATTTATGAAAAATGCTAAACAAATCAAATCAGGGTGCAGTGTGATTTGAATAAGGGCCTATTCATCTGTGAGAAAAAAATCTTATGTGGTTGCTAGGTGTAGTAAACATCTGTATGGCACATACCCTGTTTCCCCCAAAATAAGACATCCCCTGATAATAAGCCCAATCAGGCTTTTGAGTGCATGGCAATAAGGCCTAGTGCTTATTTCAGGGTTCAAAAAAATATAAGACAGGGTCTTATTTTCAGGGAATCACAGTAATCATCTGTGAGAAGTAAATTATATATCACAGAACATTTGAACTCAATGATTATTTCAAACCAGGGGCGGGTTGCTCGCTTACCTTGCTGCTGGAGCTATGCGCGCGCATCTCCACGCTTCGGGGGGGGTGCTTGCTCGCTACGTGCGCGTGCCCCCCCTCAAGCGATTTCACTTCTGCACATGCGCGGAAGCAAAATTGCGCCAAAATCTCGCGAGGGGACACACTCGCAAGAGAGATTTCAGCGTGTTTTTGCTTCCGCGCATGCGCGGAGGCAAAATTTCACCAAAATCTCACGCACGCACATGTCCCCTCACGAGATTTTGGCGCAATTTTGCTTCTGCGCATGCGCAGAAGCAAAATCACCCGAAAATCACTGAAAAAAAATGGCAATGTGCCGGTTGGACCGGCAGAGAGGACTCCAGAGCAGTTGCGAAATCCGCCGCTCCCTATCGGAGCTGCGTACCGGGGAGCTCCGGTAAGAACCCACCTCTGTTTCAAACCATTTTCGATCTACACATTTTAATAAACCCAATAACCACTTGATTTTCATCAAGAGTAAAGGCAATTAAATTGAAAACAGGCCCCAGCAGCAGACTTACTATTTTTTATAAATATAATCTGAGTAAGGCATCAATTGTGAAATGATAGAGCTCTCATTGGAAAGAGTTCTTGGGAGTTTCCAGGTCATGCATTCAGCTTGCCTAAGGCTTTTGATATAAGATAATTTATATCTGAATGTAATTTAATTTAATGTAATTTAATTACATTCAGGTAAAGAGCTCTAGTCCAAGCAAATGCATAAGAGCCAAATGTGATGCAGTTTGTCCATCACTAATGCTTTGGTTTTGGTTTTATGTGTTCTTTGTTTCTTCACTGGAGAATAAAGGTTTTGATGGGATAGAGAGTAATAGAGGGTGTGGGGTTTAACTCTGGATGTTTTTCTGATCTAAGCCTCCTCCTCCAAAAGTTTCTAGTAGCCTCCTCTATGGGAAAATATATCATTCTTGATAATCTTCTTCCTCTGGTAAGACTGATAGCAGCTGGTGGACAAGCTATGATAAATGGCACTGAAAGAAGAAAGGTATTTTTCCCAACAACCTTTATTTTCCAATCAAATTAGTACTTTCCTATAATTGCTCTTTGATCAAGTAATAGAATTCTTGCATCACAGATAGTTTGGCCCATGTTGTGCAACAGAAAGAGGTGGGGTTAAACATCTAGGAACAAGTCTCTTTTCTACCTAAAAAGTGGTAGATTTTGCGACAGAAATATTCATTCTTATGGGGAAAGTGAAAATGAAGCTTCTCGGTCTATTTCAGAAATATTCTCTTGCCAGAATGCAGATGAAATTATTTACAAAAATAAGGCAATTTACATTTTAATCACCAAAGAATTATTAATAAAAACAAAAACTCCAGTAACATTATAGTTGAAAAGAATACCTGATAGGCAGTAATATTAAAAAATACAGTACTTTCCAACATTCGTTGAGACAAAGTAGCTTTACTGTATAGTATCAGAAGGGAGAAACCCATAGCACACTAAGAAAAAAGTTACCCTAGAAAGTGTCTTCCAAACAAATTTCCAAACAGAAAAAAAAACCTATCAGCACTTACATACCATTATTTATTATTTCAATTTGTACCTAAACTTTTTATTCATGCAGATTTAAGACAGCTTGCCATTTACATGAATAAACAATAATTCAATATAAACAAATAAAATTGAGGGAAAACTGCTAAAGGATTATAAATCCATTTCAAACTTCAAGATGGAAAGTCTTGGTTCTCTTGCTAGAAGCAAAGAATAGACTAAGCTCTGAATGAACTCCCTAGCTTTACTACAAAGTAGGAGATACAAATCTGGAAGTAAGTGTTCATGAAGATTCTCTGTCATCCAGGTAGAGTTTTCTTATTGGTTCAAAATGTTTCACTCCATACCCAAGTAGCTTCTTCAGTCTGAATGAGTTGGCTAGGCTCAGAGTGAAGAAGCTACTTGCATAAGCAGCAAAATGTTTCAAACCAACAAGAAAAGAAGTCCAGGTTGCCATGACTCAACTTCCAGGCATCTGGAAGCATGCATATTCCTAAGTGAGGAAAGGAACATCTAGAGACAAAGATATTTCAGGTAGCTCTTAGCAACAGCAATCCAATTTGGAAGAAGTGATGGGAAAAATAAGAATTACAAATGGAAGATGATACCTGAATTGCTTGCAAAATTGCATGAATGAAGTATGGTAGCTGCATAATAAAACCTTGCCTGGAAGCATTCCAAGTCTTTTCCATCTGTGAAAATTGATTAAGAAATAAATGACCGTTGCTGTGAACTTAACTTCCCAAATAAACCTTTTGCTGGATAAGAAAATCAACATCTGATCTAGATAGATATCTGCATTTCACCATGCACAAATCATCAGGTCATTGTGTATCAGCACCTCTTTCAAAGCACAGATAAGGACATTTTTAAATGGTGACCATAGCAGCTCTCTTTAGTCTCACAGTAGAAAAGCACAATGCCTGCTTGAAAGCTCATCAACCATATCAAAACCACTTTAAAAAACACTCATTGTTTAAAGGCCATAGTTCATGGTCATTAATTATTTCTTGCTATTAACAACTGGTACTCAGGCATATTCAGATTAAAAAGAAAGACACAATCCCAGATGGATGCACTACTAATTGGAATAATAGGCTTATGGGACTGACAATTTTTTAAAAATTGGAATTGTGAAAATAACATCAGGAAAAGGAGTTCAATAAAAAGTAGTGGTTTTTATATACCTCCTAGACTTAAACCCAGGCAGCCAACAATCTCCATTAGATTTATTATAGGTTAGGAAATTTATAAATTTATTCAAGTTATAAAACTACAGTACCCATTTCATATATGTGACTCTGAGTGGCTAACATACAGTATTAAAATACCAGGAACAATATACAAAATGCAAATAAAACAAAAACATTAAAATCATGTTAAAACATGTTAAACATGATCAGCAGTGAGTCCAAAGTATTGATGACATTCAGAACATCCATTGAGCAGACGCTACATGACAGCCAGATCCCTAAGAGGAATTGCAAACTAATTATCAATAGACAATTTATTGTCTAAACTCCAGTGTGTGTGTGTATGTGTGATATTCCAAAGGGTGGGTGCCATGGCAGAAAAATCTCTCATTCTGGGTCCCATCAGATGTCACTCAGTAGTGCAGAGGTCTTCAAACTTGGCAACTTTAAGACTTGTGGACTTCAACTCTCAGAATTCTCCACCAAGCTATGTTGGCTGGAGAATTCTGGGAGTTGAAGTCCACAAGTCTTAAAGTTGCCAAATTTGGGGACCCCTGCAGTAGTGGATGGGACCTATAGCATCCCTTTCCCTGTCAGACCTGATAGAACCCGTTGGTGTAACCAGGAGAGGCAATCCTTCAAGTAATTGAATGGTTCTAATTTAGTCAATGGGAGCCTTTTAAACTGTTGCTACTATAAAACTGTTAGCAATGTGAAATCCCTTCCAGTCTACTCTTGATTAACCTGCAATTTAGAAATAGTTTCCAATCTGTTTCCCACCCCATTCTTAGGCACCATGCTTTTTCTGAGAAAATTAATGTCAGATCTACAAGCACCTGAACAAAAGCCACCCTGCCACAGCTGTTACATATAAATACCCTAAACCAAACCAAAGAAACATGGATGCTTGAGGTTTTACTATTTTTAAAATGAAAGGCTAGTCAGCTACTGCAATTTATTCTATGCTAAGGCTGCTCCATGTAGAATTCTGCAACAGAAAGCAATTTAACTGTAGCTTCACCTCTGAAATAATAAGAAACTTAGTGTGGCCTCACCCTGAGATAAAAGTTTAAAAGGGAGCTGAACTGCAAGCATTATTTTAAAGATAAGAAGTTATTTATTCCTATAAGCATTTCCACAATGTACATTTCATCCCTCAGACTTGCATATGTCTCTACTCATATTCAGTCATAATATCTATGTATAAGAAGCACTTGGGGCCAGTTGATCTCATCCTCAACATCCTGCTGTTCTAGCCCTGACTTCTAGTCCCTGGTTTGCATTGCCTTAATGTTCAGTTGAATGTAAGTAGATGTTTCTGCATCACCTGGTATTGCTTCTACTACCAGGGATTAAGTGAACACAAATAATGTACTGTAGGTAATTTGGAGAGGTGGTGAATATGCACCAGACCAGTGAACATGCAACCCCGAGTCTCTTACATACATTTCTGTATACCCATTTGAAACCTGTCTAAACAGAAGCACTGGATAGGTAGATCCATACTTAAATGCACTTCTATATCCTACTTATATATACCTTTGCTTCTGTCTCATAGAAAATATTATGCTCCCTTTCTATTTTCTACTTTCTAGCTGGAATACAAAAAAGAATTGAAATAATTAGTAATGACTACAGGAAAATGAAAACACAGGATATTAAGGGTGATAAAAAGAATAATAAGTTGAAAACAAGAAATATATAGATTTTCGATAAACTAAAGGCATAGTGATTTAGGAATAGAAATATAACGATACGTAAAGCTGTTTATAGCTTAACGATACGTAAAGCTGTTTATATCAAGACTGAGTGGCTGTGGATATTGCCTCCTAAGGACTTGACCAACTATCCCTCCTTGGTTCTTGGGGGAGAGAAATTAGCTCCCTCAGAACGGGTCCGCAATTTGGGTGTCCTCCTAGATCCACAGCTAAAATTGGAGCAACATCTTTCAGCTGTGGCTAGGGGGACCTTTGCACAAGTACGTCTTGTGCACCAATTGCGACCCTACTTGGAGAGGGGGGCACTTCTCACAGTCACTCATGCCCTCATCACCTCACGGCTGGATTATTGCAATGCGCTCTACATGGGGCTACCCTTGAAGAGTGTCCGGCGACTGCAATTGGTGCAAAATGCAGCTGCGCGAGCTGTGGTGGGTGCACCCAGATGCACCCACGTAACACCGATCCTCCACCAGCTGCATTGGTTGCCCATTAGTCTCCGGATCCAATTTAAGGTGTTGGTCGTTACCTTTAAAGCCCTACATGGCTCAGGGCCAGGTTACCTTCGGGACCGCATCCTGCCGCATACCTCCCTACGACCGGTCAGGGCCCACAGAGTCGGCCTCCTCCAGGTCCCATCGACCAAACAATGTCGGTTGGCGGGGCCGAGGGGGAGGGCCTTCTCTGTGGGAGCTCCCTCCCTGTGGAACCAGCTTCCCCCGGAGATCAGGACTATCCCCACCCTGCTGGCCTTCCGGAAAGCAATAAAAACCTGGCTCTTCCGGCAGGCGGGGTGAAAGCGAGACGATACTCTTTTAACTTTTGTATGTTTTTAATTATTGTATTTTATTGTATTTTATATTGCTGTAATGGATCTGAATATGTTGTGAGCCGCCCAGAGTCCCTAGGGAGTTGGGCGGCATACAAATCCATTAAATTAAATTAAATTAATTACATATATATACTATTTTTGTTTTTTGTGTGTGTTATGTTTTTAGGTTAGGTTCAGAGGTGGGTTCCTGCCGGTATGCTCTTACCTGTCAGTCGCCGCAGAGCCGAAGAAGCTGGTGGCGTTCGCAGCGCGGGGCTTCCCCCACCCGCTTCCCCCGCCCGCCTGGATGCCGCCATTTGCGTTCTTTTGCCCTCTGCGCATGTGCAAAGCGTTCTGCTTGCACAGAGGGCAAAAGAACGCAAATGGCGGCATCCAGGCGGGCGGGGGAAGCGGGTGGGGGAGGCCCCGCGCCGCGAATGCCACCAGCTTCTTCGGCTCTGCGGCGACCGACAGGTAAGAGCGTACCGGCAGGAACCCACCTCTGGTTAGGTTATGTTGTTTATGTTATTGTATAGTTTTATATATGTTTGACTTGTATATATGTATATTTTTGGTATTATATGTTGTTTTTTTCTTTAAAATTACTTAATAAAAATTATTTAAAAAAAGAAAAAAAGAAAAAATTATGCTCCCTTTCTAGCAGGCCATATAAAGATTAACTAGTCTGATATCATTTTAATCATGAGAAAGAAGCAAAACAAGATTGATTTTTCAAGCATGCAATATTTCATGTATGTATTACAGTCTATATGAGTATCGGTAGTCCTTGATTTTTAAACCGTTTGTTTAGTGCCCAAAGTTACAACACTGAACAACGTTACAACACTGAAAAAAGTAACTTACTACCAATCCTCGCGCTTAGAACTGTCACAGCATTTCTATGGTTATATGATCAAAATTTGGGCACTTGTATGTATTTATGATGTTTGCAGTGTCTCGGGATCACATGATTGCCATTTATGACCTTTCCAGTCAATGTCCAACAAGCAAAGTCCTGGAGGAAGCTGGATTTGCTTAACAACCAATTCCCTTAACAACTGCAGTGATTTGTTTAACAACAGTAGTAAAAAAAAGAAAAAAGGATGGCTGAAGAAAAGCCAGCAACACTAATGGATGCCACCTGAAAATGAACCAACAGGGTAGCACAGCAGCTAAAAAAACACCCCATGAAATTGTGGGCTATATTAAGAAAACACTGAACCTGCAGCAGCAGGAAGCATTCCATTATATTCTTCTCTGTCCCACCTGTACTCCTATATCCAGTTATGGCACTTTAAAAGGGACACTGAGAGCTACAAGTTCAGAAGTATAGAAGTATACCAGGACCATAAGAGGTCTGCAAAGCAAATCTTATTAGGAATGCTTGAAAGAGATAAGCACGTTTAGCATGCAAAAGAGAAGGAGGAATGGACTGATAGCAATCTACAAAACCTAAAGGGCTTCCATTTGCAAGAGAAGAAAAACCTATTTTAGGTTGACACCAACAAGGACCACTAGATGAAAATTAAAAGAAATTCAGTTGAATATCAGGAGAACTTTTCTGATGATAAGTCCCATTAAGTGGTGGACAATCTGTTTACCTCAGGATAGGCTCTTTCACTGGAGGATTCAAAGTTAGGGGCTTAATGGCTATCTGTAGGGGGTAGTTTAATGGATTCCTGCACTAAGGGGGTTGGATTGTTATTTATAGATCCTTTCCAACTTATATATTCTTCAGTACTATTAATTAAGGTATCACTTTGGGCTTTTTATTTTTTTGGCTATGCTTTTATTCAGCAGAGGAAATCCAGAAATCAGGATAGACAGCACCATGACAATAGTTTGGGATTTTCAGGCAAATCTACTTAGAGAAGGAAGGCTAAAGTAATACTTTTGCAATAATGATAATGAAACAATGACCAAGGGCTAGTGTGCACAAGTCTGCCCTAACTGGGCAAGAAGATGCAAAATCCCCCACAAAACACTGAACAGTAAGTAAACCAGTGAAGGACCTAGGTGGGTTGTATCAGAGAAATGAAGGTCCTCGAAAAATCTCTGGGTGACTTTGGGTCAGTCCTTCTCTCTCAGCACAACCAACCTCAAAGGATGTCGATGGAGTTTCTCAATCACTCAGGTCATGGTTGTCCCAAAGGTGCTTTTTCCATAGGCAAATGGACTTTCTTAGGGTTTTTTTCTTTGAAAATATTTCGCTTTTCATGCAAGAAGCTTCTTCAGTTCATTCATCTTCAGAACTGAAGAAGCTTCTTGGATGAGAAGCGAAACATTTTCACAGGGGAAAAAAACCCCAAGAGAGTCTAATTGCCTTTTGGAAAAAGCACCTTTTGGAAAACCGCAAATGACTGTTCTTGTGGGGAAAACTTAAAAGAAGGAATGCGATGAATGCTACTTAAAGTCCCTGCAGGAAACAAAATATATGATACCAAGTGTGTTATCTGTTCTAACATATACATGAATTTGGGAAGAGCTGACTTGAATTATTTATTACTACAGAAATAAAGAACCCTACCCATAACTCCACTTCATCATCTTGTACTTCTGCTCTTAGATAGGAAGTTGATTAATCTCTATTGCAGAAAGAAAATCAGATTTCAACATTTTACTGAACATGCCAAGCCTGGTTAACTCTTTAAAAGTGGTGAGGTGTCTTTGCAGTGAGCTGCCCATGACCCTTTCTGGACAAAAAAGAAAAGTCAAAACAGATGATAGAACTAAATATAACATTATACAAAGCATTTGCCCAGACACAGCATTTGTATGAATATATACACGGGATGATTCATTTTGCCATTTTAGTAATGTTAGGATGGAAATTGCTTGGTAGCCATGTGTTTTTTTCCCTTTAAATGAGAAATAGAAAGCATTTTTTCCTCTGCCAGGGCTTACATTCTTTCACAGATAATCTCTTAGGGGCTACCTGATGGCTAGGGGCAGAGACAAAATTGAGAAGAGTCACCACCTTTTGTATTATGATGTCTTCTCCCTCCCAAACATTTGATTGCAGGAATATGAAATGATCCCTTGCATTAGAGTTTTGAATTTTGGCCAAAGCGGCTGTAAAATATTTCATTGGCAGCCCTATGATTTAAATAAAGATGGTGCTCTGTAATTCCCCAGAAGTTGCAGAACAACTGCAGCTGTACAGGACAACTGTAAACCTCAATATTTTAAAAAAGGAAAGTAAAAGACAAACCTCAGTGATAAGGCAATATAATGGGGAAGGGAATATCATTACTATTTTTGTAAGGTACAGTGTCATTCTTTGCATTGTCATAAAAAAATTAGGTAAGTACTTTTTACTGAGCATTAGTGTTAAGAATGGTTATATAAAACGAACCAATTAATTTGAAAATATTTCAGAACGATTCAAGGAGGGTGTGCTATATTTCAGGATACCCTCACAGCTTAGATCCACTAGGAGTCTAATTCATGCATATTCATTCTGTGCCAGGTTTGGGTGCACATGTTAAAGTGTCATCTAAGTCAATGGTGGCCATGCGCCAATTTTTTCATAGACGAGTTCAGATGCGCCATACAACTTCGGCTTCCAAATTCAGAAGCGGTGGGGAGGAGGACGCGTGCCCCACCCTGCCCTGCCCGCCCTGCCAAGCCCCAGTGCAAGATGCGCGTCCTAGACGTTCGTCCAGAGCGGCTACTTTCCAGGCTGGATTTGGAAACCGAAGAGCCGAAGTTACAGGAGACTGACTTCCTGCTCTGGGTTCATCGCAGGCAGGATTCAAAATGCTGCCGCAGGAGATTGGAGGTTTTGGGCGGGGGATGGGGCGGTGTGCGGTGCGGCGCAGCGCAGCGCGAGTGAGGAAGGCAGCAGCGACTTCCTTGTCACCACCGCCTTTCTCACTCACGCCCCGCCCCGCCCTATCTCCCACCCGAAACCCCCAAACTCCTTCGGCAGCGTTTTGAAGGGATGCGTTTTGCCTGCGATGAAGGGACCGATGCTTGCCTCCTATTCTTCGCAGGCAGAAGCATGTTTTAAAATGATGCCGAAAGCAACCCAGAGCAGGCGAGCCAGTCCAGCAAGTGAGGGAGGTGGCGGCAAGAGGCGGAGCCCAAAGGTACGGCGACAAGGAAGTTTGCTTCTCAAGCCCTTCGGCAGCGTTTTGAAACGTGCTCCTGCCTGCGCGGAGGCAGGAATCGATGCTCGTCCCCTCTTCCTCGTGGGCAGAAGCTCATTTTAAATTGCCGTAGGCAGAGCCCAGAGGAGCTGAGCTAAGTAGGCCCAAGGATGCAATGCGCCACTTGTAAGCATCCAATGCGCTACGTTTGGCGCATGCACCACAGTTTGGCCACCCCTGATCTAAGTGGTAACTGAGAATGAAAAAAATATCAGCACTTGCTTCAGTACAAGATATGAGATCTTATCTTAATGGGGCTGAAACAATTCCATGGGCTTCTGATAAGGTTTTTAAGCTTCAAACTGACTCTGATAACCAACCTGTCTTTTTAAAAAATCTAGTATGTATAATTTTTAAAGTGCGGGATGGGGATTGTGGACACCCGAGTTCTCCCTCAGGCTTGTCCATAAACTTGCAGGAGTCAAAACCTGAAGGCATTCCCACCACCACCACAAAATGACCCCTTGCATCCTGGACATAAATTGTTTCAACTCCTACCCTCAAAACAACGCTATAGAGCACTGCACACCAAGACAACTAGACACAAGAACAGTTTTCCCCTGAACGCCATCACTCTGCTAAACAAATAATTCCCTCACCACTGTCAAACTATTCACCAAGGCTGCATTATTATTACTATTAGTCTTCTCATCGTTCCTATCACCCATTTCCTCCCACTTATGACTGTATGACTGTAACTTGTTGCTTGTATCCTTACAATTTATATTAATATTGATTGTTTCCTGATTGCTTATTTGAACCCTATGACAATCATTAAGTGTTGTACCTCATGATTCTTGACAAATGTATCTTTTCTTTTATGTACACTGAGAGCATATGCACCAAAGACAAATTCCTTGTGTGTCCAATCACACTTGGCCAATAAAGAATTCTATTCTATTCTATTCTATTCTATTCTATTCTAATGTAAAAATATCTGGCTTAGGACCAGGGGCGGGTTCCTAATTTTTTTACTACCACTCTGTGGGAGTGGCTTATTTTGTGGGTGTGGCTTGCCAGCCATGTGACTGGGTGGGCGTGGGCCTCGGGAGCTTGGCAGCGGCCGAAGAAGCAGGGGGCATTGCCCACCTGCAATTCAGCCCCCCGCAGCGGGAGCAGCAAGACCGCGGCAGTGGTTCTTCTAGGAGGCCCCGTCCGGCCTGAATGCTTCTCCCCATTCGATGATCCTAGGCTCCTGCCACCCGTTCCCCCTCCCCTCAGCAGCTCGAGAAGCCTCGAACGTGCGAAAATGCCTGGGATCATCACTGCTCGTTCGTGGCTTCTCGGACTGCTGAAGGGAGGGGAATGGAGATAGCTCCTGCCGCCCATTCTTTCAGCGTCTCACGCGCTCCCTCAGCCATCCTACCCTGCTTGGACTCATTGTGGGGTAGGAAGGCAGCGCATGCACAGTGCCGGAAGCTTGGCTTCTGGGCATGCGCAGAAGAAATTTTTAAAAAAAAATTTAAAAAAATTTTTTTTAATGGTGGCACCCAGGCACCGGCAACCGACCGCACCGGTACTGTGACGTCACCAGCGGGCTGCTACCGGTGCTATAGAGTGGACCGCACTGGTAGGAACCCACTACTGCTTAGGACATAGATATTTCATGAATGCCCTTATCTTTTCATTCTACTGGTCATTACAGACATTTTCCTCAGTATCCTTGCCATGTAAAGAATATTTGTCAATTGAATCAAGTTAATGATCCATGCAGTTTTATTTATTTATATAGCCATTCATTTTATTACTGGATCCATATCTTGTTTGTTCTAACGTTCTATATAGCTTACAACAATAAAAATACAAAATATGAATTGAAATACAGCTTTATATGGCATGCCTATAGGTCAAAATTTTAACAAAACAAACATTACTGTCAGTAATTAAAAATAACCATAAAAGGGCTGGCAGAAGAGACAAGGTTTATCATGCAAATGGGTTGAGCAGGACCCAAACACATCTTCATAAGGTGACATTCTATAGTCAAGGAGCTGCCCAAGAAATGTCCTTTCCAATATGTATGATAGTTGAACTTTTGGCCAAGGGGGCATCTTTAAATGACCTTTTCCCGTTGATCTAAAATAATTACCCAGTTACATAGTAGATAGGAGAGATGGATGGACTTTCTAGTCCAGGGATGTCCAACCTTGACAACTTTAAGATTGGTGGACTTCAATAGTTGAAGTCCACAAATGAAGTCTTGAAGTCCACCAGTCTTAAAGTTGCCAAGTTTGGACACCCAGTGAAACAGAATTCCTATCTACGGTATTACAGCAATGCCATCTTGTGTCCCTCTAGCTCTAGGCTGCTGCCTCACAGGGTAGCCCAATGGACAGATTGGAGGAGAGTGACTTGTATTACAGCCTTGTTTCTCTAATGCATACTGAACCAATATTTTCATTGTGAGTTAAATTGTGGATAATAGCCGTTTTGCCAGGATTTGATTTGGCATTAATCAGCTTTAGATTGGAGTACTCACCATCTATGTCACCTATACTTCCTTGGTTAGACTATTAGTCGTTCTCCAAGGTATTGGCTTCTAGCCTACTTGAAGAAGCCAGGAACTGAAATTATTTTATTTTATTTATTTAGTGTTCTTCTATACCGCCCTACTCCCTGAGGACTCAGGGCGGCGTACAACATTTTAAGGAACAACTAAACAATAAAATTATTAAAAAAAACAATTTAAAATAGTTTTAAAAAGACATACAAAACCATGCATACATGGGGGAAAGTTGTCTCAAAATCACCCCGCCTGCAGGAAGAGCCATGTCTTAATGGCTTTTCGGAAGGCCAGCAAGGTGGGGATAATTCGGATCTCTGTGGGTAGTTGGTTCCAGAGAACAGGGGCCCCTACAGAGAAGACCCTCCCCCTAGGCCCCACCAGCCGGCATTGTTTGGCTGATGGGACCCGGAGGAGACCCACTCTGTGGGACCTATCCGGTCGAAGGGAAGTATGAGGTAGGTTGCGGTCCCGGAGGTAACCTGCTCCTAAGCCATGTAGGGCTTTAAAGATGATGATCAACACCTTGAATTGCACCCGGAGACCAATGGGCAACCAATGCAGCTGGCAGAGTATGGGTGTTACGTGGGTGTATCTTGAGACACCCACCACAGCATGCGCAGCCACATTTTGCACCAGTTGAAGTCTCCGGATACTCTTCAAGGGTAGCCCCATGTAGAGCGCATTACAGTAGTCCAATCTGGAGGTGACAAGGGCATGAGTGACCGTGAGTAGAGCCTCCTTCTCCAAGTATGGTCGCAATTGGTGCACCAGGTGAACCTCTGCAAAGGCTCCCCTAGCCACAGCTGTAAGATGTTGATCTAATTTTAGCTGTGGATCTAGGAGAACTCCCAAATTGCGGACCCGTTCCTCTTCCAAAGGTTTATTTGAGCCATTTTAGAATAGAATAGAATAGAATTCTTTATTGGCCAAGTGTGATTGGACATACAAGGAATTTACTATGTTGATGTCCCAACTCCCAATCTTTGTTATCCCACTATAATGTTGCCAGGGAAAATTCAAATAGAGCTTGTATGCCTATAGTTAGCCCTTTGTCTTGTTTTTGTCAGTTGTTTTCTCTATCTACCCTAAGACAATTCTACTGTGCCAAATGTTTGCCTGTGGTACAATCTGATCTACAGAGGCTCCTATGTCTTACCTCTTCCCACAAATCAAACAAAATAAGAAAAACAGGCAGGCAAACAAAAAACGGGCTGCTATTTCTGTCCAGATGCCTCCTGTGCCAGATGTGGGCTTTTCTTGGGTATTTATTTACAAGTGCTTGGTTCAATGGAAGTAAGCTCACTGTCTCAAATAGAACAGGTGTCTGACCCTTTCAGCTAAGATGCATTTTTCTTATGATTATTATCAACAAACCTATTTCAACTGCCAATGCCAGATGAGTAGACCTCATTTAGTCAAAGAGGAAAAGAAACTGAGCTCAGAGGCAGTGGCAGTTGTTCACAGGTGAGGCACAAACTGAAGAATCTTGCTTAGTTGTAAGAATGGAGGCCCAATTAGGTTTTGTTTTGTTTTGTTACAGACGAATACATGAAAATGGGGACAAAATAGCCAATCTCATTGAAAGACAAACTCTGCAAGATGAATTCACTTCAAAAACAACCTGAAATTGCAATATGGGAGAACTGTCTTAGTTTAAGGTAGCCAAAACAACAACAACAACCCAAGAAGGAGGGCAATTGCACCTATTTAGACAAGCACTTTTTACTGATTTTTATTATAATTGTATTACTTCTAATATTAAGAGGCATGTGTGATTCATAGTTCACTTTATCAGGTCAATAAAATTGTAAGTCTGAATAGCTGTTGCCAGACTCCATCTAATGTCTGAATTAGCAAGCAGTTCCCTGCCAACAGCATGCCCATTCTCATCTTATATATGCATTGTATTCTTGCATCTTCTAACATAACTGACACAAACCAAGAATGTTTCTCTTCAGGCTCACTACATACTGTACTTATTTGCTGTAGCCTCTAACACAGTGGTTCCCAACCTGTGGTACATGTACCACTAGTGGTACGGGAGGGCCTTCCAGGTGGTACACGAACACTTTCGGGGTCATGAACGATTTTTAGTTAGTTATTTTTTACTTCACAAAAATGTTTACTGCCTAACACAAGATAATCTGGCAACGATTTGCAACTGTTGCCACACGCCACCCACCTGGTCCCAGCGGCCCGAGAATCCAGTTGCTGGATGCGCGGGGCCAAAAAAGGAACGGTACAATTATGGAAATAAAGTGATATCTGATCGAATTTAGTTTCTCTGGAACCAGGTGGTACGCGGCGACTGTACGGGACCTCCAAGTGGTACTCGATCACAAAAAGGTTGGGAACCACTGCTCTAACACAGGGGTCCCCAACCACTGGTCTGTGACCTGGTGCCAGGCTGCAGCCCTTTCAGAACTGGGCCACAGAAGTGGTGCGCACGTGTGAAACTGCATTTGTGAAAGCAGCCTGCGAAACCATCCCCTCTCCCCCCTCCCCCGCCACTGCCGATGCCTCCATCGGTTGGCAGAGCCGGAAAAGTTGGAAACTGTTGCTCTAAGACAGCCAGATAATGGAGATGAATACCCTTTTTTCCAGCACCTGTTCTCACAACCACTGATATGGCTGACGTGAAAACAGTAGTGAGAATCTACCAGGGTAAAAAGTCTGCAGCTGAATTTTTGATATACTAATGCCAATGTTAACAATGTATTTTTTGATGCTTACAATTTAGTTCACCAAAACGTATCAACTAATGTACGTACATTTGGATATTTAGACTTTGCCATTAATTGATCGTGGGCCTCTTCCAGTTGACAGTATTGATATTCAAATACAAAATGGGCATAAATGCATTACTTTCTGTGCTTCTCTGTACATCTTTTCGTACCTTTATAATTTTCAAGACTTTCTATTTAGCGAACTCGGCTTTTAAAGCTGAAAAATTGCTATGCCTAATAATATTGCTTCAGTCTCTTCTTTAATCAAATCAGTGGCTTTGTTATTATGTTTTGAATTGCCTTAATGCTGAGGTGGTTCCTCCACCCATCAAAATAAGGCTTTTCTTTGATTTTCTATGATTTCTGAGAAAGGCAAAGAATGATTTGAGACAGATGATCTGTAGAGACAGCACCTTTGGACGCTTCCTCAGGCAACTCAGCTTCTCGTCCTGACAAATGAATATGTCCCATTTTTGTATCTTTCTTTGTTTCATATCTTCATGACATCACTCCTGTATCATCCTGAACCCAGAGCCAAGGCCATTTAAATTTGTTTATAGCTGTTCCAGTTTAAAGTAGTGTTTTCCTCTTCTCTCAACATCAAGTTGGCCATATATAAATCTACCTTGCTTCATTAATGATGTGGTTGTGGTTGCTGATGTAGACAAGTCTGATCTGTCCTTGCTCAGATTCTACTGATTATGTTAGGCTATTGTGGACATGTCCCATTTCTGGACACCAACTTCCCTGGTCACTCTGGACTGGACTGCAGAACAAATTGGATTCCACAGTGGCATCTACCCACAAAAGTTTGCCCCTTCCCAAGGGTTTGGCATTAGGTCTTTTTTTTCAAGACGACATTAGAATAATGAAACTTTGTTTTAAAACAAATAAGACTAGGAACCTTCTTTTTAAGAGTGCACTACTCGTATGCTGCAAAGAAGGTTTTCTTTAAATCTAGGAAAAGAAGGCATTCTGCCAGCTGTGGATTCTTTCACCATTGTGTGCATTAGAGGCGGTTGTTGCGTTCATTCTTATCATTGCTTCTGCCAACAAAAGGCATTGTGTGACCATAGCTTTTACTGTTTTTAAGGGGGGAAATCACCAGTGTCTTGTTCTATTCTGATTTCATGGCCCTCCTTTGGTAACTTCTGGAAACTGCTGGTCAACAAAGTAAAACTATATTTACAATCAGTGCTGCGATTAGCTTGCAGCACTAGTCAAGAATGGCCCCTTTTCATCACTCGCTCATTTCACTCCACATCTCTTTTTCCATGCCTGTGAGCTGGCTATTAGCACTCTATGCCTGCAAGATCACAGGCATGTACTTGTGCATCTACCAGCTATTAGTTGGGCAAATTGTCAGATGGCTAACCATAGCATTCCCAAATCTGCCATGACTAGCCCAGCTCTGCCTAACCCATATAGTAGGAAAAATTAACGGTTCTTTTTCTGCTGGCAGCAGTGGTGGGTTCCTACTGGTGCGGTCCACTCTATAGCACCGATAGCGGCCTGCTGGTGACATCACAGTACCGGTGCGGTCAGTTGCCGGTGCCTGGGTGCCGCCATTTTTTTAAAAAAAATTTACACTTTTTAAAAATTTTCTTCTATGCATGCCCAGAAGCCGAGCTTCTGGCACTACACATGCGCTGCCTTCCTACCCCACAGTGAGTCCAAGCAGGGGACGATGGGTGAGGGAGCGCGTGAGATGCTGAAAGAACGGGCGGCAGGAGCTATCTCCATTCCCCTCCCTTCAGCAGTCTGAGAAGCCACGAATGCGCAGTGATGATCCTAGGCATTTTCGCATATTTGAGGCTTCTCGAGCTGCTGAGGGGAGGGGGAATGGGCGGCAGGACCTATCTCAGTTCCCCTCCCTTCAGCAGTCCGAGAAGCCACGAACGCGCGGTGATGATCCTAGGCATTTTCGCATGTTTGAGGCGTCTCGAGCTGCTGAGGAGAGGGGGAACCGGTGGCAGGAGCCTAGGATCATCGAATGGGGAGAAGCATTCAGCCAGACGGAGCCTCCTAGAAGAACCGCTGCTGCGGTCTTGCTGCAGGGGGCTGCATTGCGGGTGGGCAATGCCCCCCTGCTTCTCTGGCCGCTGCCAAGCTCCCAAGGCCCACGCCCACCCGGTCACATGGCTGGTAAGCCACACCCACAAAATAAGCCATGCTCACAGAGTGGTAGTAAAAAAATTAGGAACCCGCCCCTGGCTGGCAGGTAATAATACATGGTGAAACCAGGAGAACTCTTCAGTGAAGTTTCTTAACTTGTTTCTCACCAGACTAGTAAAGACAGCACATTGTTCCTGTGGAAGAATAGAGTTTTGTACAGAGTGACAAATTTTATGTCAGCATACTTTTCTCCTGGCTAAAGAGATGGATCAAAATTGTTCAAGCTGTGGAGGCTAGGTCGCTGATTAAGAAGCAAAGTACTAGAGAGTAAATTGACTGAGTTTGAGTGAGCTTTATTTTTTTGCTCTTAATCAAATGTTCATGGAACCATAGAAAGACGATTTGCAAAATCTGGACTGGACTGGATGATAATACCTTAATGGAACCACGTATAGTATTGTTTTTCTATTTCTTACTAACATTCTCAACTTTGACTGGCCTGGTTCTCTGTTGTGCATGCTCCTTGTATTTTTGATACTGGCTTATAGTGTCTGTACCATTGGACAGATAAGAATAAACTGATGTCTACAATCTGTTCTGGGGGAAGCAATACTTCTCCCTCAAAGAACTCACATTGTAACCTTAGGGTGCTCCTGGACTCACTTATTGGGTCTTTATCAAGTGGAAAGGTACTTGTGACCCAAAATGCCTATTAACATTTTAAAATGATATTCTAGTTATTACCAGCAGATAATTTGGCAACAGCAATCCATATTAGAGGAATCTGACTGAATTACTATCACCATCAATTATGGGATCAAATATGGTTATGTGTATTTTAATTGGGAATATCTTTATATGCCACTCATTTTCGCTTGCACTGCTTTCAATTTCCTATAAAGCTCTTCGTAGCTTGGGGTCTTGGTATGTGCTGATATGGATCCTGGAGTTCACTTTGGCATTTGCCAGATAAACTTCGAAGCATTCAGGTTGGCTTACTGTGGAGATGGTCTTTTGTGTTCCAGGAAAGCTGATACAATAAAAACTTGGCTAGTTTTTTAAAAAATATTATATAGATAAGCATATAATTAAAACTGTGCATTTCTACTTCACTAACTACTCAAAACCCAGAACTATTTCCTATACTGTATTTCCCTTGTTATTCACATTGAAACTCTACTGTTACTAAGAAAATGTGATTGTTTCTTCAGCTAACTGGGCTATTATGACCTAGCCTGAATATGGTTGTATAAGTATCACTAGCACCTACTGACTACAGTATTGTTTTGTGTGTGTACACACACACACACACACACACACACACACACACACACACACACACACACACTGCTAGGTTTCTTCATGAAAAAAATGGCAGAAAGTCCAATTAGTAACAATATTTATTAATTACTCTGATTTTTAAACAAAATGCTTTAGGCCACTGATGGCTAACCTTTTTCTCGTCGTGTGCCAAAAGCGTGCGCAAGCGCATGCACGCGCCGGCACCCATAATGCAATGTGCGTACCCTGTGCATTGACGTATGACTCCCCCCACACCCCATGCATGCGCATGTGACCCACTGCTCCCCCCGCCACCCGTTCATGCACACGCGACCCCCCCCTGCCCCCTGTTTTGGGCCTAGCAGGCCTCCCTGCAGACTCCTGGGACCAAAAACGGGCCGTGGGGGAGGCGCTGCACCCCCCCACTCCCTGTTTTGGGCCTAGCAGGCCTCACTGCAGCCTCCTGGGGCTAAAAATGGGCTGCAGGGGGGGACGCCACCCCCCCTTCCCCCCCACACATGCACGCACGTCTCCTGCATGCACCCTACCCCCCGTGCATCCCAAAAATCAGTTGGCCGGCGGGAGGCGTGCACGCACATGCGCGGTGGAGCTGATCTGGGCGACAGCTCGCATGCCCGCAGAGTGGGCTCTGCGTGCCAGCTGTGGCATGCGTGCCGTAGGTTTGCCATCACGGCTTTAGACAATATTACAGCTTGAAAACATTGATTAGAGTAATTTTTTTATTTGTTTGTTTATTTATGATATTTATCCTGCCTTTATTATTTCTATAAATAATGGAAAGTGGCAAACATACACAATATTATTTCTCCCTCCTATTTTTACCCCAAACAACAACCCTGTGAGGTTGGATTGAGAGAGAGAGAGAGAGAGAGTGACCCAAAGTTATCCAGCTGGCTTTCGTGACTGTGCAAATATAAGAAGTTTGTGTTTGTGGGGGGGTGTTCATTCATTCCTAGTTTGAATAATTGAAACTCATTTCAAACAACAACAATCAACAACAGTGTGGGAAGTTAGGAATCTTTCTACACAAACCACCAAAGATGCCCATAAAACTGGCCACTGAGATGAGTCTTTAAAATTCAACAGAAAAGAAAATATGGCCTTTTCAGAGCCCTGCTAACAAGATTTAAGGAGACAAATATAGACCCAGAGAGGAAGAGCAGATGATATAAAGGGGGAGGCACAAAGAAAAGAAGGATGAGATACATTTACCACAGTCCCCAGAGTGGTGAGGGTAAACAGACAAATGTCAATGAAGCTTGTCTTAGTCTCCCAGCTGGTGCAGATCCCCAGGGTGGCTCGCAGGCTGCTGTCTTGACAGCTGGGCTTCACAAGGTTTTATCGGCAACTATTTTCACCCTTTCAACTGACTGTAGGGCTCCCAAAAGGGCGGGAATGTGACTGCTCTGATGTGTTCCTATATTTGCCTATTGTTGTCCTTTTATTTTTCTATTGCAAATGACAGTGCATACTGCCCTTCCAAGGAGCAGTTATATTGGTTGGTAATATTGACCCACAACTTTTTCTCTTTCCTCCCTGCATCCATAAGTACTAAATATTTTCTGACTCTGTCCTTTCTTGCCATTCACATTGGCACCTGGACACCTTGGCAAAACAAGTGCTATTCCTTGTATTGTGTTTGATTCCTAGTCCAAGATTTAAACAATCTTATGCCAATATTTTCTGTGCTGCAGTGTAATTCTTGCTTAAGAAAACTAGGCTCTGCAAACCTCATTGCACAATCTCTCATCTCTACACTTCTAAACCAGCCTTGATCTGTCATTGGTAAATACCCTGGGAAAGGCAACAGATATTCACTATTGAATAGAATAGAATAACAGAGTTGGAAGGGACCTTGGAGGTCTTCTAGTCTAACCCCCTGCTTAGGCAGGAAACCCTACACCGCTTCAGACAAATGGTTATCCAACATCTTAAAAACTTCCAGTGTTGGAGCACTCACAACTTCTGGAGGCAAGCTGTTCCACTGATTAATTGTTCTGTCAGAAAATTTCTCCTTAGTTCTAAGTTGCTTCTCTCCTTGATTAGTTTCCACCCATTGTTTCTTGTTCTACCCTCAGGCACTTTGGAGAACAGCCTGACTCCCTCTTCTTTGTGGCAACCCCTGAGATATTGGAACACTGCTATCATGTCTCCCCTAGTCCTTCTTTTCATTAAACTAGACATACCCAGTTCCTGCAACTGCTCTTCATATGTTTTAGCCTCCAGTCCCCTAATCATCTTTGTTGCTCTTCTCTGCACTCTTTCTAGAATCTCAACATCATTTTTACATTGTGGCGACCAAAACTGAATGCCGTATTCCAAGTGTGGCCTTACCACAGCATTATAAAGTAGTATTAACACTTCATGTGATATTGATTCTATCCCTCTGTTAATGCAGCCTAGAACTGTGTTGGCTTTTTTGGCAGCTGCTGCACACTGCTGGCTCATATTTAAATGGTTGTCCACTAGGACTCCTAGATCCTTCTCACAGTTACTACTGTTGAGCAAGGTACCACATATACTGTACCTGTGCATTTTGTTTTTCTTGCCTAAATGTAGAACCTTACTTTTTTCACCATTGAATTTCATTTTGTTAGATAGCAGCCAATGTTCAAGTCTGTCAAGATCCTTCTGTATCTTGAGCCTATCTTCTGGAGTGTTGGCTATTCCTGCCAGTTTGGTGTCATCTGCAAATTTGATGAGTTCCCCATTTATCCCCTTTTCCAAGTCATTGATGAAGATGTTGAAGAGTACTGGGCCTAAAACAGAGCCTTGAGGTACTCCACTGCATACTTCTCTCCATGTAGATGCAGTTCCATTGAGCACTACACGTTGAATACGGTTGGTCAGCCAGTTTTGAATCCATCTGGTGGTGTTGCTGTCTAACCCACATTTTTCTACTTTTTCTAGTAGTAGGTTATGGTCTACTTTATAAAATGCTTTACTGAAGTCCAAGTAAATTATATCGACAGTATTCCTCTGGTCCACTAATTTTGTCACTATTGGCTGTTCATCATCCAATGATTTCATCAGGTATTTTCACTTTTCTTGCTAACCAGTGTTGACAGTATATGCTGGAGTCTCCAAACTTGGCAATTTTAAGACTTGTGGACTCAACCCCCTGGCTGAGGAATTCTGGGAATTGAAGTCCATAATTCTTAAAATTGCTAAGGTTGGAGACCCCTGGCATATGCCATTAACTATTCAGGGTAACAAGGAAAGTCAGGTGACATTATTATCTTATTTCAGTACAAGAGTTCTCTGGTGAGGGAAAGCTCTCAAATTTAATTTGAAATTTGAAAAACAAGCTCTCCCTCCTCTGTCATTTGTTGAAAAGTAACACTTTAAAGATGTTTACACCAACCAGAAAAGGCTCCAAAGTGGTCTTCAAAACCTTAGAAATACAACATGCCAAGGAGTTACTGTAGCAAATCAAGGAGGAATCTTGTGGCTTGTTCCTCTAACTAACTGATTATGTCATAACTCCTCAGTAAACAGTGTGATGCCTGGCAGCATCAGTAACTCCACCAAGATATTTCTTGGTGCCTAACAAGTTCCTTGTTTACCTATTTTTATTTTGTTAGATGTTTTTAATTAAATAAATGAACTGCAAGCTAGTAGGCAGTAAAACACCAGTCTCAAACATAACAAGTAATTTCCAATAAATATTTTGGCCTCCAGATGGATTACCGAAGCATTCTTAGAAAACAAAGTGGTGAATGACTGCATTCCAGTGTTTGTCTCTTGCCAAATGTGATTGGCTTTACCTCCCATGGTAACTGCTTTGTAAGTCTGCTTGCCTTTAATTCACACTCAAAAATTCTAATTTCTACAGTCCTCAAAAGAGGATCCCTGAGACAAGTAATAGGAAGGGAGGACGAATACACAGGCAGCAGATTTAAGGCATTTCTGTAACTCTGCTACTGTATTTCCACTCTCCAATCCCTGCAAACACCTCATCCCATTGTCTTAACTTATGTCAGTGAGGGTCCTAAGTGGCCATAGAACCACTACAAAGGAAGGAACCCTTTAAGCCAAGGGTGTCAAACTCGATTTTATTGAGGCCCGCATCAGGGTTGTGTATGACCGCAAGGGGCCAGGGTGGGCATGGCCAGGATGGGCGTGGCCAGCTTGACATCACTCATGTTAGGGGAGCCTGTGGCTGCCCGAGCAGTCTGCCAGCGAAAATGGGCTCCCAAGCTCTGTTTCTGGCTGCGACGGCCTCCTGCAACCCTCTGCCAGCAAAAATGGAGCTTGGGAGGGTCGTGTGACTCCGTTTTAGGCTATGACGGCCTCCTGCAACCCTCTGTCAGTGAAAACAGAGCTTGGGAGGGCCGCATGCAGCCATCATGAAGTCCATTTTTGGCTGCGATGGCCTCCTGCAACCCTCTGCCAGTGCAAACGGAGCTGGGGAGGGCCGCACACGGCCAACCCGAGCTCCGTTTTCACTGGCAGAAGCACTGCGGACTGGTTCTTCACTGTTTCCAAGTCGGCCCCATGGGCCAGATCTAAGCACCCCATGGGCCAAATCCAGCCCCCGGGCCTTGAGTTTGACAAAGCCATCAAAAGTAATTCCCTGCTAAGTGCAGGAATCCATATTAAAGCATCTCACCTGGGCTATCTATTTTCTGCTTAACATATCCAATGAAAGGAAGCCCATTCTCTCTCTGCATAATTAGTAAGTTATAATTAAGAGAAGTCAGGAATTTCAAGGAAGGATTAATGCTCAGCAGAGTTGTCTCCCAACAGTTGTTATGGTAAATAAAATCCTCTGTCTCTATGATTTCCTTTGCCTATGAAAGAAAACAGTTTGTTTTTGGAAGTTATCATCTATTATATATCTATATTGTCTCTTGATTTGGCAGATGATAGACACCAGATGCAATTTTATAATGCAAACAAAGCCTAAGGATTCATTCTTAGGACTGTAAATTATCTCAAAAAGGAAACAACTTTCTTCCTTTGTATGACTTTTTTTTTCATCTTCTGTGGTAACCCATTACAGACCTTTATTATATGGAAGAAAAAGTATAATTTAGGAATAAAACACACATTTTTCAAACTGAAGTTGATCTAATGCCACCTGGCCTTCATAAGAAAGACAGCTACTTCCCAGAAACAGAATACACATTTATTTCAAACAGGATCTTCCTAAGGAAAGAAGATCACTTTACATGGAGCAAAAAGCTCCTTTCTTCAGGAAGATCATTTGTTCTTCTGAAACAGGAAGTTTAATAGAATTCTGTAAACTTACTTTTATTTTTACTAAGTGTATTTTTTATACTAAGTTCTTGCTGCTGATATTTATTGCTTCTATATAAGCTTGGTATTTCTGCATTTTTATGCAATTTGGACTCCCTTTGCAGCAGTGTTTCCTCAAAATAAGGGGAGACCAGCATTATCTTGTGGTCTGCTGCAACTTTATATTTTTCTGTATGTTTTTCTATTGGAGAACCCTTTAAGTTACTGTCTGACATTTGAATAACTCTATACTTTGATGTCTTTTGTCAGTAAACATCTTTGCACTGTAATATTCAAAGTTAAACATGATTTTTACCCTCTGTTATTTTTAAAACAAAAATTGCTTCTATTTATCCCTTATGAGATTGATCTATTGTCCCATAAAGGAAGGGAAAGGAAGGGCTGATTTTCCTAGCCTTTCATTTTAATACTATGATGCCAGAAAATGTCACTATAGAATTTATTAGTTTTTTTTCCTTTTAATTTGCCAGAAAACAACATGGGTTCTAAGAAGTCTATCTCTGCCACACACTGGCCTAAGGGGAGAGGACATCAGCTTGCCTGCTTTCTAAAAGATAGGTGATGGCAGTGCTGTTGTGTGTTAACTTAGAAGACCATTGAAAGAGGATGGTTCAAACCTCCAATGTTTTACCATAGGGGCTCAGCTGGGTGGTAAAGTTTTCAGCTACATCTTCTGTTAAAAGGAGTATGACTGGAAAAGACCTAACATGAGATTCTAGTTTCAGACAAAGTGCTAAGCAGAGAAGACAAACTTATTCTGACTCAAATATAGCTTTTCATTCCAAATGAACGTTAGGAGATCACAGTCTTTGAAAACAATTTGCATTATACCATCTAAATCTCAAGCCTAACTTTAAAATCACAAGTTTAGAAAAAAAAATACTGTATTTGAGAATTCACTTATATCTGTCTAATTGCAAGTTAACAGCCCTTCTCCCCCATTGACGAAATAAAGAATTTTCCAGCCTCAGTATCCAACGAAGAGGGTTAATAGCAAATAGCAGGAGGGGCAAGTGACAAAACATGAATTATGAAATTGTAACACAAGCTGCCCCTTACATAATTGCCTACTGGATTGCAGCACAAGTGCAAAAAAAAAAAATGGGACTTGTATTGTGGAGGTCTTGGTATATGTATTTTGTCATTTTTGTATCACTGTATTCGTTACAGACATCTATGATTAGCAAGACTGAATGATCACTACATTTTTATTCAATATTTATTTCTCATTAGATTTGTGGCTGATGTCAAAATGTTGCTTTTCTATAATCTTCTGGAAGTGGAATTAAAATAATGGTTCCATGTAACATTTATGTTCCTGATAAAAATCCAGCATTTTTTCTTATAAACAAGTAATTTTCTTATTCAAAAATATATAGAAACATCCATTTCTCCTTATATCAATATCCCAGTAGCTTCTCCTTGCTTCTGTCTTCTAAGTAAACTAACTGTTGCTTCCTTTCGTTCACTCACAATAGGTGCAGTATCTATGAACTGGTGCAAAGGTTTAAATGCTAAACATATTAATTTGGGAGTGAAGAGTAAACTCTCCTTTGGGTTCAGCTGAAACCTTGGTGACCTTTCAGAGTAAGCCCCACTCAGGGGTTTCCTTCAGGATCAACATGCATGGAATGATATTGCTAATTAATCAGCTCCTGACCTAGCAGAAACAGCAGAAATGGCTGGGTTTTGCTTTGCTGCGAAAATTACTTATTACTTGTCATTCCTGCAACTGTAAAATTGCACTTCTAAAAACAGCATTAAACAAAAGTGAAGAGAAACCAGAGTGCCTCTAAGGAAGAATTTAATTATTAAAATATTTACTGAGATCCAGAAATAGAAACCGATGAAGGGGAATTCAAGTATGCAGTGGCCCCATGCAAGAGAGCAAGAAGCAGGCAAAGAGCCATTTCCAAAGGATAGGACAAGGCAAAAAGAACTATGCTTCAAAGACAGCCTTATAAAGTCTCCGTGGCACTCTGCGCTGGAATAAAAGTGGTTAGCAACAGTGATGTTATCTGGACTCTCCAAGAAGCCAAGTACGGTAAGGGTCCATTTCAGGCTAAACACTCATTTGGAAGCACCAAAGTCTCTTTTTTCTTTTGCCTTAGTGAACAGACTTCAGTTGCATGCCGTGCCCGTTGGGAAGGAGGATTCCCCCCTCCCAACAAGGAACGCACGCCCTGCTGGTGCTCCACCCTTTCTGCGGTTTCCTGAATGCTTTGTCGTAGATTTGCTGAAGATCATTGTGAGAAACCCAAATGTGGTAAAATGCAAAGATAAGTGACCCTTTTTGAGAAAGAAAGACATGCCAATACAGGTTGTGGCAGCAAAGCGGCTCCTGCTGTAGTCTTGCAGCACCTGATTATTTGCAAAGCTTTCACAGCAATGCAAGAGCATTGCAGGGAAGCTAGCTCCCTACCCACCATTTCATATGCGATGATGCAGAGGATACTTCCTTCCTTTCCACACTCCAGCAAAATTTGCTTTGGTTTTTAAATAAAGATTACCCATTGAATTCTCGATACGCATCCTATAGCAGAGAGAGACAACTACAGTCCTACTTGCAAGGTCACTTGCACAAAGTCGGTCCTTCTAACTTGGTTCTCCCACGTGCACCATTGTTCAGGGTCCTCACAGTTGTTACTTGGGGACTGGAAAATGGAGAAAGGGGAGAAAAAAAGCAAAGGGCATCTAGATGGTCATAGGGACTATGGGAAAATAGGAGCCCCAGCTTTACCCCCCTTTCACTTTATTTCCTCACTGCATTTCCTTGTGAGGAAAAAAAGGGGGGGATTATGGGAAACAGAGATAAAAAACCTCATCTATTCACTTGGCAGTGCGAGGTGAGGGATCGGGGAAGAAGGGGGAAATTTCAGGAGGAAGGCAGCAGAACAAGACCAGAACTCCTGTCAAGGGAAAACTGCCAGGTCCCCATACCTCCAGATGAAAGACAGCAAAAAGTGTTCTGAAGCCGTAACTCGGCAGTAGTTAACCGATTTAGTTTTTCAAACCCCAGCATCTTTTTCTTTGTTTGCTACACTCTGATAACTACAAAAATATTGTTATTTTTAAATTTTGTAAATGATAGATTACATGAAGAGGATGTTAGGTTGATATTATGTGCATGAATTCACTGCTGTTTCTAACCTCCAAATCTCAAACTTCTTGACAGGGAAATTAAGCCACCACTTGACTGCTGATCCAGCGGTAGGTTGCTCCCGGTTCGGCCCGGTTCGGCGAACTGGTAGTGGAGACTCCGCCCACCCGCCCGGGATGCTTTTGCGCATGCAGTAGCCACGGGTTTTAGAACCCACTACTGTGCTGATCTCATGCCTTTCTATGGCAGTCTATTGATTCTATCATTACTCCAAAGCAATTTTGGTGTGTAAATTTTAATCTGATATCTAAGTTGGATCATTGAATGTGCAGTGCTATTACATTGATTGACATATAGAGACTTTCACCACCATTTGATTTAATTTGTCCACTGAGCAATTTCGGAAAAATGTATAGTACTCTTCTGAAAATCAAGTTCAAAAGTATCCCAGCTAGTTGTAGATATGAGGGAGGGGTTGCAAGAATTATTGAGAGAATTGGAGGCGTCATCCCAGTGAATGTCAATGTCAATGGAGTGTGCCATTCTATTAGCATCTTGTGGATTACCTTCCTTGCAGATTCATACTTAAGAAGTCTAGGACTGCCTGAAACCTAGGAATGAAAAGGCTAACTGAAAACTTGGGTCAATAGTGAGTGACCTCTGTCCACCTGGAAATAGCCAGGGACAGATATGGAGAATAGGTGTGCTGGGGCAAACTTCAGAATTGCAAGTTGTGAATGGCCCAAATGTAATAAACTAATCGGTCTTCTTATGGTGTAGGATGGCTCTCTTTCCAAAGAGGGCTTAGCTTGTGTCCATAAGGACCCTGCTTAAACTGGTAGGCATTATGCAAAGTATCAGCCAGGCAATTTGCAGGTAAAAGCCCATTGCTTAGTGTCTCCTGCAGCCAACGCCACAATGGCCTGGAGAACAATGACCAGCCACTGGAAGATAGTCACCTCCTACAGCTGAGTAAAATAGCCAAGAGGAACTGAAGCAAACACATAGTGAATGAAGGGTGCCACATAGTATACACCGGGGGTGAGGGTGGGGGAGAGTTAGGATAAGAGGGAAACCTCTATTTTGAAATCAGAACATAACTTCAAAGTGTTCAGCTATAGACTGAGGATAACATGCAGGCAACTTTGTTACTTTTCTTTGTGTATCAACATATGTAATCTATCATAGTAGCACTGTGTACATTTACTTCCAACACATCTCAGCTTGTCATTAGTGAATGGATGATTTTGTCTGATTATGAAATACATTAGAGACTTTAGAAGTTACTGGGTGAATTTCTCCAGCTGTGGAATGAAGATATCAATTAATATGACAGACTTGCTATGGAGTCAGGAAGACGTGCCATTTTGAAAGAAAGGTGTAGGAGGAAGGGTACCTCCTGTAGGAAGAAGGGTGCATGTGTGTTTCAAAAAAATCAAGGTGACATCTGTGCAATCAAAACTCTGCTCCATTTTTAGATGTACTGCATGTGCCACACACACATGAAAAAAGGACAAGGCTTCTATTGCATCAGTGCAGATGCTATCTTGGCCTTTTTGACGACACTGTACCTGTATATGTGGTATGAGCACAGCATAGAGATATGAGAAATTGTGGTGTTGTAGAATACTCTCACATAAGACAAAAAAACCAACAACAACCAAACGCAGAATGGTGTGAACAACAGTAAGTTACTAAGTTACTAAGTTACTAAGAATAAACTAGGAAACTTTATGGGATTTAAATACCATAAATGGGTATAACTGTAGCACTCTAGACTTTCATTTGTGCTACATACTGAGGCCATCCTGTTTTGTTGTTACTCACTGGAAACTTCTGTGTTTGTTTTATGTCTGCCTTTGCTGTATTCTGCTCTCTGAGATGCACAATTGTCCACTAAGCACTTTACGACATTAAGTATTTAGTACTCATGAGTTACGTAAAACTATAGTTTCTTGTTCTGCATGTGCATACAAACTATTAACTTGGTCTTGTTAGCTAATTTATGTACAGTTTTATAAACTGTTTTTCAGTTACAAATGGCAGAAGTTTTTAAAGCCTGTAATATACTTGATGGAATCAAAATGTGAACAGAGGAACACTTTGCTGTTTCAAGACTTCCCTCTAGTGGTAAATATTTGTTACGAGTAGGAAAGATAAACCATTCCTGTGAATAACTGCTCTCCTTTGTTAGCTCATAGCAATCCAAAAAGTGATGGTGTTTCCGTTCTAATCCACAAACACCATTACATGGTTCTTTATCTTTCTGTAAGCTGACTCCCAATTCAGTACTGCATGTGCATTTTACTCTGCTCTATGCATTCACTTGGAACCAAACTACGGGCAGGTTAGCTGGTTTAATGTTATATTCTCGAATCCAAGAGGCAATGCAAGTCCTTCAGCACAGAGTGGGCTCTGTCCACACCCCCATCCCCTTCTTTTCTCCATTTCCCACTCTGAAGTTGGAAACGTTCCCTTTTCCCACCCCACTTTTCTGGAAGAGTTGAAGCTGCTGCTTTGCCCCTTAATATCTTGATTGCTTACACTGAGCAAAATTCATGTTTTCAACTATAAGCTACCAATAAAAATGCACAAAGTACCTTAAAACATGTTTGCATTAATTCATTACTAGTCTGAATTTCCATTTTAATATTTTAAGCACCAGCTGGATTGCTATTAATCTTATTATGTTTAAACCTGGATGCAAACTGACTAAACTGTAGATTTTCTCTGAACGTACCTTTCTTTAGTTTCATAACTGATTTTACCAAATAAATTTAATGTAGTCTTTTTAAAAGGCTGATAGAGAAACCCTCTAGGTTGATTGCTGATGAAAATAATAGGGACCTCTCTGTATTATTATTACTGATTTCTAGGGAACTGCTCAGGTTGCCAATTTCTTATCTGGTCAGGCAAATAATTTCTCTCCTTAAGCATTGTGTTTGGGGCATTTTCCTCCCTCATCACATGATGGGGAGGAGACCCTCTGATGTTACGGTAGCATATTTTCTTTTTAACTCAACCCCTTATTTTCACCAAAAAGCCTACAGTATTTCCTTCTCCAAACATTATAAAATTCTAATAATTTTATATTGTTACATATTGTATCGCATGTATTTTTCCCAATCACCTGCCCAGGGACAGTGCATACTGATAGTTCACTAATCAGTGAACATTTTTTCTTCCTTCCCATCTGTAGTTTGTTCATTGGCAGATGGTCTACAGGGAAAAAAAAGATAGGACAAATAGTGGAAGATTATAAATGGCAGACATCATCATTTGGGACTCTCCTTAAAGCATGCGAAACAAGTTGTAACTGTTGTAACAGTAAATGACTCATCTGGAAACAAGCCAATAGCCACTTTTTGTGCATTCACATTGACAGATGTTTCAAAACCAGCTTAAAGTCCAAATATTCAAAGACCATCTCTCTCAAAGCTATCTTACCAAAGCTTTAAATACCTGTTGGGGAGGCCCGGCTAGTAATCCCATTCATGACAAGAGTAGGGCTTTCCTTTGGAAACCTCCTCCAGAGCAGGGAATCCTAACCTGCTGTCCATTCAGGAAGGCTGTACAAATTATTCTGTTTCCTAGACGCAGGGGTCTCCAACCTTGGCCACTTTAAGACTTGTGGACTTCAACTCCCAGAATTCCTCAGCCAGCAAAGCTCTGGGAACTCTGGGAATTGAAGTCCACAAAGTGGTCAAGGTTGGAGACCCCTGTCCATTGGGATTTAATATGGTTTTATTACTGGAGTTTCTTTTTATTCTTTTTGTGGAGTCATTACAATGATTTTATGATCATATAATTTTATTTGGCATTTTTGTTGCTGCAAACTGCTGAAAGCCACTGGTAGAACACAAATTATTTAATAATAAATTAGGAAATGTGTAGCTGTCCTCTACACATTGTTTTGTTTGAACAACTGAAAGCAAGCCTGTTTACCCAAGGCAATTCTAGAGTAACACGTGCTTCAGGACCAACCTCCCTCTTAGACTGCTTTTTAAAAATGAATTATGCTTTGCTTTTTGTGTATTGTCTTCACTGACACTGTTAGTTTTATTGTTGTCTTGAAGAGATCTTTTATTATTCTTTTGTATATCTTTTTGGATTTTTTTCATGAAGAATTCCAGTATAAAAATAAAATAAACACCACCACCACAGAATAAGCTATCTTTTTCAAATACACTTGCAGTGGCAGCCTATTTCATATTACCTGGCAAAAGAGCATAGATCAATGTTTCTTAAAATGTCTCCTAGGACTCCAGAGGGTCCCCCAGGACCCAATCAAGGGTACTCAAGATTCAAATTTGCCAGCCTATGTTGAAATCCCATCAAATAATTGTGAGAACCAGCAGTACCAGTGAATTCTTAGATTTCAATATTTAATGCAATACATTGATAATTGATAAATATAACCCATACAAACAAACACCATTTTGGAATCCTGAGAGAAAATTTTTAAGAAACAATGATATAGAATACAATAGATTGTATTCATTTCAGAAGTTCCTCTTTTTGGCTTGGTGCTTTAATCCAGAGACACGGAATTTGTGGGATCCTTGATATTATTCTCTGCAATTGGCTGTTTTCAGAGAGCAGCAAGACCACACAGTTCAACCCTGAGCTACATACATTCTTTTCTATCAGACACACAATTTAATAGCCTAGGGCCACATGTGATTTATGGAAGCCTTCAGTTTGGTCCAGCACAGCTCCCTTTAATCAGAAATTAAAAAGGTTGATGCGATACAAAAAGAAAATGGTTCAATCCATTGGGATGAATATGATTTGCTATGTTTAATTAATTAGTATAAATTAATTCAATTAAAATTTATTTCTTGTCTTACATCTGTCCATCCTGGCTCTGCCTATCTTTTGGAGAGTGATCTCTGGAATCCTATTCAGTGCTCACTATGAACCCCAAACAATTGCATGCTGCTGCTATAAACAGTTGTAAACATGCCTGTTATTTGATCATTACATGTCTACTCAGAAATAAAAAAGTTATGAATATGAGTACAATATGTTTTCTTTTGGAGGGGGCTTATAGAACAAGGAAAGTTCAAGTAAATATGTGTATGAATAGATCTGTGCTGCAAGCTATTTAAAGCTGGATGCAAGATATGAAAACACTGCAAATTATTGTTCTAGATAATTTGAGAAAAGGGAATCACTCACCAAGAGTGCTAATAGCTACTGCTAAGTAGGCATTCTACATGAACCTGCAGTTTTATTGCTATAATATTTATTGTTAAATTAAAAACTCAGTCAAGATTCAGGCGGCTAACACACACAGCTGTAATGTTTTGAACACATTTTTCTCTACACTACATACCCTTCTGATGCATGAAATGAAACTCTTACTTTGAAATCAAATCAGACAATAGGCACACAATGTTTCCAGTAGTTCACATACTACAGTTGGTAACATCTTAATTTGAGCTCCCTTGATTGGAATATTATACAGAAGTTATTGAAAGGCAGTAAAATGGACACCAACAATCTCACACCCTGTTCAAAGTTGGAACAGCAAGTTTAAATTTTTGACCTTTACAATCAAGAAAAAACATTTTTAAAACTGGCATGCCATTGACTTCTTAAAAGTCAGGATCCCTGGTCAAGATTAACCTGGAGGTAAATTTCTTATCACTTCTAAAAGGAGAAAAATTCAGAAGCATAACAAATAAAAGGTTGTGAATTTCATACTGAGACCGAAAACTACAAATGGGCAAATATGACCTAGAAAGGCATGACTCTCCCATATTATGGGAATACCATAAGCTCTGAAGATGTTCATAATAAAATTATATTTAACTATTTGGGATAGAAAGAGAAGATAGGCTATTTTAAAAATTATTTCACCAACATCACACCATAAGATTCTTTACCTTTTCTTTGCAACAGTTCCTAATGGCACAAGAAATCTCCAAGCAAACTCTTCTTTCTATCTCCAATTTCTATCTCCAAGCAAACTCTTCTTTCACAGCAAAATAATATAGAAAAATTACAGGTAATAACTCTTTTCAGCTTTATGCCACCAGCCCATTAAACACAAAATGTTTGATCAGAAAAAATATGTCCAAGATAGGAGCAGTAAGCTATACACCAGGATTTAGGAGTTTGATTTTCTTCAAAAAATAAATGCTAAAATACTAAACTGTATGTATGCACATTAGGTAAATAGTGCCCTGTATACACAAGTCATAATTTTGATATTTAAAAAAATGAGAATGGGCATATAATCCTTTTCAAATTATCTGCATTTTTCATGCAAATACTATTATGGATAATTTCATTTCATATGCACATCTGTTGAAGATGCAAACACTATATTTTTCTAAAATATTTCACAAAATATTCACAAATATTTTACATGTAGGAGGGAGCATGTAAACACAGACACAAGGGAACAACAATAAATGCATGAGAATAGTATATACAAGCACTTTAGTTTGGTATACATTCAAGATAAATTGATTATGATTTGTCTCTAAACTTAATCTTAGTTAAAGTGAGCCTACCAAAATTAATGGATTTAAGTTACTGATGATTTAACATGGAAAATGACTAATTTAAATCACATGGATTTCATATGGTTCTACTATATGACTAAGTTTGGTTCTAACTTAATTACATATCATCTAGGACCAGCTAATGTCAGATTCGAATATAAAAAATGTGTACTTTTTTTTTGAAGGAATATACTCTTTCTAATTTTTGGAACATGCACTCAAGTGTTTTGTTATTTACAGGTTAAAGAAACTGAGCAGCTTCCTACCTTATTGTTGACTGTCAACAGTTCTCCATTGTTTTTTTTAAAAAACAGCATTTCCTATGTTCCAACTTATTTTTCAAAGTTCAAACTTCTTAATGTTTTCGCTGCTATTAAACCTATGTTGCTTGGAATGGTGTTGCAATTTAAATCGACTCAGAACAACAGCTTTCTCTGATAGTTGTTTACATTTTTATGTTTCAGCATTCTCATTGGTTGGAGCAATACCTTCTCTCTGCCACATGTGTGATAGTTAAACAGGAAGTGGGGTGCTGAGGGGCTGTAAAACGTTTCCTGTTGTACAGTCTGCATACATGCTTTGATATTCAGAGGAGTTCTGCTAAAACAATCACTAACTTAGAAGAAAGTGAACCAGAATATAATATATTAGACTAAAAGAGAAAATGAAACTGTAATTTTCCCACTGCAACAATGATCCAAACCCCACCCCCCAAAAGATAGATGAGGGTGTTCATAGAACAAATTTTAAAAATGTGCATATGTCCTGCAGAATAATGGACCTAAACAGCTACTACTGAATTGTGAGATGTTTTGAGTCTATTCTGAGCAATGGGCATTGCTCAGATAATATACCGGTAGTATATGAGACTAGATAGGAAATACCGTGTAAGAAAACGGATTGAAACCAAGCCCAAATGGATATTGACAAATTTGAGCAAATGATGGATGTGGAAAATCATCTATTTGTAGCTTGAAAAATGGACCCCTTTTGAAACTCCAGCTGTGTTTTTCACTTAGCAAGTGGCTCAGGGACATCAAATTATACTATCATGTACTGACTGGCAGACACTGATCTGAATGCACTGGCTCCTGGCTTTGAATATAAATGATCACTGCAGCCTTTGCCAAAAGTTATTTGAGTCTTTTTCCAAGGCACAGCTGGCCCATACAGAACTAGGAAAGATGCTACTGTGCAGCACAATCATTCCAATTCCTTAAACTCCCTTTAGGCTTTGGAACCCAGCAAGTAACTGAAAAAACATCCTTTCTGCTCCAGCCTGCCTTCATACAGAGGTACAGAACATATAATTTTACAAAGGGTTGTTTCTTCCCTTCACCCTTATCTTAAAAACTTTTTTAAATAAAAGTATTAAAAATAGAGGAGCTTTGTCCCTCTGTGCCCTAGAATATCCTAAACAGCTGCTCAAAAGAACCACTTCTTTAAATGACTGTGGGAGGCAGGTAACAGTATATTACTGGAATGTTGCCATAGTTCTCTGCTATTTTCTCAATAATTTTGTTCTTTTCTGTGCATATTTTCCAGAAATTCTGAACACACAAAGATGAGCATACAGAGTAGATGGGATGGGACTGGGAGGCCACATACATAGGACTCTTTCTTGAAATAATACTTGAATGCTGGCCAATATCAATGGATGGAACACTATCCTGCTGCTGAACTATCTACACTTACATAAGTTACATTTATGTAGCAAACATTTCAAAATACCACCCGACAATCCATGTTTCTTGTAACTTTCAGAAGATATATCAAAATATGTATGAAAGCAAATGCATATTAGGAAGCTAGCAAGATATAGCAGTCAAGAACTCAAAATCATATGGCAGGAAGGGAACTGGAGGGTCTTCTAGTCCAACCTCCTTCTCAAGACAGGAGTCTTGTACCATCCCAGCAGGGGTGAAATTCAAAATTTTTCCCTACCGGTTCTGTGGGCGAGGCTTGGTGGGCGTGGCAGGGGAAGGATACTGCAAAATCTCCATTCCCATCCCACTCTGGGGCCAGCCAGAGGTGATATTTGCCGGTTCTCCGAACTACTCAAAATTTCTGCTACTGGTTCTCCAGAACTTGTCAGAACCTGCTGAATTTCACTCCTGCATCCCAGCCAAATGGTTATTTTTGAAAACCTCCAGTTATGGAGTACCCATAACCCCAGGAAGCATGCTATTCCATTGATTCTCTCACTTTCAGAAAACTTCTCCTTACTTCTAGATTGTATTTCTCTTTGACAAGCTTTTACCCATTACTTCTTGTCCTGGCCTCTGGTGCTCTAGAGACTAAGTCAATCCCCTCTTCTTCATAACTGTCCCTCAAGTACTGGAAGACAGTTATCAGGTCCCCACTGATCCTTTTCTTCGATAGGCTAGACATGTTAACAGATTAACAGAGTGGGAAGGGACCTTGCAGGTCATCTAGTCCAACCCCCCTGCCCAAGCAGGAGACCCTTACATCTGCCTCTACCTAGGATCGAACTCACAACCTCCTGATTGTGAGGCAAGAGCTCTACCTCTAGGCCACAGCAGCATGTCTGATGTATAGGTCTCTCAACTTTGTCATACAATTTAGCCTCCAGACCCTTTATCATCTGACCACTGAGGTGGCGCAGTGGTTAAAAGCAGCACTGCGACCTTCAGCTGATTGCTAGTTCAGCAGTTCAGCTGTTCAAATCTCACCAGGCTCAAGGTTGACTCAGCCTTCCATCCTTCCGAGGTCAGTGAAATGAGGACCCAGATTGTTGGGGGCAATATGCTGAACTCTGTAAACCGCTTAGAGAGGGCTGTAAAGCACTATGAAGTGGTATATAAGTCTAAGTGCTATTGCTATTGCTATCTTTGTCTTCTCTGCAACTTTTCAGGGTCTCCAAATCTTTTTTGTATCATAGGGACCAGAACTGGATGAAATATTCCAAGTGTGATCTCACCAGTGTGGTGTAAAGCAGTACTATCACTTCTCATCGTCTTGACATTATCTCTCTATTGATGCAGCATTAGCTTTTTTGGTAGCTGCAGCAAACTGCTGGATCATACTTAAATGGTGGTCTACTAGAACACCTACATCCCTCTTACAGTTACTGCTGTTGAACTAGGTACCACATATTCTATATCTGTGCATTTGGTTATTCCTGATCAAATTATACAGTACTGCATTCTCAACCACAGAAGCTCCCTGGATGGTTTTGAACCAGACTCTCTCTCTCTCTCAGCCCAACCTTATAGGATTGTTGTGGGTAAAAAAAATAGGAAGAGCTATATATGCCATCTTATGAGCAAAACTCAAACGAAAAGGTGGGCTATAATATTGTGGGTTGGAACATAAGCAATCAAAATATAAGAGAATTATGTAAGTGGTTAAAATTTATCTGGACCCCTCTGTAAAATCACAAACAAGGCATGGCTATTGCATAATATCTTAAAAGCATTATCTGGATACATTTCAGATCATGGAAAGTCCTGAGTACATTAATGAAATATTCTCTTGAAATCTTTTTCCACTGACCCTTCCTCACAGAGTCTTGCATTGTTCTAGCATCAGCTCTTCACTGCCTTTCAAGCTTTAGTGAGCTTTAGTGAGGCTTCAGACGCCTTGGTAGTTCTTTCAAAAGGAAAGATGCTTGATACCTTTGCAGCTTCCTCTTGTAAGATCTTGGAATTTTTGGCATGCAACATTGTGGAAAAGCAGGCTATTTAACAAAATTGCAGGCATCTCTCCTGCTTTCTTTTCCTCCCATTTGAGCCTTTACCTGAGGGGTCAGCATGGCAGAGTTGCCAATAAAACTGCAATGTTGGGGGGGGGGGAGGGAGGGAAAAGAGAGTGTTTTGTAGTTTTGCAGCCACCAGCAAACAAGGTACCCTGGGCATTAACGAGAAAAGAAGAAATCTCAAAAAAGAAGGGATTTAAGGCAGAACAGGCTTAAGAAAGAAATGATGAAGCATGCTAGTAATACTGTAGAACAGATTATAAGCAGGTAATTGTAATAGAATACTAGTTATTAAATGGTAACTGTATAGAGCATAGTATAAGCTTTGTCATGGTATATTGTAATGGTAATTATTTGTTAAATTTGGAAAGCATCCATCTTGCTAATAAGCAATTAGGTGGTGTACAATTAAAACAAAAACAAATTGTATTCCAGTGGGGAGGCAATTAAAACAAGGATAAAATTAATAAAGTTAAAAAGATGGAGGGAGGGCTTCAAGAAACCAACCCAAGGTTATATGCTCCTTTGTGAACCCAAGTGAGTCGGCAGAATGAGATCTTCAGATATTTCTCAATGGCCAGGAGAGTGGGTGCCTACCACGTATTACTTAGTAATAGTTAGGGGTTGCAAAAGAATAGAATATAAGAGAGTTGCATATCACTTTTATATGATTTTACAAAACAAAGTTTTCCCAAACCTTATAGGGAGATATAAAGAAACCAAAGCCCAGTACTTTTGTTTGTCTCTTGAAACTGGGTCAGTCTAATTAAATATATTTTAAGAAATAACCAGTAACAATTGGTGATAGTGCTGGGATTCGCTCAGACTCAAAGGATTAAGTACTATGCATGAAAAGTAAAAATCTCTAGAAAAACATAGCTGCCTCTTATAAGACCTGCCTGAATCTGTTGGCATACAACATGAAGAAAAGTAATGATGTAAGGGAAGGGGATACAAATAATTTATTTTGCTTCTGTTTATATGAAATGGATAAGGAGAATTTTGTTGGGTTCTTGGTGCTCTCTGGGGGGTTTTCTTGCAGAGTTTTAATGACCAGGCCATTATGTAACATCAGTGTGATGAAGAGAGGGGTTTGCTGGGTGCTATATAAATACTAGCACACAAATGATAACTTCAAGAACCAATTAGAACAAATGATAACTCCAGACCATGTAAATATGCTGATAACTACATCAACATTACATCTAAGACAAACTAAAAAAAAGGAAAAAAAACTGTGAACCAAACCAGCCTTTGAAGCAGCATTCCAAAGAACAGGACTGACTGCAGGTACCTAAGAAAACATAATACACACTTTTTAGGTACTAGGAGGTAGAAACAATGGTAGTGTGGAAGTGTGGTGTTCTCTTTATACATGGATAAAGCTGTATTTTACCAGAGCCACATGCTCTAATGTAGCTTAATATAAATATTTAAATGTAACAGATGAATATAGAAAATAACTTTAAAATCTCTGGAATTAGACTTAACATGGCACAAGTTTGTGAAGCTACTTTCTCACAAACATGTTATTATCCCCAGCTTGCAAATGTGTTTGAGCTGCTGTGGCCTAGAGGTAGAGCTCTTGCCTCATATGTTAGCGGAGAAATCACTCCGTAGGTCGATGGATCGTTGCTCCTTTGAAAACATTGTTACTTACTTATAAAATAAAACCGAGATTCAAATCTAATTAACAAAATATTTATTTCAGTAGAAAAATAATAAAGAATTCTTATTAGAACTACATTTTATCGGCTAAGGAAAATAAATCACTTCTACCTCCGGTAGATATGGCGATGAGAAAAGGGAAGGAGTTGACCTGTGGAATGCAGACATGCGTAAGGTGACCAGACGTCCCGCTTTTGGCGGGACAGCCACGCTTTTTAATGATTTGTCCCGCGTCCCGCCGCGTTTCTAAAAAGTCCCGATTTTTGGAAAGAATGCACGACTAGGGCATTCTTTCCAAAAATTGGCCTGAAAGGGGGGCGTGCGAGATTGGGGGGAGTTAAAACTCGGGGAGTTTTAAGGCAAGCATGTCGGGCTCTGTGGTGGCCAAACCGTGGCGCATGCGCCAAACGTGGCACATTGGATGATTGCAAGTGACGCATTGCAATCATCCAATGGACAGGAAAGGTAACGCTTTTCTGCCTGGCGAGCGGGACTGCAGCGCGCGTGGAAGGAAAGCCGGAAGATGGTGCCAAGCGCCCAAGGCTCTCCAGGCAGCGGGGGTGCGCCGGCCGAGTCCTCTCACGGGCAGCCGCGCCAACCCTGCCTCCGCTGAGGAGGAGAGGGAAAGGGAAGCGCTCCCGCAGAGCGTCCCGACTGAAAGTTGCAAGGGCAGGAAGAGAGAAAAAGAAAGAAAAGGTGAGGCTGTTTTAGCGAACAAAAGTGCGTGTGTGTGTGTGTGTGTGTGTGTGTGTGTGTGTGTGTGTTCTGCTCTGAGGTCTCTCCCGCTGCCTTTCTTCTCCTCCTCCTCCTCCCCCCCCCCCCGCTGGGCTGACGGCTGCCCATCTTCCAGGAGCTGCTGAAAAGTATTCAGCCAGCCCCTCTCTACAGCCACGCCAGCTCGACTCCCGTGAAGGCTGGGAGCTGAGACTTTCTGCAAGTCGTGTGTGTGTGTGTGTGTGTGTGCGTGTTCTGCTCTGAGGTCTCTCCCGCTGCCTTTCTTCTTCTCCTCCTCCTCCTCCTCCCCGGCTAGGCTGACGGCTGCCCGTCTTCCAGGAGCTGCTGAAAAGTATTCAGCCAGCCCCTCTCTACAGCCACGCCAGCTCGACTCCCGCGAAGGCTGGGAGCTGAGACTTTCTGCGTCTCCATTGTTAATGGCCAGGACACGGGCTCCCCGGTGCAGCCACAGTGTGGATTGGTTTGCAGAGAGAAAGAAGGAAGGAAGGAAGGAAGGAGAAGAAGAAGAAGAAAGAAGTCAGACAGACAGAAAGAAAGAAGTTAGGATTGAAGGAAGACAGAGAGAAAGAAGGAAGGAAGGAAGAAGAAAGAAGACAGAAAGAAAGAAAGAAAGAAAGAAAGAAAGAAAGAAAGAAAGAAAGAAAGAAAGAAAGAAAAGTTAGGAAGGAAGGAAGGAAGAAAGAAAGAAAGAAAGAAAGAAAGAAAGAAAGAAAGAAAGAAAGAAAGAAAGAAAGAAAGAAAGAAAGAAAGAAAGAAAGAAAGAAAGAAAGAAAGAAAGAAAGAAAGAAAGAGAAAGAAAGAAAAAGAAAGAAGTTAGGAAGGAAGGAAGGAGAGATGAGAGGGAGAGAGAGAGTAGATAGATAGGTATGTAGGTATGTATGTAGGTATGTATGTATGTAGGTAGGTAGGTAGGTAGGTAGGTAGATAGATAGATAGATAGATGATAGATGATAGATAGATGATAGGTAGATAGATATGGATGGAGAGAGAGAGATAAAGAGATGGAAAGGGAGAGATGAGAGAGAGAGAAGATAGATAGATAGATAGATAGATAGATAGATAGATAGATAGATAGATAGATAGATAGATAGATAGATAGATAGATAGATAGATAGATAGATAGATATGGATGGAGAGAGAGATAAAGAGATGGAAAGGGAGAGATGAGAGAGAGAGAAGATAGATGATAGATAGATAGATGATAGATAGATGATAGGTAGATATGGATGGAGAGAGAGAGATAAAGAGATGGAAAGGGAGAGATGAGAGAGAGAGAAGATAGATAGATGATAGGTAGATATGGATGGAGAGAGAGAGATAAAGAGATGGAAAGGGAGAGATGAGAGAGAGAGAAGATAGATAGATAGATAGATAGATAGATAGATAGATAGATAGATAGATAGATAGATGATAGATAGATGATAGATAGATAGATAGATGATAGGTAGATATGGATGGAGAGAGAGAGATAAAGAGATGGAAAGGGAGAGATGAGAGAGAGAGAAGATAGATAGATAGATGATAGATAGATGATAGATAGATGGATGGATGGATGGATGGATAGGTAGGTAGGTAGGTAGATAGATATGGATGGAGAGAGAGATAAAGAGATGGAAAGGGAGAGATGAGAGAGAGAGAGTGAAAATAGATAGATGATAGATAGGTAGGTAGGTAGGTAGGTAAGTAGATAGGTAGATAGATATGGATGGAGAGAGAGAGATAAAGAGATGGAAAGGGAGAGATGAGAGGGAGAGAGAGAGTAGATAGATAGATAGATAGATAGATAGATAGATAGATAGATAGACAGACAGACAGACAGACAGACAGACAGACAATATGGATGGAGAGAGCGAGATAAAGAGATGGAAAGGGAGAGATGAGAGGGAGAGGGAGGGGGAGAGAGAGAGAGAGAGAGTAAAGGGTTTTGTGGTTTCCAGTTCTCTGTCCTAATGACTGGCTGGGTGCACGTGGCTAGGGGGTCATGTGACTGGGTGGGTGTGAGTGATGTCAAGTTGGCCACGCCTATCCAGGTTTTGTGGCTCTTGGTGGTTTTTTTTCTGTGGGAAACTGGTCCAAATGGCTCTTTGAGTGTTTAAGTTTGCCGACCCCTGATTAGTCAGATTGGCCAAGTTTACCCAGCCAAATCCCTCCAAGAACTAATAGCTGCATAAAAAAGAAAGAAGAAAGAAAGAAAGAAAGAAAAAGAAAGAAAGAAAGAAAGAAAGAAGTTAGGAATGAAGGAAGACAGAAAGAAGGAAGGAAGAAGAAAGAAGACAGACAGAAAGAAAGAGAGAGAGAGAAAGATGTTAGGAAAGAAAAAATATGAAAGAAAGAAAGAAAGGAAGGAAGGAAGGAAAAAGAAAGAAGACAGACAGACAGACAGAAAGAAAGAGAGAGAGAAAGATGTTAGGAAAGAAGAAAGATGAAAGGAAGAAAGGAAGGAAGGAAGAAGAAAGAAAGAAAGAAAGAAAGAAAGAAAGACAGACAGACAGACAGACAAGAAAGAAAGAAAGAAAGAAAGAAAGAAAGAAAGAAAGAAAGAAAGAAAGAAAGAAAGAAAGAAAGAAAGAAAGAAAGAAGGTTGTATGGCTGCCCTGAGTCCTACGGGAGTGGGGCGGCATACAAAAACGACCAAAATAAATAAATAAATAATTTTTAATCAGGAACCCACCCACCCCGGTCAATGGTGTCCCTCTTTACCAATGTTAAAATCTAGTCACCTTAGACATGCGTAATAGAATATATCATACGTCTGCTTGACCATAGATATAAGAAACAGTAGAAAAACATAGAGATGCACAACTGGCAATAATTCACATCGTGACATCATAATCAGAAGGTTGTGAGTTCAATCCTAGGTAGAGGCAGATGTAGGGTCTCCTGCTTGGGCAGGGGGTTGGACTAGATCAGGGATCTCCAACCTTGGCAACTTTAAGACTTGTGGACTTCAACTCCCAGAATTCCACAGCCAGCAAAGCTAACAAAGCTGGCTGTTGAATTCTGGGAGTTGAAGTCCACAAGTCTTAAAGTTGCCAAGGTTGGAGACCCCTGGACTAGATGACCCGTAAGGTCCCTTCCAACTCTGTTAATCTGTAACGTTTGCATTGACATTTCGCGACGGTGGTATTGTTTCATTGGGACCACTGTTTACAACCTTCCCCTCCCCAGGACAGATAATACTTCAGAAATCAAATGGCTAATTGTCAATAACAATTATCGATCAAATCAAATATTCAAGACACTGATCACAGCTTTTCCTAAATGTACGGCCCACCAAATGCACGGAATGGTGTGCTGGGAATTCCGGGAGCTGCGCTTGTATATGGGCGGCAATAGCCAATTACAATTACATTCCTCTCGATTCACTTGGCTTCAGAGTAATGGGAGCGACAGAGTTAAACCTGCTCATTACTATTACTGAGTTTATTTTGTTTAAGCGCATTCCCATCCCGCGTTTTTAAGGCGGAAGTTTAAGTTATCACACCCCAATTCCCCGTAGGACCTAAAACACGCTTGCAGCCCGCCCTCTAACGTCTCGAAATTACAAGTTCCACAAGACACTGCGCAGCGGCGCATGCTCATATATACTCTTATGAATCCAAGATGGCAGACCCGGGGACTGGTGGGTCTACCTTTAGCACGGTAAGGATGGATTCCGGGAAACTGATTTCTTTTTGTGGTACATCCTGTACATTAATCAAGTTGCGTTCGTGTGATCTGGTAGCCTTCTCGGGCTCACCTCGCAGCGTTTCGGTTCGGACGGCGCGAGGAGATTTCTGTTCTGACACAGAATCTTTAGAGGCGAGCCATTTATGATTTGCGGAATCCTTTGATTCTGATTGGCTCCAGAAACTGTCTATCCCCCCTTTCAAACGGTTCCGAGTCGAGGGACGGTATTAAGTTGCTCGGTAGGTTTCCTGAGTGTCTGCAAAAGGCGTGATAAACGCCTGGCATGTACGATGGCATCCCAAACATGCGCACAACCATCTGAGATCGGCACAAGCATGTTTAGGAAGCCAAAACTTAAAATACATATCTTTCCCCCTTTTATTTTACTAGCTCTTTACACAAGCGTTGTCCACCTGGTGTAATGTGCAACAGTTCTTTTATTCATAAACTTAAGGATGGATCTCTCCTTGAGCGAAAATACTACTAGATTTAAAGCTGTTGTATGACAATGCAAACTCTGCTCCTTTCATACGTGTGTGCAACTTCATGATGCTTGTACAAAAAAGATGAAATTTAGATTTAGTGCAGGCTGTGCCGTTTGGCACATTCTGAGGAAAACCCTAGATTTTCCTGGGATTGCATAGTTTAGGAATTTAGAAAAGTACAGAGTGTACCACGAGTTAGACTCCATAGATCAATCACAATGTTTTTATTTTATTCAAAGAAAAATACTATACTTAGGAATGTTTAACAGTGTCATGGGTCAAATAAGTAAGGGAGTATTTAAAAGAAAATGGCAACCAATTCAAACATTTATTGTAATTTGTATAATTATGGGATCAAACTTTTGGTATACCCTGCATATATCAGCATTTAGGAGGTGGTAAAAGAGTGGTGACATATGATTGATTGCACCCTGCCTAATACCTCTAAACTCAAAACGAATATTTTCCTGAGCCTGCAAGGCTACCATGTAAGATCAGCAAAAGCAAAGCTCAAACCGATACAGAAGAGGTATCCATGGTGGGTTCAAAGGATCTCTGAGTTCTTTGGATCTGAATATTGTACATTGCTAATGTGTCTCCTTGAAACTTTTTTAAAAAAATGCATCCTCCATCAGCAGAGTTGTCATAGTGTTGAGTTCTAGTGACTAAACTGTGTGGATAATTTGTGTAACCTTAGACTAATCGATCAACCTGAACTTGGTATGAGAAGAGGAAAACAATGCATATTTTAGCAATATTATTGTTTTTATGTCAGGTTTCATGAATTAGTAGGAGGGAGCATTTTTCAGGGTTAAATAAGATTCTGCTATCTCCAAATAGCAGATCAATTTGTAATCAATTTTTATTTTTAATTGTACATTATGCAAACAGATCAGACTATCTGAAATTTGAGTGGCATATAAATTATATAAACAATTTTTTTAGCTGTAGTCACTGAAAAGTGGATTGCGAAGAAAATGCTTGGGTTTTCACATCAGAAGTAGTTTGGGAGCACCTTTTCTGACTAATAAAACTTTAGTTAGAAACTCCTGATTTTTTTGCTATTCAGACTTGGCTTTGCAGGAGTTGGCTTTGCAGGAGGATTGGATTAATAGGATGTGCAAATGCACACATAATGGCTTAATATTATATGCAAATTAATCCATTATGTCTTGTTCAGCAAATCATACTGAAAAATCCTACTTTAGTGTGAGGTGTGAACCAGTTCCTATGTGGACTTTTGTAGACTCTTTGGTTAATAACCAAAATCACTCAGTAATTACTCTTGTCATTTTCTGCATTTTTTTGTGTTCATTCATTCATTCTGTTTTACCTGTTTTCTCTTCCAATAGCGATCAGGTAGTAAACATTCTACAACCCCAGCAGATAATTACTATCTGGCTCGAAGAAGGACTCTCCAGGTAGTAGTTAGTTCATTGTTGACAGAGGCTGGATTTGAGAGTGCTGAGAAAGCTGCTGTAGAAACCATGACAGAGATGCTTCAGAGCTGTGAGTATTCTCAATTATGTAATAGTGGCTTAAATATTTTTTCCTCTGTGAAACCCATTAGTGTTTGAGAAAACAATTACCAAAACTGAATGAATAGCAAAAACACAGGCACTTCCACTCTGCAGTTCTGTTTATTTTGGAGTGTCTTGAAAGGATTCAGCAGTGTTGGCTACATCTTCTGTGATTTTGCCAAATTAGGAGCACAGTTCTGTGTGGGAAGGCAGACAAGGCATATGAGAAGAAGACTGAGCAATCTTTCTATTCCATCTTGTGTTGGTTATTCTGTCAAAATTTATTTTGAAAAACTCAACTTCTTTGGTCAGGTTCTTGACATTCTTATTTAAACAAAGGTATTGCTGTGGTGTTCTTTTGCCTCATAGATCCCTCAGAAAAATAAACTTAAGCACTTGGTTGTTTACATTTATGTTTGTTGGTGACAAATGGATACTGGGAATTGGTTCTTCTCTTTACAAATGTTCAGTGTACATACTTTGGGGATTTGTAATAGTAGGAATGGTTTCTGCCATTTAATAACATTAATTGTTGTAGACTTGCAACATAGGAGCTTCTTGATTGGTTCTATTATTTTTATAGAACTATTACCATTTATCATTATGATTAACACAACATGGAATCCATTGCTTGCTTTAATTTTCAATTTAATTCAATGTACAATTTAATCTGTGAGAACATAGAAACATTTCACAACTGCTGCATACATAATTATTCTTTGGTGTATTGGTGTTTTCATCTTGATTATGCTTGTAAGATTATGTAACTAGTTTGTTACATCCAGCTCAAACTATTATCAGTATGTGAGTGTATACAATATACATGCATACAGTTAGGAATCCTTTCACTTTATAATGAAACCAGAGGTGGGATCCTGCCGGTGCGGTTAATAGCTGTTGTTCGGCGCAGAGCCGAAGACGCTGCTGCCATTCGCGGCGCGGGAGCTTTACCCGGGAGCTTTCCCCGCCCGCATGGATGCCGCCAATTGCGTTCTTTTGCCCTCTGCGCATGCGCAAAGCAATTGGCGGCATCCATGCGGGCGGGGAAAGCGCCCGGGGAAAGCTCCTGCACTGCGAACGGCAGCAGCGTCTTCGGCTCTGTGCCGAACAACAGCTATTAACCGCACCGGCAAAAACAGGCAGGAACCCACCTCTGAATGAAACATATCCATTTTTCTTTAAAGTCTAAGGTTTTTTTTGGCAATTCCTAAAACATGAAAATGAACCTCTTTGGTCAGCCTTTCTTATTTTGTATTTACTTTAAGGACATATCTTACAAAATGGTAAAAGACTCATGTTCCAAGATACTATGAATAGTATATAATATAAGGAGACTAATAGTAGTTTTATCCATATCTCTCTTGCTTGGCAACCTAAACACTGGAGGAGGGGAGAATTATGTTTTTATTTCATCTTTATGGTTTATAAATATCTCGATGAGATGAATATCCCAATGTGCCTTCAGTCGTCCTTTTCCCCCCGAACAGCAACCCTGTGATGTGAGTTGAACTGAGAGAGAGTGACTGGTCCAAAGCCACCCACCCAGCTTTTAAAGCTAAGGCAGGATTAGTATTTACAGTCTCCTGCTTTCTAGCGTAGTGCGTTAACCACTAGACCAAATTGGCTTTTCAGAGATTTAGTTTCCTTAATTCAGAAGTGGGCTGATGTTGAACATGTAAGTGACTCTAATTTTCAAACTTAAGTACTGTGGTGAACACTCTCTTGTCAGATATTTCCGAAATAGGGAGGAGTGCCAAGTCTTTTTGTGAACATACTGCAAGGACACAACCAACCCTTTCAGATATTGTAGTCACCTTAGTTGAAATGGGTAAGTGCCAAGACGGTGGATTTATTTTCATGTTCCTGTGCTGTAGATGCGGGAATAGATTTGTATCTGGGGCGATTGATATGGCTTATCTACATAGGATATACAATTGATTTCTTCAAAATGAATCCTAGATTTACTGGATCAAATCATGAAGATTAGCAACCAGAGAATTTTATAGAGCTTTGGGGTGCCCTTCTTCATTCTGGAGTCTTTGAGTGCCCTTTTAGTCCATCCATTTGCCCTCCTTTATCAGAGCAGGAGAGCTAAATTATGTTTATATAGGATTTTGGAGAGATGATATACATCTTGCAATGTAACATTCAATGTAAATACTTATGTAGTAATATTCAGTATGAAATAGATTTTGCACATATTTTTCTGCGATCTGATAAAAGTGAGAACAAAGCATCTGAGTGCAGATCATGTGCACATGGATACTATGTCAGAGCAGCTGAAGACAACATAATCCCTTTTCAATTTTGTTTTGTTTACAGGTAGATCCTATTTTGTGATTGACTTTATACATGTGATTGACTGCATTCTTAGGAGATGCATATCAACTTGTCAGAACAGACTGATATATTTGGATATATTCTTGTTCTACTGGCCTGGGTCCTCTGTAGAATTCTGTAGAGCAATATTTCCTAACTGGGCAACTTCCAAGTAGATTGACTTCAGTTCCCAGAATTATCCAACTAGTATAGCCATTGCTAAGAATCCTGGGATTCAAAATCCACAAACTGGAAGATGCCCAGTTGGGAAATATTGTGGTAGAATCAAAAGAGGGGAATAGATTGAATACTGCTGTATGTTCCCTCAGCCCAACTAGTGCACCTTAATTAATTAATTTCAAATGCATTCTGGATCTGACTTGCTCAAATGCTTTTTCTTTTTGTATACTTTAGGCTTTAATGTGGAGATGCTCCCTGCATATGCTAAACGTTCCCAGCGGATGGTGATCACTGCACGTATGTAAGCTGTTGTCTAGTATCCTGTTATTTCTTTGTGTATTTCCTAAGAAGAAGTGCAATGCTTTAGTTCAAAAGTATGCTTAGATGATTTAGGATTGTGCTAATTTCTCTTTAATATGGTATTATATTCTCAAAGGTAAGAATAATTTCTACAGCAGGTATACACATTAAAGAAATATTTCTTTATGTACCTTTTTTCTGTTTGGAAGCCTGCTTTTCTTGGAATCATCTTTCTTAGCTATTTACATAGAATGAAAGGTTAGCCTAGCTGATTTATGTCTATTGTACATTACATGGCTTTTCACCCTATTGAATTAATCTTATTAGAAATTTCTGTGGTACTCTTAAGCAATACATATCTGCAGTTTTAAGCAGATTTAATGGCCATCAAACTTCTGTTGAAATCAGCAGTTAAAGGAGCATCTGGCAGACCTTTAAGAAAATCCCATTGAAATCAGAGTGTCCATATCTAGGTGGGACTATTTATGCTGATTCAGGGCCTATAATAGGTATGAGATGATCCCATTTTTAGAATATCCCATTTTTAACAGCCATTAGAGGACCTCTATCTATCACAGCTTAGAAGATAGCTGTGCCCCATTCTTATCACCTATGTCAATTAAGGAATTTAGAATGGCACAATTGAACCCTGAATATAAACTGGTTGTATATGGATCTTGCTATCCTTTTATCCATGTTCCTTGTTATTAAACTTAACAACATGGGAAAAGGTACATGACGGCACTGGATTGATGATCAATGGAAAAGAGGAAGACAGTTCAACATAGAATTTTCCATGGTTTTGATGGTTTCAAATTAGTTAGCATCTGTTATTTCAGGATTGTCCTGCATTAAATATTTTGCTTTTTCATATTCTGCTTCCTGAACAATGTTCTTATTCCATTTGTCTGAACAAGTCATATTAGATGGCAGAGCCATTGCATTATTTTTCTTTTCAGTTGACTGATAGCATTGTGGTAGAAGTTGTTATAATCAAATTTCCATTTTCAATTGCAGCACCTGTAACAAATCAGCCTGTCACCCCAAAAGCCCTGACAGCCGGACAGAACAAACCTCATCCTTCTCACATCCCTAGCCATTTCCCAGAATTTCCGGATCCTCATACTTACATCAAAACACCAGTAAGTCTTACATAAAACAATAATAAAGTATTGTGAAAAAACATAAAGTGATACAGGACTATATGCAGTAAAAATTTCCCTTAGTGTTAAATGTGTGGTTGTATATTTCAGTTTCCTAGAATAGAAATTCTTTTCTGCTATTTTTGGAAGACATGCCATGACTAAAAAGCTTTGATTCTCCATTAGATGTGCATGAGTGACTGGCTCTTTTGCCCCCCCCCCTCCAGTGAGTGGGAAAAAGGCATGTGATAAGTTAATGCATAGTCCTTATTTCTGTTTTCCCTTCCTTTGCCTACAGACCTATCGGGAGCCTGTAATGGATTATCAGATCTTACGAGAAAAAGCTGCTTCACAGAGGCGAGATGTTGAAAGAGCTTTGACCCGCTTTATGGCAAAAACTGGAGAGACACAGAGTCTTTTCAAAGATGATGTCAGCACTTTTCCTTGTAAGAGGTGTCTAAGCTGCAATTGGGGGGAGAATACATTGTTTCAGTACGATGCTTAGTCTTAGGCAGGTAACTTTTTTTGCAGATGAGCATCGTATTGTTGAGATGGTAGAGATAGTGGGGACTAAAATTTTTGAAAGGTTTCCTTTTGTGTGTGTTTTTGAGATGTGTAAAATATGTTTACTAAGCCTAGCAGAGCATGTTTGGTCTAGAGATTAAGGAGCTGGACCAGGAGTGGGGAAAACCTGAATTCCAGCACTGCCTTTAGCATGGAAACCATTTACACCATTAACAGGGGTGGGTTCTAACTTACCTCGCTGCCGGTTTGCTTCCTCCCACGCTGCGTGGCTGCACTGCGTGGGCACGCGCACACAGTGGCAAAAAATCCCCAAAAAAATCCCCCCCCCAAAAACCCAAAAACAAGATGGCGACGCATGTGCAGTGCTGGAAATTTGGCTTCTGCGCATGCGCAGAAAAAAAAAACCTGGGGAAAAAATTCAAAAAAAAAAGATGGCGGCCTCCACGGACCGGCACTGACTGAACCGGTTCCGTGACATCAACGTGATGTCACCAACAGGTTGCTACCGGTTCGGGCGAACCGGTCCGAACCGGGAGGAACCCACCTCTGACCATCAGCCACCCCCAATGTTGCAGCCCCTTGTTGGGGCCTCAGGCCAAGTGGCAGAGCCAAGCTTTTAGTTGTTGAGGGGAAGGCCAGGAATATGGGGGCAGATCTCACCTCTGATGGGAGAATATTCCAGAGAGTGGGGGGTCGCAGCAGAAAAGGGTCTTCTGGATCCCGCCAGCTGAAATTCTTTGGCTGACAGGATCCAGGCCCTTTCCGCTGGAACGAGAGGGGCAGGTTAGTCCCATTGGGGTAAGGTGGTTCCTCAGGTATCCTGGATCTATCCCATAAAGGGCTTTAAAGGTGATGACCAACACGTTAAATTGGACCCAGAAACAAATAGGCAGTGAGTTCAGCTCACATAACAGCAATGTCATGTGTATCACCTGAGGAGTTTCCAGAACTGTCTGTGCCACTATGTTCTGTACCAGTTGTAGCTTCTGAATACTCTTCAAGGGTAGCCCCGTGTAGAGCATGTGCAATAATCCCACTGTTGACAGATATTCAACAATAACAGCCATTACTCACAGAGTTGCAGTATCTCTCTTCACAGCTTCTATGGCAATAAATGATCTAAAATAATCTGCTTTCTTTCTTTGTAAAACCAATTTTCCTCCGATGCTTCTTATATTTTAGGCTGATTATCTGAGAGAAGAATCTGAAATCACTTTTTTTCTGCTTGGTTTCTAAAACCATTCCTCCTCCTTTGTCCTCAGTGATAGCTGCCAGGCCTTTTGCAATACCCTACCTGACAGCTCTGCTTCCTTCTGAATTGGAGATGCAGCAGATGGAAGAGACTGATTCCTCTGAACAAGATGACCAGACAGACACAGAGAACCTCACTCTACAGATGTGCATGGTAGAACTCAAGACATTTTGCTTAGTTCGGTGCAATAGAAGTTCTAAATTTCTGGGAATTCTATATTGAATTGCCACCTTGTAAATGAAATTTGAGGATCAAGTCCACATTTGCTACATAATCCTAGGTGCAAAAAAATGCTTAAAAGTTAGAAGGATTTTGGAGCAAGCCTCCAAATTTTCCTCTGTGTAATACAGGTAGTCCTCAACCTACGGCCACAACTGAACCAAAAAATTTATGTTGCTAAGTGAGAAATTTGTTAAGTGAGTTTTGCCCCATTTTATGACTTTTCTTGCCACATTTGTTAAGTGAATCACTGCAGTTCTTAAATTAGTAACGTGGATTAAATGAATCTGGCTTCCCCATTTACTTTGTTTGCGAGAAGGTCGCAAAAAGGGATCATGTGACCCCGGGACACTGCAACGGTCATAAATATGAGTCAGTTGCCGAGCATCTGAATTTTGATCACGTGACCATGGCGATGCTGCAATGGTCATAAGTGTGAAAAATGCTCACAAGTCACTTTTTTCAGTGCTTGAAAAAAGTTGGGCGGCATATAAGAAAGCCAAATAAATAAATAAATAAACTTTGAACAGTCAGTAAGTGAACTCTTTTAAGTCGAGGACTACCTGTATATCCTTCTCCGCTTTGGGGAAGTTTTTGCATCTACAGAAGGATGAACCTGCTGTATAAGGGAAGAGAAATGTAGAAAGGAAACATGCCCTTGGTTTTGATTGGAACAGGCTAATGTGGCTGCAGTCTGATCCAGGTTTATACTGATGATGGATGAGAGCTATGCTTCCATTTTCATTTGGCAGGAATCTGGCATATGGGTTAGCAGGTGGATTAAATGGAGACTTTTCCAGAAAAAAAAACTTGTGGACAATTAAACATATAGCATTACAAGATAGGGATCATTGGTTCAATTGTTTGAGAAAGAGGATATCTATTCTCCATCTCCCTTAGCAGTTGGGTAAGCTTTGCCTATGGCAACATTATCCATTAGCGGAAGCTATCTGGTTAAATGTTCAAATGGCAAAATATCCATTTAAAAACAAAATGATGCCAGATCACCAGAGTTCAGAGTAACACATCCTCAAAAATACATAAAAAGCAAGATTATTGCATGAATTGTCTCATTTTTCCCTCTTCCTCAACAGCAGCTTTTAATCCTGAAAAGTGAACCTCATCAATGCTCAGTCTTGTACTACTTTAATTCCAGAATGTTCCCCCCCCCCCTTATTCAGCAAAAGGCATCATGTTCTCTGGGATGTACCAGGGTTGTGTATGCCTGTTGCATGTTGTATATCTGTTTCTTTTCCATCTTGGTTTTTCTTATGGATACTGATTTTTCAGTTTTGAATCTGATAATATTAGAATAGAATAGAATAGAATTCTTTATTGGCCAAGTGTGATAGGACACACAAAGAATTTGTCTTTGGTGCATATGCTCTCAGTGTACATAAAAAGACAAGATACATTCGTCAAGAATCACAAGGTACAACACTTAATGATAGTCATAGGGTAAAAATAAGCAATCAAATAATACTAGAAAACAATAATATAAATCATGAGGACACAAGTAACAAAGTTACAGTCATGCAGTCATAAATGGAATTATTTGTTTAGCAGAGTGATGGCGTTCGGGGAAAAAACTGTTCTTGTGTCTAGTAGTTTTGGTGTGCAGTGGGTAGGAGTTGAAACAATTTATGTCCAGGATGCGAGGGGTCTGTAATATTTTCACAGCCCTCTTTTTGACTCGTGCAGTATACAGGTATACAGGTCCTCAATGGAAGGCAGGTTGGTAGCAATTGTTTTTTCTGTAGTTCTGATTATTATCCTCTGAAATCTGTATCTGTCTTGTTGGGTTGCAGAACCAAACCAGACAGTTATAGAGGTGCAAATGACAGACTCAATAATTCCTCTGTAGAACTGTATCAGCAGCTCTTTGGGCAGTTTGACCTTCCTGAGTTGGCGCAGAAAGAACATTCTTTGTTGTGCTTTTTTGATGATGTTTTTGATGTTAGGTGACCATTTTAGGTCTTGAGATATGATAGAACCTAGAAATTTGAAGGTCTCTACTGTTGATACTGTGTTGTCAAGTATTGTAAGAGGTGGTAGAATGGGAGGGTTTCTCCTAAAGTTTACCACCATTTCTACGGTTTTGAGTGTGTTCAGTTCCAGATTGTTCCGGTCGCACCATGAGGCTAGTTGTCCAACCTTCCGTCTGTATGCGGATTCATTGTTGTCTCGAATGAGGCCAATCACTATTGTATCATCTGCAAACTTCAGTAGTCTAACAGATGGCTCATTTTAGGTGCAGTCATTGGTATATAGAGAGAAGTGGAAAGAGCACACATCCTTGGGAGGGGCCTGTGCTAATTGTACAGGTATCTGATGTGATTTTGCCTAGCTTCACCTGCTGCTTCTTATCTGTTAGGAAGCTTATATTCACTTTATGTCTTATCTGCCAGGATGATTCAGGAGCTGAGAAGGAGAATGCATCAGTACTTCAGCACAATACCTCCCTGTCTGGCAGTCGAAATGGAGAGGAGAACTTGATAGACAATCCTTACCTCCGTCCAGTGAAGAAGCCCAAGATTCGTAGGAAGAAGTGAAGTGAACAAATTGATGGAACGAAGTAAGAAGAAGCAGTTTCTCGTGATCTCTGCATAGTTAAGATAGGGCACTGGAAAGGCAGAACACCCTCCTGGTTAAGAGCCAAGTGGAAATACTGGATTCCCCAGTTGCTGTTTTCTTTATCGCCAGCAATTTGTGATAATTTAAGGTGAAATCTGAAAGAATGCCTTAGAAGCACTGATGGCTACATAGATTGAAATTTGTCTCTGCGTAAGAACAGTATGCTGCTAGCTTACAGTAGCTGCAGCAGCTCTTCATCCTCAGGAGAATCTTCATTCCAAGAATTGAAAATGGATCAGTTGGGACACTGCAGAAGTTTGTCCTCTCATTTTGCCAAGCACAGAACTCCAGAACTGGAATTCCTTCTTGTTTTCTAGCTCTTTGGTTTCAGGTCATCCCTCATTGTTGAATACAATTTACCAGGTGTAGAAGTGGCCTCTGGTGCCAACTGGATATCTACTGTTGTGCCTTTAAAAACTGAGGCTGTTCAGAACTACTCGGCTGACTATTTCTCAAGATCTAGAAATATCTGAAATGGAAGGTTTGGACTAATCCTTTCTCTAGCATGCGCTATTGGGAGAGGAAAGAAGAGACAGTGTTGTCCAGGTGTAGACACAAGGTTGCTAGCACATTTATCAATGGCAGAGTTTAAGAATAATTTCTGCAAGTGCATTTATAGTTCAGCACATTGACTGTAACTCTTCTGCCTGGCTTCATACAGCCCAGAGCATTCTGTTTTGATTCTGAGTTTTTGTAAGTTTGTATTTTCTGTAATTTGTCAGAATTATTTTATATCCATCTCTTACTTCCCGCATTTCTCTATAAAGCAAGGTGCACATACAAAACCGAAGTTTCAGGAATCTCATTTGCTATCTCATTTGTTAAATCAGAAATATATATTTTTAAAATGTCTTTCAGAAAACGCCTTTTCTATAGGGGACAAAAGAAGTATAGCTACAGCAGATACGTTTCCCCTTCATTCTAAAATGGCAGCAGCTGCATTTCATTGAAAAACTTTAAGTGTTGATTTTCCAGCAATTGGTACTTGCTGTCTGGGAATTTTGGGGTGTCAGTTTTAGCCTTTACTTTTAAAAAGTATACAGAAAACAGCTTTGTTACTGGCTTTCACTGGCTGATAAACCTTGTGGCCCATCGGGATTTTCTGCTATTTCCCTGATTGAAATGTAAGATGTACACTTAATTAAGGAAAATATAATGACTTCTATCATTATATTGCAATGTTCTTCAAAGCATGTTTTATCTCTGAAATGAAGGGATCATTTCTTATTCTGTTTTCCCTTAGTGCTCTGATTTTTCAGCATTGTGGTTGGTGGTAAGGTGGGGGCATTGATTAAAATCTAAGTAAAGAAATTTAGGTTATACGGACCGTGTGTGTTTTTGTATCTGCTCTCAAAAATAAAATAATCTCTCATACATTTAAACTATCAAGAGTCTGAAAGATTTAAAAAAGAATCAAATGCTGGAGAAAAAAATTGTTCTGAGCCAATAAAGGCTGCTACACTCCATTTACTCTTTTATTCGATCAGAGAAAGTTGTTTAGATACAGTCTACATATTATACACCCCGTAATCCCTTGCATCAGGGTGGAGTCGGGGCAACTGAAAGGAGCTAAATGTATATTGGCCGGATGCCCTTCCTGACGCCAATGCAGAGTTCACAGCTGATCTTTACTCATTGTGCCCACACAGCCTCCGGATTGTGAGGCGCAGTAGTTAGAGTACAGTACTGCAGGCTACATCTGCTGCTGCCTGCTGTCTGCAATTTGGCAGTTCAAATCTCACCTGGCTCAAGGTTGACTCAGCCTTCCATCCTTCTGAGGTCGGTAAAATGAGGACCAGATTGTTGGGAGCAATATTCTGACTCTGTAAACCACTTAGAGAGGGTTATAAAGTACTGTAAAGTGGTATATAAGTCTAAGTGCTATTGGTATATGTCAGAAAATATATCCCTAGTTTCTGGTTGAACAGAAGAATAAAGAATAAAACTTCAGATCAACTGAATCTGAAAGGGGAAACAAGAATACTGTAACAATATTGCCTAAAGCAACCCATCTCTGCTCATGCCTTTAACGTCCAAATTATTCCATCTTGGAGGCAAAGCTGAATTGCACTGTCTATTGTTTAGATGATTATCTTTGCTGTGGCTTGTTCTGGATTATCTTTGTTGTGGTTTGTTGAAGTGATTTTTGCCTGTCTTTGTTTGAATTGTTTTCTGTTCCAAACCTGTGAAAACTCAGGTTAATACTAATCTTTAATTATAACTAGTAGGAAAGTCTTGTTAATCTCCAGATATAATGTGAGATAAATTTCAGTGAATCATTTGGGAGAAAATTCTTAACCAGATTAATGACTATAGCACATTGTTTGCAGTATTTTCCTACACTGCCAATGTGAATTGTAACAGTTATCTACATACTATACTAAAACTCTCATGACCTTTAAGTGTCCAATATAATGTATTATAGAGCAGCAATATTTGAATTACCTCAAATGCCTAATGTGTCCAAATTCCAGGATCCACAATTCCCAAAGGAATGAAATTCGGGGACGCTGTGGCCGTTTCATACTATTGGTTGCTTGTTGGAGTTCACGTGATTTTCATTTTCAACTTTCTATGACAATTTCCAAACCAGTTTTGCAATCCCACCCAACTTGCCTGCTGGAAGGTAAAGGAAAAGAAGGGTCAAATAAAGAAGAAGGAACACCCCAGCACGTGCTGTCCCGTGTGCGCTTTCCCTGGCCTGCACTGCCCCCACTGCCCCATCTCTGATTCATACAGCATCTCTTGCACTTGTCTGTGCGCCCTGACCCATGTTGTGCTCCCATGTGGTTTCCCTGACTTGTATGGAACCTCTTAGGCACTGCCCCATGCAGCCTTTCCGCCCCCACGACCAATGTTCCCTGTAATATCAGAAAATGGCGCGCGGCAGTTATCTTTTCATCTGTGTGGCCGCGCAGGTGCGCAGCCTCTGCCATTAGAAAATGCCGAGCAGAAGTTAGAAACTTCAAAGCGGTGTTCTCTCATTACGTGCACGGCCGCGCAGCCACGCACCTTAGAGGGAACAGTGCCCACGACTCTTCCCTGGCCTGCATGACACCTTGTGCACTCCAGGCACTCTTCCTGACCCATGCAGCCCCTTCAGTATACTTGCACTGCCCCAAATGCTGCCTCTTAACGTACAGCACCTCCTGCAGAATCCTAAGCATCCCCAGGCAACCTTCCCAACCCACGCCATCCCCTGTTGTACCATTTCCAACTGGTGCAGCACCTCTCATACACTCCCATGTCCCCCATGCATTTTTCTTGACCAGTACTGTCTCCTGTGTGCCGTATTAGATTTGAATGGCACCTTTTATCCTCGTGACCTCCACACATCCTTTTTTGAGAGTCCGGCAATCTGAACAAATAAAATATGCACACACAAAAACAACAAATTGCAATTTTGTATTCAGTAACTTAGTTCTGTACCAAAACGTATTAAAGGTTTGCATATGTGTGCATCACACTTTTGTTTCCTTTGCATACTTCACTTTGGTCCTGTTAATTAGGCAGGATTATGGAGGATGGTAAGATCTTGCCCAACTTAGTACATGATGCAACTAAGCCCATTTTAGGTCGAGTATCATTACGTAACATGTTCTTCTTCACACAGTAATGTTTCCTTGAGATTATACTAAATGTGAAATGTTGGGTACATTTCTGTTTACAGAAGGCCAGTATCCAAGCCTGAGAACAATAACCGCTTTTGCTTTGCAGGAAGTGAAAGAAATGGAAGAAAGAAGCTCCTTTATCTGCTAGCATTTACGCAGAAACACGTCAGGTGTTTGAAAGGTCATCTAATGGCAACATCATAGAATCATAGACCTTGGAAGTTTTCTATTCCAACCTCCCCCCCCCCCCTCCTCCGCCTAGGGCAGGAGTCCTTATACCAGTGATGGCAAACCTTTTTTTGCTCGGGTGCCAAAATGGCGGGCGCGCTGGCGCGCATGTGTGTGCCCGCACCCATAATGCAATGCCCTCCGTGCATGTGCGCACAACCCCCCCACGCTGCCCCCCCCGCGCATGCGCGCAGCTCTCACTGAAGCTTATGGACTTCTGGTAGCCCTGTTGGGCCGTTTTTCGCCCAACAGAGAGCGAATAACCGCCCAATGAGCCTACCGGAAGTTTGTTTCCGAACTTCCGGCAGGCCCATTGGGTCCATTTTTTGCCATCCACAGGCTCCGGAGGCTTTCCTGAAGCCTGGGTAGGGCAAAAACAGCCTCCCCCCCCTCCGGAAGGCCAAAAATCAGCCAGCGTGCACATGTGTGCTGGACCTGACAGGGCAACGCCTCGCGTCCCTTCAGATATGGCTACGCGTGCCACCTATGGCATGCGTGCCATAGGTTTGCCATCATGGCCTTATACTATTCCGGACAAATGGATATTCAACATTTTCTTGAAACCCTCCAGCAATGGAGCAAGAACAATTCTGGCAGTCAAGCTGTTCCATTGATTAATTGCTCTCAATGTCAGGATCTCATGAGCTTTCACCTGTTACTTCCTGTCCTGCCATCTGGTGCTTTGGAGAATAAGCGGACCCCCTCACCTCTATGACAGCCCCCTAAGTACTGGAAGACAGTTATCATGTCACCCCTAATCCTCTTCATTAGACTAAACATACCTAGTTCCTTTAACTGTTCATGATACAATTTAGTGTTCAGACCTCTTGTTCTTCTCTGCACTCTTTCTAAGGCCTCAATGTCTTTTTTTATCATGGTAACCAGAACCGGGCACAATATTCCAAGTCTCACTAGTGCAATATAGAGTAGTACTAGTCATGACCTTGATGCTATCCCTCTTTTGATAAGACTACATTGTCTTTTTTTGGCAGCTGCATCACACTGCTGGCTCATGCGTAAATGATGAGCCATTAGGACACCTAGATCCCTCGGAGAGTTACTATTGAGTCAAATACTGCCTATATCATGGGTGTCGAACTCGCGTCACATTGCCATCACATGATGTTTCGCGATGTTTTTCCCATTCACGGAGCTGGGGTGGGTGTGGTCTGTGCGTGACACATCCGACCCGTGGGCTGCCAGTCTGCATCAAAAGCAGCTCTTTGAGCATTCATTGAACAAAGATTTATATAAAATGATCTGGCTGCTATTATAAACACTGCTGGAAAACACTGTGGACTCTAGCCAATTGATGGTTCATGCCTGATCCACCAGCAGCAGATCTGAGCGTGCTCATTTTTCTCCCGTGTTATTTACTAGTTATATGCTTTGCTTTTCCTTCCTGAAAGAAGTCCACTGCAATTGATTTTAGTTGCAAGAAAGGAATCTGGCTCTGGGTATTGATAAAAGATTATAGGAGTTTTCACCAATTTCTTCTTAATAAGCCCATACTTGCTTTCAGAACAACACACCAACAACAGTCAAACCTCCTACAACTGACCCCATCCCATTGGGTTCACAACCCTTGGTGATCACAGAAAAGGAAATACAAAATCTATTTCACAGACAGAAGCCAGTAAAAGCACCAGACCTAGACAAGATAACTCCTTGCTTAAAAGTCTGTACTCACCAATTGGCCCCCATCTTCACCCAAATCTTCAACAAATCACTAGAGATATGCCATGTTCCTTCTTGCTTCAAACACTTCACTATCATCCCAATGCCGAAGAAGCCCTCCATCAAGGAACTGAATGACTACAACCAGTAGCTCTAACATCTGTAGTTATGAAAACCTTTGAAAGGCTAGTGATGTCCCACTTGAAAACCATTACGGATGCACTGTTAGACTCCCTGCAATTTGCATACCGAGAAAATAGATTGACAGATGATGCTGTTAATATGGCTCTGCACTACATCCTACAACATCTTGAATCTCCAAAGACCTACGCAAGGGTCCTCTTTGTAGACTTTAGTTCAGCATTCAATACCATCATACTGGACATTCGTCTAACTAAACTAAATCAGCTAGCGGTACCTGAACACACTTGTAAATGGATCACAAGCTTCCTAACAGACAGGAAGCAGCAGGCAAAATAACATCAGATACCTGTACAATTAGCACAGGGACCCCCCCAAGGCTGTGTACTCTCACCACTTCTCTCTATATACCAATGACTGCATCTCAAACAATCCATCTGTTAAACTACTGAAGTTTGCAGATGATACAACAGTGATTGGTCTCATTCGAGACAACAATGAAACCGCATACAGACAGGAGGTTGAACAACTTGCTTCGTGGTGCGATCGGAACAATCTGGAACTGAACACACTTAAAACCATAGCAATAGCAATAGCAATAGCACTTAGACTTATATATCGCTTCATAGTGCTTTACAGCCCTCTCTAAGCTGTTTACAGAGTTCAGCATATTGCCCCCAACAATCTGGGTCCTCATTTTACCGACCTCAGAAGGATGGAAGGCTGAGTCAACCTTGAGCCGGTGAGATTTGAACAGCTGAACTGCTGAACTAGCAGTAGCCTGCAGTGCTGCCTTTAACCACTGCGCCACCTCGGCTCAGATATGGTGGTAGACTTTAGGAGAAACCCTCCCATTCTACCACTGCTTACAATACTAGACAACACAGTATCAACAGTAGAGACCTTCAAATTTCTAGGTTCTATCATATCTCAAGACCTAAAATGGTCACCTAACATCAAAAACGTCATAAAAAAAAACAAAGAATGTTCATTCTGCGCCAACTCAGGAAGCTCAAACTTCCCAAGGAGCTGCTGATACAGTTCTACAGAGGAATTATTGAGTCTGTCATCTGCACCTCTATAACTGTCTGGTTTGGTTCTGCAACCAAACAAGACAGACACAGACTTCAGAGGATAATCAGAACTGCAGAAAAAACAATTACTGCCAACCTGCCTTCCATTAAGGACCTGCATACTGCACGAGTCAAAAAGAGGGTCGTGAAAATATTTACTGACTCCTCGCATCCTGGACATAAATTGTTTCAATTCCTACCCTCAAAACGACGCTATAGAGCACTGCACACCAAGACAACTAGACACAAGAACAGTTTTTTCCTGAACGCCATCACTCTGCTAAACAAATAATTCCCTCAACACTGTCAAACTATTCACTAAGGCTGCATTACTATTACTATAATCTTCTCATCGTTCCTATCACCCATCTCCTCCCACTTATGACTATATGACTGTAACTTGTTGCTTGTATCCTTACGATTTATATTAATATTGATTGTTTCCTGATTGCTTATTTGTACCCTATGTCAATCATTAAGTGTTGTACCTCATGATTCTTGACAAATGTATCTTTTCTTTTATGTACACTGAGAGCATATGCACCAAAGACAAATTCCTTGTGTGTCCAATCACACTTGGCCAATAAAGAATTCTATTCTATTCTATTCTATTTTAAAAATGCTACTCTGGAATATGTCCTATTAAAAAAAAAAGCATCTGCCACCATGTGATTGAAGTCTTGCTTCTTTCTTATATAACCAGTGCATTGTTCCCATCTTTCTGGACATATGGTTTGGTAGACTGTTATCTGTCATTCTGAGTTTATCTGAGTTTACTGTAAAGTTCATTCTGGGGACAAACCCAGAAGTTGCTTGGGGTAAAGACAAAGACAAAGAAACACGTTCAGTAGTACAATATACAACAGGTAAGTGATGTGATAGCATGACTATTGTTTACATTTTCCAGAACAGATAAAAATTTGCATGAAAATTGATTCATTTGCTATTATTTAGGAGCTATATTGTAGTTAGGAACTGTTACCGCGAAACACCACAATTATCATTGGAGGAAATTTTACAAAGAAAAATAAATCCCATAGTGAACAATAGTTTTAGCCCCATTTGAGCACCATACACAGGGTAGTTATTTTCCCTGAGAGATTGCCCCCATTATCAAAATATAATTTCAGATATTGTAGTAAATGTTGATTATCCACCATCTTTCTCTATTATCCTCATCAATATTTTGAACTCCCAAGGTAAAAGACTATTACATATTCTTTCCCCTCCCCTCCTCCTCCTTTTTCTTTCTGGTTTTCTTTCTAGATTTTTTGTTTTGTTTAAGTTTATGTCTGCATATTCTATGAAAATATTGTTTCTGCTAAGACCTCCAAAGTAATACCTTTCATTTTGTTTGTTTATAATTAAATTTGTTTGCCGCCCATGTTGTTTCAAAGCGACACTATTCATATATATATATTCTGCTTAGAATCACAGAATCATAGGATTGGAAGGGACCATAAATCTAACATCAAATTTAGGATAAGAATTCTTAGACTATCCTGTTCAAACTTCCTGTTCAACAGTTGTTTGAAAACAAGAAAATTCCTCATTCTGAGTTTCAATCTATGTAAAACTTCCACTTATTGATTCTTATCTCACCCTTGACTTCTACAGAGAAAAAATTGACACCGTCTTCCCTGTGATCACCCTTAAAATACTGGAAGACTGTTATCAAGTCTCCCTTTCGCCTTCCCTTCTTTAAGCTTTACATGCCAAGTTCCTTCAACTATCATTCTTCATAGGATTTGATCTCCAAGCCCCACATCAACTTTATTCTTCTTCTCTGTAATCTTTCCACTTCTTCAGCATCTTTCTTATATTGTGATGTCCAAAACTGAATACACAGGATTCTAGGTGGAGATGCAGACTGACAACCGCAATGTAGAGTAAAACTATCACTTCCTGTCATCTCCATGTTAGCTCTCTTTGATGTAGCCCAAGACTGCATTGGCTGTTTTGGCAGCTGTAACATACTGTTGGCTTATGCTTAATTTGTGGCCTGTCGGGACTCTCAGATACAGTATTTCTCAAAAGTACAATGAACCTAGGTATAAAACCTTGTATTTGTCACCACTGAACACTTCTTGTTGAATTCAGCCAATATTCAAGCCTATCAAGATCCTTTTGAATCTTGACTCTGTCTTCTGAGGTGTTAGCGATGCCAACCCCCAGTACTGTATCATCTGCAAATTTGCTGATATCTCTTTTAAGACATTATCTAAGTTATTTATAAAAATGTTGATGTACATTTGGTCCAAAAAACAGAAACCTGAGGTATATTTCCCCAGGTAGATATTTAACACCACCGACTATTTAACATTTAACACCATTAACATTTAACACTATTTAACACCACCGACAATGCTACTACCCTTCAAAAAGACCTAGATCATGTAGCAGAATGGTCAAACAACTGGCAACTTCAAATCTCAACCAACAAATGCTCTGTCCTACACATTGGCAAAAAGAATCAGAATACAAAATGCAAACTTGGAGGACACGACCTTGTAGACGACCCTCACTCTGTCAAGGACCTTGGAGTACTCATATCCAACAACCTAAGTGCTAAAGCCCACTGTAACAACATTGCCAAAAAGGCACTAAGAGTTAATCTAATCTTGTGTAGCTTCTTCTCTGGCAATATTACACTGCTAACCAGAGCATACAAAACATTTGTTAGACCAATTCTGGAATACAGCTCATCTGTCTGGAACCTGCACTGCATATCAGACATTAATACAATCGAGAAAGTCCAGAAATATTTCACAAGAAGAGTCCTCCACTCCTCTGCTCGCAATAAAATACCTTATTCCACCAGACTTGAAATATTGGGATTATACAATTTACAACTACGTCGCCTCCGATCTGATCTAAATGTAGTTCATAAAATCATATATCAAAAAGTCCTTCCTGTCAATGATCACTTCAGCTTCAACCGCAACAATACACGAGCACATAATAGATTCAAACTTAATGTAAACTGCTCCAAACTCGACTGCAGAAAATGCGACTTCAGCAACAGAGTGATCAATGCCTGGAATGCACTACCTGACTCTGTGGTTTCTTCCCCAAACCCCCAAAACTTTAACCTTAGACTGTCTACAGTAGACCTCTCCCCATTTCTAAGAGGTCTGTAAGGGGTGTGCATAAGCGCACCACTGTGCGTACCGTCCCTGTTCTACTGTCCTATTGTCCTCTTTTATCGGAACTTTTTACTTATGTTATGTTTATACAAACAACTACTATCCTGTACATGTTTGACAAATAAATAAAATAAAATAAAAAATAAATATACATCCATTAAACACCATGTGTTGCATATAGTCATTCATCCAACTATGAAACCCTCTGGCAGTCCATTCCATATAGCTCCACTTTCTGAAGGAAGTGGCTATGGTCAACTTAATCCAATGCCTAACCCAAGCCTAAATATATGTTATCCATAGCATTTACTTGGTTTACTTTCTTAAAAAAAAGAAAAGAGCAGTTAAGATTGGGCTTACATAACCTGTTTTTAACAAACACAAGCTGGCTTTTAGTAATCACCTTGTTTCTTTCTAAGTGCTTGCAAAACCCCTGCTTGATTATTGTTCTAGGATTTTTTCATGCATTGAGGTCAAGCTGATATATGTGTATTTTCCCTAGGTCTGCTTGACTTGTGTTTACTTAATCGGGACATAAAGAACTCTTGAAAGATAAAAAAAACACACACCCAACAATCTGGGTGTGGAGAATGACAAAGTGATTTCTACAGTGGCTGGAGATAGGAGAAGTTCCTTCCTTTCCAGAAACGTTGCAGATGGGCAGAAGCATAACAGCAGAGAGGATCAGGCTGTTTCAATTGCAAAGATTTCCTCAAGCTGATAGGTATGTGAAGAACTATTTAAATGGATTTTGAGTGTTTAGGCTTTTCTGTTGCACATTGATTATTATGCTGAATGCAGAGAATGACTTACAATGTCCACTGCATTAAAACTTGCTAACTTGAAAAGGATGGAATGAAGAATTTTGTTGAATTTCGGCTTTTTCCAACTCTGCAATTGCAACTAAAATAAGGCATTAAAAGTAAAGTATTAAATGCACTAATATTCAAGATTATGGACTTAACCTTTAAGAAAGTGCAGAAGCATCTCTGTAATTATTTGTCTTATTTGTATGCATCTGATTGGTTAGGTGCAGGTGTCCAAATGAGGCATCAAAAACTTTGGGCTGGTGAGTAAACATGCATATTTATTGGTTTTTCTGTGCTGCAGCCTTTGCTTACTTGTCTCTGTGTGTAAACTGGCTAGAAAGGAAGTCAATTTAAGGAACCCCTTTCTGGATTTTACCTCTTCCTCTCTTTTGGCTACAGCCATGGCCAGATGGTCTGTCCGGACCATAGTCAACATGATCCCTGGTTGATAATTCCCCTGCTTCTTTTTCCTTGGATGCCAGAAAAATCAAGCGGTATTTGCTTTTTCTTTAGTGAGCAAGACTTCTGAGGACAAAACAACAATTTTACAGTTGCAGCCACTTTAGAGTAGAGCAGCATAAGAAGATCAATCTTTAAAAAAGGGGGGGGGGAATGTGGCAGAACCCTGTCAAGTTTCAAATAGTTAAAGGGGAAAGGGGAACGCCAGGTTTTCACAGTTCCACTAGAGTAAAGTGACCAGATTTTTTTTTTAGCGGGACGGGGGGCGGGCCCGCCTGGGTGCCACCATTTGAGTTTTTCCCTCTGCGCATGCGCAGAACGCTGCGCATGCGCATAGGGCAAAACAATGCAAATGTCGGCGTCCAGGTGGGAGGGGGAGGTGGGAGGCCTTTCCTTGCCTCCCGCCTCCCCTTTGGGAGCCGGCAGTGGCTTGGGCTGGCAAGCGACGAGCAGGAGGCGGGGAAAGGAGGCAGCCGGCAGCTTACCTGCGAGGCGGCGCTCCCGCAGCAGCCCATGGCGGGCTCGGGGCTAGGTCTCTGTACGAGCTCCAGGCATCCAAGCGCCGCGGTCTCCCGGTCGCCCGGCCAGCCCCAGGGCAACGGCGGCAGCGAGGCGACGGGGGAAGGAAGGGGAGGGGGACGAGGAAGGGCTGTTTGTGCCGCCGGAGGGGCCGCTCGTGAGCTCAAACCGCCGCTCTTTTTCTGAGATGACGGCAGCGGCGACGGCTCCTCGTCCCTCACCCCTCCACCCGCATCCCAACAGCAGCGGCGCCTCCGAGGGCGGGGCTAGGGATGGGGTGGGGGAAGGAGAGGAGGAGCAGGCCCCCTTCCCCCTCTCCCCAGCAGGCAGCCGGCTCGCTGAAATTCCGCTTTGCCCGACTTGCTTCCGGTTTTTATTTCGGTGGTAGTACCTCTCTTTTGTGCTTCCCCTTCTAAGGTGACCAGACGTCCCGCTGTTTTGGCATTCTTTCCCATCAGCCCATCAGAGCACATAGCAATAGCAATAGCACTTAGACTTATATACCGCTTTACTGTGCTTTATAGCCCTCTCTAAGCGGTTTACAGAGTCAGCATATTACCCACCCACCCCACAATTTTAGGTCCTCATTTTACCCACCTCGGAAGGATGTAAGGCTGAGTCAACCCTAAGCCTGCCTGGTGAGATTTGAACTGCCAAATTGCAGGTATCCAGCAGGCATCAGAAGTAGCCTGCAGTACTGCAGTCTAACTACTGTGCCACCATGGCTCATGCGCCACATACCAACCAACTGAAGCAAAGGCATCTGTGTAGGATGGAATGAACGGCAGGAGACAGAGTGTAGACTGCCTTGCTCCTTCCAGAATAGAGGAAAACTATGACGCAGAGCCAGAAAACTCAGGTGGTGGTCCCCTTCCCAACAGGTTGCAGGAGGGAGGGGCTGAGGATGCAGCCAATCATTCCTATTCCCTCCCAAACTGGTGGAAGTGCCCATTCTTGTGCCTGGGCAAGTGGGAAGTAGGGATCAGCCTTATTACAAATAAACAATAGTGCTAAAGAAATGATTTTTTTTTTTTTTACAATCCAGGACATTAAAACTATAGTTTTAAAGATGAGCAATTTATTGTTGAATTTAGTTGATCTCAGATATTTATTTTGTCATGTTTTATGTCTACGGTTTGGGAAATAAATAATACATGTCTATTGTCACCTCTATCTACTCCTGATGTTGCACATTTTTGTTTTGCAGGTTTCATTGTTCTGCTGAATCTGCAGCTTGGTAGGACTCTTTTACTTGTATTTGTTAGTTGAGGAGATCAGTTCAAAAAATATTAAGCGGCCTGTCTTAGCAAGACCAGAAGCAGAATTTTAAAAGATAACAGTAAAAGTAGTGAATGTTTTAGAAACAAAGCACACCTAGAGTTAAGCCTGCGTAGTGTGTATACTTTCTTAAATACTGTTTCTATGTGAGAGCAAGAGAGACTGAAATTAGTTAGAATCCCTATTTAAAATATAGGCCAAATTTGCCCCCTTAACTATGGATTTTCCAATTCTCTTTGGATCAAATAATTACATTCTAATTATATGATTCTTTTGTGCTATATTCCAAAGGAACATAGAATTCATGCAAATCTCTAATAGAGCAAACTTACTTCTTTATAGGAGGAAGTGCAGACACTAATCAGCATTAAGAGGAATACAGAGGGCAGTTTCCTGTTTGGACTAATTTACTATGTTGAAACTCTGCTTTTCCTCAAACTACAATGGTTTTAACAATGGCCTGATTCTGACTGATTTTTTTCTTTCACTCTCTTCTTCCTGGTGACTTCTGAAATCTCTTGATGATGTTCTCCCCCCTCTCTGTAGTTATTGCATATATTCAGATTTCCCTCAAAATCAACTAGCTGACATAATTTTAAATTCAGTGGTTAGTTCTTCCCTTGACAATTTCATTAGCCCTAGCCTAGACAGCTCAAGTTTTAGTTTCTGAGTTTTGTCCCATTGGATGAAACTTTCAGGGTTTTTTTCTCCCATATTTGCTTTAAAGCAAATTCTTTCAGCAGGATAATTTTTCCCTCATATAATTAAGACCCGAATAACTCTACAATGTTTTATCAGTTGCCTTACACATAATTTAGAGCAAAAATCCTTATTGATAAATAGTATGTAAATGCTGACTAGTGTCTATATTCTCCTATTGTTTATTCTGGATGGAATAAAAAATACTATTCTATTATCATATACTCTAAATCTTTTGTTTTCTGATGATTATTGCCAGAGAAGATAGATGATAGAACAAGTTCATATGCATGACTGAGTCATATATAGAGTTTTTCTCGATACTTTGTGCTATGTCAACAGACAGTGCAAAGAATAATTAAAAAATGGGTTATAATGAAAAGGACTGAGACAGTTGGTTCCTGAGGTCCAGAAATAAAGAACGCACAGCGATAGTGAAGTTTGTGACCTCTGCCTTCCCTGTAATGTTCCTACTTTTCCCAAAATATTCCTGTTTCTTAGCTGAAGTTGCTAATGTCTCATTTATGAAAAAAGTCACTTATCTTATAATGTCACTGTTTCATACAACAAGCCACTTAACATAGAAAAACTCATTATTTCAGAAACCTTTTAATTTGACTCAATTTAATAGTATAAATAAGTCAGTACTGCTTTCAAAGGTCAAGTGTATATATGTGCATATTTTACCTTTTTTATATTTTACCGTTTTTCACTATTCTAAATACAGTGGAATTGTGTTTTGCTGTCTGGGAAGAAGGCAGATGTTACGGTGAAGATAAACTGCATGCAGTTTAGCCATTTGTAATATCATTTCTTTTCAGGTTCTACCTACAAACTTGTCTGTTATGTCACCAACTGGGCTCAGTACAGGAAAGAACCAGCCACGTTCACCCCAGATAACATAGATCCATTTCTGTGCACCCACTTGATTTTTGCTTTTGCGGATATGAACAACAATCAAATTAAAACTAGAGAATGGAATGATGAAATACTTTACAAGAAACTCAATGCCCTAAAGAAAAGGCAAGTAATTTTCCAGAAAAATATTTTTGTGTAACAATAATATTGCCTTTATCAGTGAAGATGATACCATCAAACCAGATAAAACAGAAAAAAGCGCTTAATTCAGGCCTTATGGCTTATCACTTAAGTTATATACTGTGGTCACTTAATTATTGTTAATATTGTCAAATGGTCATAATCCCAGTGCCTAGGACAGATATAAAATAGGTAGGGGCGGCTATGTCATGTATATCAGTAGTGGGTTCTAAATTAGTTTGCTACTGGTTCGTGCTTGCACGCGGGCATGACACTTCTGCGCATGCACAGAAGCGTCCTGGACAGGTGGGCAGAGCCTCCCGCCGCTGCCGGTTCACAGAACCGGGCCGAACTGGAAGCAACCCACTGATTGTATATGAATGAGATCCCTTTCCCCTTTTCAGTTCTGAAAATATCGGTATTTTTCTTTATTTTTCAAATTATTCTAAGGATATTATAGAGCTTTCTCTACAGTTTTATGTTCTTCCTAGCTTAGCCAGGCTCTTTTGATACACCGTTAGGGATCCCACTTTGGAGCAAGATGATTCACAACCAACTTTACACAGACCAATTGTATGTTTTATGTTTTCTGGATGAAGGAACATTGGATATTGTTTGGAGTGGATATATTTCCTAGGGATCAAACCAATGTTTGATCTTTGTTTTTGCAGATACAGTACCTGTATATCCCTAGTACATATTCCATAAAATGGAATGTCTTATTCCTTGTGTGTCCAATCACACTTGGCCAACAAAGAATTCTATTCTATTCTATTCTATTCTATTCTATTCTATTCTATTCTATTCTATTCTATTCTATTCTATTCTATTCCATTCCATTCCATTCCATTCCATTCCATTCCATTCCATTCTTACATAAAAAGCCAATGGTTCTCTGCTCTCTTTCTCTCTTTACCATTAAGAAAATGCAAATGTTAGTTATGAGTGTTTATATATATCTTTAGCCTGTTACAAACATAACCAACCAGCCAGCCAGAGGATTTTGCTTGTTGAGTGTGAGATAGATAGACCCGAAGTTCTTTCATCCAGGAGAAAATAATAATTTAAAAAATCATAGTAAATCATAATCTAACTAAAATAATACTAAATAAGCCTTGAGTTTTTAGATTTGTTTGAGAAATCCAAATTATATTGGAAATATCAATGAGAAAGAGAAAGGGGAAATGGTGTTCTCTATCTCTATTGGAACTGCTAGAGAAACCAAGAATGTAAAAGCCTTTTATGTCCTGGTCTATCATGTATGGTTCCTTTAATCTGTACTGTGTCAATAAAACCTTGGCACAGAGTTTTCTTCAAAGCAATAGCAATAGCACAGACTTATATACTGCTTCACAGTGTTTTACAGTCCCTCTAAGCAGTTTACAGAGTCAGCATATTACCTCCCACAATCCGGGTCCTGATTTTACCGATCTCGGAAGGATGGAAGGCTGAGTCAACCTTGAGCCGATGAGAATCTGCATTCTAACTACTGCGCCACCACGGCTCAAAGGCCATTAGCTTGTGGTACACATGTACAAGGAAACAGTTGATGGAAACCTTGGATAATTTTTCAGGGAATAGATTATTTTGTTGATTGTCAATATACACAGAACGTTTATATTATTTTTCTTGCTTTCCAGAAATAGCAATTTACTCACACTGCTGGCTGTTGGAGGGGGAACCTTTAATAACCAAAAGTAAGACTTTTCTCCTAATCTTTTCCACTGAGAGAGGCCATATATTTGTAATAATGTGATTTTTAATCTGATCTAAAGGAGATAGGAAGGGATGGAGATTCCATCTCTGCAGCTGGGAAGGAATTCTGCTGCAAAAAGGTGATGGGAACCACATTTACATACACAGAAAGTTCTATGGGGAAGTCAAGCAAACCCTGTTTACTGCTCAGTCTAAAGTATCTCAATTTCCCCATTTCTCCTATAAAGTTTGGATTTTGCTCTTTAGCCTGAAAGCTTCACAGCTAATTTTCTACACCACTGCTTTCACTAGTGAAAACAAACAAAACAAGCTGAAAACTGACAAAATGACACTTCTCAGCTTTTGCCTTGGCCAATTTAAGTTAGCTTGGGTTTGGAAACAGCAGTGAATCTGTGTGTTAACTCCTCCTTTCCTGCAACATTACCCCTATCTCCATGTTACATTGCTTCGTTGGTAATTTGTAATGTGACATTTAAGGCATGATAGAGAAACTTGAGTAAGAATTTTTCCTTACTTGGTTAGAATTACAGTATAAAAATGCTGGGATAACTTTTTTTTCTCTGCTACCTTAGTCTGTTTCCCAGTCCATACTTGAATCAGACTTACATGCTTTTATCATACTAGTCTTTATGTTTTTCTCCTATCCCAGCATGGATTTTACAAAGGATATAATCTCATATGCACCCATAATGCAATGCGCGCGCACCCCCCGCATGCCTCACTCACTGTGCATGCTTGAGTGACCCCCCCGTGTGCACCCCGCCCCCTGCATGTGTGTGCGACCCACCATGCAACCCTGCCCCGTGCATTTGCGTGCAGCCACCTGTATGTGCCCCGCCCCCACACATGCATGTGCAGACCCTGCACATGCACATGTGACTCCTGTGTGCACAACCCCTGCACATGCCCCCTGCCCTCCACATGCACACACATTCCCCACATGCGCCCCGCGCATGCATGGCAGAGACCCCTAAACCAGCTGGCCAGCGGGAGGCGTGCGCGCATGCACAGTGGAGCTGAGCTGGGGCAACGGCTTGCATGCCCACAGGGCGGGCTCTGCGTGACACCTGTGGCATGTGTGCCATAGGTTCCCCATTATGGGATTAGACCATGCATCTTCCTCTTCTCGAAATTTCCTTCCTTCTTTTATACACTACACTCGTCAATGGGTAGACCTATGAATATTGATCTCCATTGACCTTCAAGGCTCTGATCAGCTGAGGTTTTCACATAGCACTTTTTAATAAAATAGAATAGTTTACCAACTTAAACTGTAAATTGGGACGTAGCTTTCCCTACTAACTCTGAAAATATTTGGCTGAACTTGGAAGCAAATGGAGCATTTTCTATTATTATTTATTAAGGTTGGATAGGTGCTGGATCTTGCCAATTTCTAACTATGGTTCATAATGTTCTGTGCGAATAAAAGCAAGGTCCATGCCAATGAACACTGAAAATTATGCTGTCCAAAAATAATGTATGTCTTCTAGATTTACTACAATGGTATCATCTTCAGCAAATCGCCAGACATTCATCTCATCAGCTATATCTTTTCTCCGTGAGCATGGATTTGATGGTCTGGATCTGGATTGGGAATATCCAGGTTCCAAAGGTAGCCCTCCAGAGGACAAACACCTCTTTACCATTCTGATTCAGGTGAGAGACTGAAAGCATAAACTTTTAATTGAAATATCCATAAAAGAATCTTGTAGGCTGTTTAAATTGTGTGGTTTGATATTCTGCAACGAATGCTCTTCTTAAATCAACATCAGTGAAACGGCAGTAAAAAATTCTTTTAAAATTAGAATTGAAAACCAATGTCCAATTAAGACTTGCTATTCAGAATTTTGCTCTTATCACAATGTTTCTCTAGAACCCAGTGCTAGAATACATATTTTATTGATAGAATATACAAATAAAAGGACAGCATATTTCTGAGCATGTATGAAGTACCTATGTATTTATAGCTAGCTCCATTTATTTAGAACGGCAAAATACATAATAATAGAGCAAAGGTAGGACTGAAGTTCCAACTAAGTTTTTGTATTATTTACAAATATTCTTACACTCTTTCATGACTAACGGTACAATTCTGTGCATGACTACTTAGAAATAAGTTTGACTGAATTCAGGGATGCTTATTTTCCAAGTTAAGCGCGATAGGATTGGAGCTTAAAGCTACAATCTGGAATGCACATCATTGATTCTCTTCTGAGAAGCTGCCTTAGAACCTCCTCCACCCTCCCTCTCATGTTGCAAAAGAGATTTCAGTATGCCCTTATGATTCCACTATACCACCAAAGATAGCGAAAAAGGAGTACTGTATGTTGGAGGCTTATTTAGATCTTCTTCTATTCCTTGTTTAAGGGCGATGAGCTTATATCAATTAGTTTTCTTATGGCTGCTGTCAAGGTAAGGGAAAGGAAGCAAAACGTAAATGTAGGGGTTGGAATGTGGTAGTTGCTGAAACATTTTGCTCTGCCTGCACTGAGACCATGTTAGTAGTTTTACCACAAAGATTCTTCATATATTGCTCTTTAAATTACCCAATGTAAAAAGAAGATTCATTTAAATAGACTTATATGTATATGTGTGTGTATATGCTGTATACACACACACACACACACACACACACACACACACAATCATTAAGTCATAGGACTATCTAGCTCAGTACATATAGTATGTATCAGTAGTGGGTTCTAAATGCTTTTGCTACCAGTTTGCATGTGTGCAACGCTTCTGCGTATGCGCAGAAGTCTCCTGGGTGGGTGGGCGGAGTCTCCTGCCGCTGCCGCTACTGGTTCAGAGAACCGGGCTGAACCGGGAGCAACCCACCGCTGGTATGTATATACAGTTTATTTACGTGTGTATCTTAACACACACACACTGAGCTACATAGTCCTATGACTTAATGATTGGTGTGTATGGAAAATTTCTAATCTGAAAAAGCTTCCTTTGAAACATTTCCTGGTCTCTTCTAAGTGAGCAATAGTAACTACTGCTGCTGCTTCTGTTTCCCTTTGCAGGAACTATCAGCAGGGTTTAGGGGAGAGAGTGAACAAACTGGAAACCCACAGCTCCTGCTTTCAGCAGCTGTATCTGCAAGCAAAACAACCATAGATGCTGCATATGAAGTGCCTGCATTGGGGAAGTAGGTCATGAGAAGAGGTCCAATATGAAGTTACAGTGATACCTAGGTACTCATCCTTAAATGGTTCTGTGAGGCGTGATGAGTACCAAAAACAATGAGTACCAAACACATTTTTCTCATAAGGAATAATCTAGTGAGTCACAGGGCAGCCGACACTGACAAGTTCTAGCTTGTGCATTGAGTACCAAATGAACAGGAGTACCAGGACAACATTTTCATGTCAAAATGCATTGAGTACCAAATTCAATGAGTTTCAAAGCAGTTGAATACCAAGGTACCACTGTTTGGAATATTACCTCTGCAAGATCAGATAACAAGACTGTGGGATGATGAGATGTTCTATCTATCCTATCTCTTAGGGCCAGATTGGGGAAAAAATGATATAGGGTATTTCAGTTAAGGTTTCTGACAGCTTTCTAAAGAGCATTAACTACATCCTGCTATAGCTTGCCATTACATATGTGTTTATGTTCCAAAATAGCTATTGTTATTTGATCCTTTATACTGGTTGTTTGTTTATTGTTCCTTAATTTTGACTTTTATTTTTAATTTGCATTCAGGAATCTTGATTTTATCAATGTGATGACTTATGATTTCCATGGAAGTTGGGCTCCAGTGACAGGACACAACAGCCCACTGTATCAAGGTTTAATAGACTATGACCCAGTTCCCTTCTACAATTGTGTAAGAAAAATGGCAACATAAAGATCTGTTATTGCTTTTGTAGTACTCATAGTGGGAATTTAATTAAGCAATACAAACATATGTAGAATACTGATGAAACTCAAGATATTTGATATACGTGTATGTCAAAATCAAAACAAGTTTGAATTGACTATGTCTCAGAAAAGCAGGATGCTAGCTAGTTTTATTTTTTAACCCCTCATGCTAAAATTGCTAGATCATTGAAAAAAGGCAAAAGATATGCATAAGGAGGAATGGAATTCTCTTACACTTTCTAAGTATAAGGCAGCTTGAGTTTGGTACAGTAATTGAGAAAGGATTGAGCAAGCTCTGGCTGTAACATGATTTGCATCAGGGGTGGATTCCTGCCGGTTCGGACCGGATCGCCCGAACTGGTAGCGACCCGCTGGTGACATCATGATGGCATCACGGATCCGGTTCGGTCGGTGCTGGTCTGTGGCCGCTGCCATCTTTTTTTTGAAAAATTTCCTGAATTTTTTACTGCTTTGAAGTTTTTTTCTCTGCTGTTGCTTGAAAAAGGGCCCTCCCGCCCGCCCCCGGGTTTATACTTACCTTTATTCCTTTGTCCGAAGCACAGCTGATCAGCTCAGCTGTGTTTCGGGCTGATTATAGCTACCGAGCATGCGCAAAAGCAGAATTGCACAAGGGGACATGCGCGTGCGTGTATCGAGCGTGTGCACGCGAAACATTGCGATGCGAACCGGTGGCGAAGGTAAGTAGAACCCACCCCTGATTTGCATCATATAAACAACCTAGTACAGTAACTAATGGGTCACTTGAATCTGGGCAAGTTTGTTAGTTCATCTATTTGAATTCTCATTTTTTTTAAACAGAGGAGCATGATATGCAAAGATGACGATGCACTGAGCATGATGTGCACTGCAACCACTTGAAAGCATTTTTAATCATTAATTCACTTATTGAAACCAGAGTCTGATTGATAATCTGGGACTTAGAAAAAGAAGTGTGTTAGCTCAGGGAGAAATAGAAAGGCTGAAACCAATCTTTTTCTTATTATTTATTTGTAAAAGGCATTTGTTCCAACCATAGCTTCTCCTTCTGTTCTCATTCCCATCAAACACTAACATTGGGCACTTTAAGATGGGAATATTTATTTGTCCATTTGGTGTGGTTTGCTGAATGATTTGATGCTGAACGGATTAATAAATGTCCATACTGTTTTTGATCTTCCTCTACCTTGCTCTGTACTGTGAACAGACTGTATGTGTACCATGTTTGTTTGCTTGTTTGTTTCTGTACTGTAGGAATATGCAATGAAATACTGGAATGACAGTGGAGCACCATCTGAAAAACTCATGATGGGGTATCCAACATATGCACGTACTTTTAGACTTTCTAGTACAAATACTAATGTTGGTGCTCCAGCCTCTGGTGGAGGCAGTCCTGGAGCCTACACCAAAGATTCTGGTATCCTGGCATATTATGAGGTAAATGCCCTTCATTTTATTAAAAATTATAATTTATCTAACTAGATGGCAACCCCTGGTTTTCCTTGGCTAATCTCCAGAAGCTAAGGTTTGGATTTGCTTAGGCTTGGATAGAAGATTTTCAGGAAATCCCAGGGGCCTTTGCTAGGCTGGGAAGTTACTAATTTACTAATTAACTTGCACAAGAAAACAGTGAGAAGCCAGCTTCATACTATTATCGATGTAGACCTAGGGCTGCACTTTCTATAGGTAAGTTTATAAAATGACCATGGGTAAATTGTTCTCTCTCGGCTTTTACTTGCCTTATGAGTTTGTTCAAAGAGTAAACAGAAATAATTCTATGAATGTGTCTCTAAAATACTTGAAAGATAGGGCAAAAATATCAAAACCTAACAATAATAGTAAAAAAAAATCTTAGCAATGTAATTCTGTTCATGTTTATTAGGAGCAATGTTAGGGAATTTACATTTGAGTAAATATTTACAGAACCAATTTGTTTCTGTTTACTGTAATTTAAGTGACTTAAATTGGGATTTCTCTCCTCACTAATGATTAGAACATTTTCTTGGCTATCAATTGAGCCATCTTTTTTCCTATTCTTATACTACAGAGATCTATTTTTTAAGAAACTGCTGTAGGTTAAAATTTGAGCACACAAACCACAATACTCTTTAATAGCAATTAATTCCAATGGGAAAATATTGTAAAAATAGTTCTGCTTTATTTTGTTCTCTCTTCTGAATTGCTTTGATCATTTTGACAGGTTTGTGCATTCTTACAAGGAGCTAGCAAAGCATGGATTGAGAAACAGAAGGTTCCATATGCTTTCAAAAATGGAGAATGGGTTGGATATGATGATGAAAAAAGTTTTCAGATTAAAGTAAGTTGTCTTTTTGTGTAATAATTATCGAGTTAAACCTAGTTTAGCCAATGAAATGAAATCATGACTTCCAATATACAATGTACATGGAAAAGTCCCATCTGCTTATTAAAGTTACAGTATCTTATCATGCTGTTACACAGTATAAATTCGTATCTGAGCCTGATGCCATTGAATAATACATTTTTTTTTGTCAACAAAGTCAGAGCGTTAAGGCAGGATCACCATCTCTGGGTTGCAAAAATCCAGACAATAAATGGCTATAAAATGACAGCAACTCCTTTTTATGGCCATCTAGTGATAGTCAGAATTTTTGCAGCTCAGATACACCAGCCTATTTAAGATTCACATAGAACCGTTGAACTTTATAGCAAAATATAGCCTGAAGTATTCCTGGTCAAATGTCCAGCCAACTATTTGATCACTCCATGTGTTAGATCTAAATCTAAACATCTTTGTATTCTTATACAATTTAAATATGTTCTTGTTTCTCAGTGAGTCAGTTTTGAACACAGTAACTGGAGCACTCACTTGGTCATTGCAGTGGAAGTAGAAGTGATTATAGGGTTTTTTTTCCTTAATATTATTCATTCAGTATAAATTTCCTTCAACTTGGCTAATTCTAAAAGCTGCTGTTTATCTTTGCAGACTGAGTTTTTGAAGAGGAAAGAGTATGGAGGAGTCATGGTCTGGACTCTTGGTCTGGATGACTTCTCTGGCGAATTCTGTGGTCAAGGAATCAACCCCCTTGTGAATAAATTAAAGAGTGTTCTAATGAACTGAGGTAATTTATTAATACTATTGTGTCAATCTTTCCCACTGCTCTTCAGACAGGTTAACTCTCACTTTGATTTTGAGATCATTAAGAAGAGACAGTCCCTGCTCCCAGGTTTAAAATCTAAAAAGATATAACAAAAGAAAAGGCTGGGGAGGTACCGATTCTTAAAGATAAAATTATCATATAATATCCAGTTATAATGCATATAGAACTTTTTTCATCTACATTATCTCATTAACAAGAATATTAAAAATAACCAACACTAAAATATCAATAACAACAACAAATGTTAATAAAAATAGATGACAGTAGGAAGTGAATTTTCAGGGCAGCATTACAAATCATTACAGTATCCACTAAAGTTAGAAGTAGATAAAAGTTTAACCTTCCATTGTCTAAACCTCATGGCCAATTTATATTCTGGGGTTAGACTCAAGAAAATTTACATGGTAAAACATGACTAGTGTTAATGTCTTTCTAGAGGAAAAAGACTTGGAAGTTGGCTAACAAGAAAATACAATACAATATCAGTTAATACACTGAAAGTCCTCAAATTAAAACATATAAAGAAAAAAAAACCTAACCCCCAGAGTTATTATATGCAATTATAATGCTAACTACTTTTGAGTTTGTATGTAATTGTGTGAGTATACATGGGACAAAATTGACCATTAGTAAACAATCCTGCATGCGACATAGATGTAACCCCATCTACACATTTCCTATCCCAAGTATAACGCAAAGTATAACACGAAAACCTCAACTGAGAAAAGCCATAGTGGGTGGCTGAGGTTAATATTTACGGGTCCATCTGGGAATGGCCATGATATAGGTAGTCCTTGACTTACAACCACAATTGAACTCAAAATTTCTGTTGTTAAGTGAAAGATTTGTTAAGTGAGTTTTGTCCCATTTCTTGCCATAGTTGTTAAGTGATAAGGTAGTAACCCAGTTGTTAAGTGAATCTGGCTTCCCCATTGACTTTGCTAGTCAGGTCACAAAAAAGTAATCACATGACCTTGGGACACAGCAAGAGTCATAAATATGAACCAGTTGCCAAGCACCTGAATTTTGATCACATGATCATGGGGATGCTGCAAAGGTCGTAACTGTGAAAAATGGTCGCAAGTCACATTTTTCAGTGCCATTGTAATTTTGAACGGTCACTAAATGAACTATTGTAAGTAAAGGACTACCTGTATATAGATTATGACTTAGAATCTAAGAGGTGTAAGTAGTAAAGAATCTGAATGTATGAATTAAACAGTCAAAAGGAAAATATATTGTGTCTGTGTGAAACAAAGAAACAGAAAAGATGGAATAGATCTGAGTAAATAGATCTGATCTTCTAGACTTGAGTTGATGAACACATGCATGGAAGTGAAGGTATATAAATGAAAGGGCTAAAACGTATGCTTTCTCATGAATTAGTGGCATTTAGGTTGTGGATGTGTATAAAAAGTAGAAATCCATTGTTTGGTGATAATTGCTTGTTATGGTCCACTGAATGGCAATATTATATATGTTTGGAGGGGACACTGTGCAACAGAGTGAGTGACCTAGGGAAAAATATAATTCCATGAAGTGACATGACTGTGGTGGTAGAGACAACAGAGCACAGAAAAAATGACTGGGGTATTCAGAGACCCAACAACGAATAGTTGGGTCTCAAATATTGGTTTCAAATATGCCAAGTTAAACATAAGTATCATCATGGCACAGCACAGGAATGATTATACACATAGCAAAATAAATACTGAGAGAATTGGTGAAGGATATAAGGTAAAGCATTATTTTGATCATGGGATGCATTATTATTTAGGCAAGAGTGACTCTTGGTGAGAAAATGGGCATGCTTAGAATTGATTGCCCCCTAGTTAGCTCCATTCAGAATTTGTGGTTTTCCTATTATGAAATAAATCCTATGAAATTTCTGAGAGTCATTAAATCTTTGCCATTGCAAGTGCTACTAGTATATGCTGGGCCTAACTGAAAATACTTCTGAAACATACACTGAATTCGGAATGATTATCTTTCATGATTTCTTTCTGTTTGAAAGGGAAGAATTGGGATGTGAAAAAATTATCTGGAGCACTCATATGGTATCCGTCATAAACTTTAAAGACACATTTGTTTAGTATCATATAATGTTAAAAATGAAAGTTGGGGCCAACTATTAAACTCCCAAAGTTTTACTCAGAATAACAGTAACATATATACAGTACATACAATGGGTCAAACTAAATTAAAGCAATGGGAAATCCATTATTGTATTCCCACAGTTGAATAACTGAAAACATAACTTGTTTTTCCCAAACTCACATATCTTTAGGAACCTGCCACTTTGCTTTTGAGCAAAAATAAGTTGTGCTTAATATAATTGTACTATAAGCCCCAGAAAAAAATAGCAACCAGCAAGACAAATTAGGTATTGTAGTGCAAGCAGGCAAAAGGATTAATTCTTTTGTTATAGCCCAAACCTTATACCCTCTTCAGAGAAGGTTGCTATTAAACTTTAAAAAAATTGTAAGTACCATTTCTAGTCTTTTCTGACTTCAATTATTTTGCCTTGAAATTCCAATTACAGATATTTTTTGTGTGTATTTGTTCTATAGGCCTCTGCAAGAAGAATGGAGAGCCTACCCCATCCTCATCTGTATACAACGTCCCTGAACTATTTCTTGATCATAAATACTTCGGAGGATATAACACAGAGTGATTTATGTAACTAAATAAGCAGTGTCATATTTTAATACTCAAAATCCCAAATTACTGATGAAAATGTACTGTTGGAAAAATGGTGGTACCGTTCTATGACTACTTCTAATATCAAATTTATTTTCTGAATTTTATGATATTAGCAAAAAATAAATGTGGTGCATGCTTTGTTATCCAGCCTGAAAGAAATAGAATAACATTCAGTAGAAAACTAACAAGTCTTGCATTCTTCCTGTTCAGGCGATATATTTCTTTGAAAAAAAAATTAATAAATCCATGACTCAGAATCGGTTTCTAAGTTTCTTTCATTGCCGTAATAAGTTTGCAGATGTTTGGTTATTAACAGTAAGGCACCAATTACTTTAATAAGTGGATGACGATAGAGAGAGGCAGGATTTATGCTGTAAAGATGTTTTCCTAGTGTGGTATATTTTAATTTGTACCAAAGTCTCCTCCTACCAGCTTGATGAATGGGCAGGGGTTATGGGAGTTACACAATCAATCTAAAAGACACTAGAATGAGGAAGGCTACTGTAGGATTGAAACTGAAGGTTCTACTTGGCAAACTATACATTCTTTCCATTTGGTACAAGTGGTTCTGTGTACCTTCTAATCTAAATCTGCTAGTTTACAAGACATACAATGGATTCCATTGGAATCATAAGGCTTTCTATGAAACTTCTAAAGGAAATCAAATTTTTTGAGAAATCAAGAATATATAAAAGGAACTTAAAAAAAAACTTTTTATACAGTGGTGTGCAGAAAAATACTTAAGCATTCTGCTACATCAGCAGAGCAACTGTCTGCTATAACAATTTAGTATATTATCTCACAAAACTGACTAGAAATTGTAATATGTTTTTTATTACTCATGTGTTTTCTCCCATACTGCAGAGTACAGAAGGTAAAAGATTGTACGGTACAAATCTAGTTCCTAAATGTAATAGCTACAGCTCAGTTCAGGTTGAACGAAAAGCATGGTTTCTCCTACAAGAATATAGTATGGAAGTCTTTCCTCAAGTGGGAAATCTCTGTTTCTTGTTCAGTATGAATGAAGCTTGTCTTCTCTGCAGCAGACAGAAAAGAACATTGTGCTAAAATACTTCTAAAAATGTCATTGCATATATATTCCATGAAATTTCCATTCTCAGTCATATGGAGGATGTGCAGTGCAAGAAATGGTATCATAAGACTGTATCAGATCATATGGCACATACTTCTAATACCTTTGTGTTTCAAAAAATACTAGCTAGTGGAGTACCAGGACAAAATATTTTCAATTTTAGGTTTTAATCAATACATGCTTGCTCCCCTAATAATTTCTCCAATTTGGCATGACGTTTGTGAGCATTACAATCTTAACTCTCCAACTGACATATCAATAGAAATTATACTTTGAAAATTTGCATTTCCCTTAAGCGTTTCTCTAGCTAAACTGTTCAAAACCAGAAACATTTTAACAGGTGTGGCTATTGGCACAATCCAAACGCCTACATTTGAAGCAACTTCCAAATATAAAGGTTTTATACTGAAATAGTGGAGAGAATTAGGAAAATAGAAGCATTTAAAAGGCTAACAAAGAAACTCTTTATGAAATAGTATTTATATTGAATCCAAGTAACAAATTAAAATGCTCTAATTCTGTCTAAGGATAAAAAAGTAAATTAGTGGCCTAAGCATGTAGGAGAGGAAATATCTTCAGCCGTAAGAATTAATCACTATAATATATGCTCAGATAGGCCACCAGATTCCGATATTTCTTGAATTCTTTATCTGAAAGCAGCTGAAATAAAACAAAATTTAAAAAATATTAACTGTACATAATTGCTGTCCTATTGTATTATTATTAGTAATCACACAATCTTTGTACAAATAATTAAAAAGTATAAATTAATTTGGAGGGCAGTTTGGTTGGCATAATATGAGTATGGCTTGTTATTTTTCTTCGGTAATATTTTCCAGCTTCCTTGTCTAGGTTGGGAAAGTTCCCCTGACCAAATAGTAATAAAGACTGTCCCTCCTTAGCTTGGAAGCAAACCTATCACCACAAAATACTTCAGGTAAAGACATTCTGCAGGAAGAGATACGAGTGATTATCAGCTTTTAAAAGATAACTACAATAAATGCATTATGACTTATACTATTATACCATTATAATTTTTGTACTAGAGCTAGCATGGTATAATAATAATGTGCTGATTGGGGGCAGGTACACTGGAGTTCTTGTTAAGCCGTGTGACGTTGGGCGCTCACCAGCAACAGCACTTACACTTACCGTATATACCGCTTCACAATGCTTTACAGCCCTCTCTAAGCATCAGCATATTGCCCCCAACAATCTGGATCCTCATTTTACTGACCTCAGAAGGATGAAAGACTGAGTCAACCTTGAGCCGGTGAGAATCGAACTGCTGAACTGCAGTTAGCCGGCTGTCAGCAGAAGTAGCCTGCAGTACTGCATTCTAACCACTGCGCCACCACTACCTTTCAGCACTAGACTGAAGTTGAAAAGTATCCCAGAAGAAAGTAATGTCAAACTATTTCTATAATTGCAAGAAATTCTGCAAGAAAATGCCATATATCTTTCCAAGAAGTTACATAGGTCAAGACTGTTTCAAAAACACCCCATTAAAAAAGGTGGTTTTTAATCTCATTTGTTAAAGGAGTATCAGTGAGGAGCATGACTATGCTCCACAGTATATAACTTGACCTTTCCATTCCCTCTCCTCTCTCTCTTTTCTCATTATTGGTGAACAACTGCTGTATTCATAATCCTACCTAAGGACCAGCAGAGTCAGCAGAATCTCTATATTCCTTTCCCCAGCCTAAATCTATTGGTTGTGGTTCAAATATAGGTGGAGGCCTAGAATAAGCATTTTCTTCTATTTAATATTGCCATGCTGAGTTGTAGGACAAGAGTGTATCAAAGAGCGGCAAAACCATATAAAGGTCTGTAGACAGAACCATTTTATGGGCCCATCTGAAGTGAACAGCCAAACACTTTTGAAGAGAGAGAGGAAGTTCACAAAAAACATAGGACCACCATTAGAAGGCCTTGGTTTGGTATGCACCAACCTGTTGGGTTTGTATGGCAGAAAATAGGCCATCTATAACTAACCTAGAATTTATGTCAACAGACCTTCAAATAACTTGATGCCAAACCATTATAGTCTTTAAATGTTAAAATAAAATGTTAATAAAGTAATTACTGTATAATATCCAGACCATCTGTTCCCACAACAAACAGCCTACTAGCTATAGGCTACCACATGGTTTCTTGTAAGCTGTTGCTCAAGGACAAGAAGATATATTAATCTATTTCAAGAAATGAAGCATTTCTGTCATTCCAAACTGTTAACATTCTTAACTCCAAATTTCACACCTCAGCTCTGAAAGTTCTTCTTTGTGGCATTGGAACCAAAGACCAGTCTGGAGGACCAAACTTTCCTGGCCAGCTGACATGTCTGTGTGGGAACTTGTATGGGTTGTAAGTTCCAGGTCTGAGGAGACAGGAGAGAGAACAGACAAGTTCTTCAAAACATGTCTTATTTCCTGTTATATACAGGTAGTCCTCAACTTACAACAGTTTGTTTAGTGACTGTTATAACAGCACTGAAAAAAGTGACGTATGACCATTTTTCACATTTATGACCGTTGTAGCATCGCCATGGTCATGTGATTTAAATTTGGATGCTTGGCAACTGATTCATATTTATGACCATTGCAGTGTCTCGGGGTCATGTGATCACCTTTTGCGATCGTCTGACAAGCAAAGTCAATGGGGAAGCCGGATTCACTTAACAACCATGTTACTAACTTAACAACTGCATTAATTCACCGAACAAATGGGGCAAGAAAAGTTGTAAAACGGGGCAAAACTCACTTAACAAATTTCTCACTTAGCAACATACATTTTGGGCTCAATTGTGGTCATAAGTTGAGGACTAACTATAGTGCAATTTTTATGCTATATACTATATAACTTAAAATAAACATATCATTGTATATTGCGCTTTTTAAATAGTAGTGCTGGATTGGTTAAACCGTTAAAAAAAGTTATAACTTTCCATTCAAAATAGCAATATAATAGTAATAGCACTCATATACTGTACCACCCCATAGTGCTTTAGAACACTCTCTGGGCGGTTTACAATGTCAGTATATTGCCCACAATAAACTGGGTCCCATTTTAACAACCAACCAATCTTGGAAGGATGGAATGCTGAGTGAATCTTGAATGCCTGTCAGCATCGAAGTCCAGGCTATGGGCAGAGTTTGCCTACAATACTGCATTCATACTGCAGGGCTCCAAAATAATTTTTATAAGTTGCATAAATAAAAAAGAATAGGGTTTTAAAAAATGTTGGTGTAGTATTTCATTTGTCTCTCTTTTTTTTTCCTCTCTCTCTCTCTATATATATATACCGTATTTTTCGGCGTATAAGACACACTTTTTCCCCTCCTAAAAGAGGGTGAAAATTTGGGTGTGTCTTATAGACCGAATTTAATTTAATTTAATTTAATTTAATTTAATTTAATGGATTTGTAGGGATTTGTAGTCACTTGTAGGGACTCTGGGCGGCTCACAACATATTCAGATCCATTACAGCAATATAAAATACAATAACATACAATAATTAAAAACATACAAAAGTTAAAAGAGTATCGTCTCGCTTTCACCCCGCCTGCCGGAAGAGCCAGGTTTTTATTGCTTTCCTGAAGGCCAGCAGGGTGGGGATAGTCCTGATCTCCGGGGGAAGCTGGTTCCACAGGGAGGGAGCTCCCACAGAGAAGGCCCTCCCCCTCGGCCCCGCCAACCGACATTGTTTGGTCGATGGGACCTGGAGGAGGCCGACTCTGTGGGCCCTGACCGGTCGTATGTAGCCCACAGAGTCGGCCTCCTCCAGGTCCCATCGACCAAACAATGTCGGTCGAATGTAGCCCACCCGCCGAAAATGGGGCGCGCGGAGGCGGCAATTGGCTATGGCATTCCTTGCAGCCTGAAACAGCTGATCGTCGGGAGGTAGATCCAACCGACAATTAGCTGCTTGTGCTAATCAGGCTGTGCTGAAGCTGAAACAGGCTGTTTGCTATTTGCTGCTTGCTGCAAGGAGGCAAATTGCTGGGAGGCAGAGGCAGTTTTTTTTCCTTGTGCTAATCAAGCTGGGCTGAAGCTGAAAGTGAAACTGGCTGTTTTCTGTTTGCTGCAAGGAGGCAAATTGCTGGGAGGCAGAGGCAGATATTTTTCTTGTTCCCTCCCCGCCCCCCAAAAAAGGTAGGTGTTATAGTCCGGAGCATCTTATACTCCAAAAAATACAGTAGCTGGAATTGGGTAAAGGTTTAAAACTTTATGATAAAAAGAATGCATTTTATTAAGCTCTTTAGACAGAAAGGCTTCGAGAATGCAATCTTACATGCAGTCAATTAATAGAAGATCAGTCTCTGTCAATAATTTACAATCAAATGACATTTCAACTTAATGCAAAAAGTATGCCTCAGATTAGCAAAACAGATATTTATATTTGGGTTCTGTTGTCCCCCCCCCTCCCCACCTGTACTGTTTTCAAATGAAAAAAAATCCTACATGGCTTGTACAACAGTAATTTCGCTGCTGTATTGGGATAATTCTTACATACCATTAAGGCAGGGGTAGGGAACGTTGGCTCTTCTATGACTCGTGGACTTCAACTCCCAGAATTTCTGAGCCAATCATGCTAGCTTAGGAATTCTGGGAGTTGAAGTCCACGAGTCATAGAAGAGCCAACGTTCCCTACCCCTGCATTAAGGTTAAGATGTATCAGGTTTTCGTTTCAACACAGCAAATTTTGGGAGAATTACTAGTGTTTGTTAAAATACTTGCTGAAGAGCCCCCCAAACAGCATAAGATGGCAATTATGCCACCACATAAATCCAACAAAATCTGTAAGTACAGGAGTCCCACTGACACTATGGGAGCCCAATAATGGAATATATTCAGACATTGAGATATATTAATGATAGCTAAAGGTCGCTTTGTTCTTCCAATATATCCATGACTAACTAAACCATATAATTCCCAGCTTATGCATAGTTAAAGCCTTTCCAAAACTAAATGAAAAACTAAAGAAAGCTCAAATATAAGATTTTCCCGCCTATGCTCCTTAGCACTGAACTTACTTTATTTTTCAGGTTCCATTTCTAATAGCCAGTTTTTAATTTAAGAAATGAAAAACAGTACCCAGGAAAGAATTCTCTATCTTGAACCTGCTCTAAAAACCGTGGTACATTGCTGAGAAATGGGAAATGAGCAGTCTTATGCTTGTGTTCTTTGATCCATATTGACTGATATGTTGTAGGCGCAGGGGTCAAATGCTAAAAAAAGAGAGAGCATAAAACGAAATTATAAAGAATGTTGTTTGAAGTCCATAAACACTCCAATTAGCTTTCAGTTTAAACTGAATGAATAATCTTGATCTTTAACTCTGTCAAACCCCATAAAAATAGAAATATTTGTGAATTAATAGAATACATTGTAAATAAATCTGGAATGGTAATTAAAATTCAATTTAATAATTTTGTACACTTTTGTGCATTGACGATGATTCCAACACACCAGATTGCAACTGTGCAATCCTGTAAAAAGACATAGTTGCTTTAGTTTCATGTTTCTATTTAGATAGAAATCCTATGAAGGATGTCTATCTAAAATAAATTCAAAATACTGCATAGCCATATTAGAGATTCCTTTCTAGTTTGATGAGTCTTATTAGAATAATTTAATGTGTGATGAAGTGTTTTGGGTATATAAAATTGTCCAACAGGGGATATGAATGTTGCAAGATGGGTGAGGCAATGTCACACAAATAAAGCTTGATTCTTCTTCTCTTTCTGGGACTTTTCTGAAGTGAATTGAGATGGTTCTTTGCTTTTTTTAAAATGATGTTCTTCCTGTCTGTTTGCTCAGACATTAACTGTTTAAACCCTGAGCAAAAGAAACCTTTTATCTTTTCAATTTCATATGCTTAGTAAAGATGCCCCAATACACTGGGTTTTTAAATTATTGTCTGTGCTACCAGTACTGCGTTCTATCACGATGAATTTATTTTAATTATTTTATGTCTCTACAGCACAATATTACAGAGTTCCTTTTAAACTTACTTATGGATAAACAGGGATATAAGCATTAATTTGCTGTGAGCATCTCTGTTCCCTAGCCGATTCCACAATCCAAGTATATCAGCAAATCAAATGTAGTCAGTTTCACAGTAGAAAATGTGACAACACATAAAGAATATAAGTAATATAAACATTTCTACCTGGACTGCTTTGTTCTAGAGAAGCATGAGACATGAATTATGAAAGGTTAAACTTGTCTCTAAGCTACTCTGGTTTGTAATGCTGGTTGTAGTGGAAATATTTTGGCATTCTATTTAAGTTTAAATTTAAATTTTAGAGTACAAAGAAGCCCTTCCTTAAATTGGACCCACAGTATAGAAAGTGAATTTCCTCTGTGTATGCAAGGCACATTGGCTGCAAGAGTTGTCTGCTGAAGGAGTTTATGCCCGCAGAAGCGAATTCTTACTACAGAGTATAATATACGGAAAATGTTTTTACCTTGTTTATTATTACAAAACGTGGTGTTGTTCTTGCTCCCATGCTGTAACCTTTGGTACTCTGTGGTCTCTGAGCCAAGTTATATATAAGATTGTTCCTCTACATATTAAAACAAATGCTAAAGTTATTCTACACTATAATAATGGGGGGAAAAAACAATGTTTAGCAGCATAATAGAGCCTGCAAAACTAAGATTTCTACTGAGAAGAAGTTAATAAAAAGTAAAACTTGGGTACTCACAGAGAAAGCATGAGTAGTGTAAAGAAACAGGAAAACAGAATGAGACTTAATTATATTATACAGACAACTAAAAAGTCAATGTTGGAGCTGGGTGGTGAATAATAAAATAAAATAATTATAATGTAGTACCCTACCTAAATTTAACTTTTTCTTAAACAGAATTTTCTCAAAGCAATTGCCCAATCCCCACCCCCCCCCAGCTTATTGGAATAATTTGAGCCACTTAGAAGAACTGTTGAAGAAATGGTACACTCCATTTGTTTTCCCACTTATTATTTATTAGATAGCTGATCGTCTCACAAACAAGAGATTCTGGGTGGCATACAACAGAGCTAAAAATGTTAATACACACACTGTAAGGTATAAAAAACAAACTAAAACAGAGAATAGCAAACAAAGGCTATTTGTTAAGAATGGTAGTGCCACCTCACTAGCTGACTCGTCTCCTGGGTTTCCCAGTCCAGCTGGCATAACCAAGTCTTGAGGGACCCCACCCCTAGGGAAGGAGGATCATAAATCTGTTCAATTCCACTGCCAACCCAGAGATGGAATCAAGTAGCTCAGGCAGGGTGGTTGCTATACAGCAGGGAAATTGGTACAATAGTAACAATCCCAATTGATCTCAATTTAATAAGCAGGGTCTTGAAATCCATAAGCAATTCTCGGATGACAGCTGCCACATCAGCACCCCTGCTCCATGTTGTTAGTTTGTACCAAACTTGAAACCCAGCTGGTAATATCTCTGGGAGGGGGACCCCCACTATTGGGTGCAGCCAGGTCTCAATAACACATGCCAGTTTGGCTTTCTCATCTACGATCAAAAAGGCCTTATTAAAAACTGACCTGACATTTAGGAGTAACAAGCAGAAGTCAGGGCCTCTGACAGTCTGCTACTGGGCATAGGTACTAAAATCAAACAGCTGGAATGTTAAATATTTGTCCTGTGTTCTCTAGGCGTGACCTGCTTGTCTCCCACCATATCTTCCCATGCCCATCATAATATTGTAGCCCACACATGTCCCCTCAATGGCCACATTGTTTTCCTAGCCAGATATCGAAATTTCAAAGGCCCAGGACCTCCAATAATAGCAAAGAACCCTGAGATGCTTTAGCTCTACTGGCTTTCAGCACCCTCAGGCACCCAGCCCCACCTTTTCCCATCAACCCTTTTCTCAGGCTCTCACCCTGAGGGGGGAAGCATACAAACAAAATACTTAGCTGACAGACAAAATTGAGAGGAAAATAATCTTCTCCCTCTCTGGAGCTATCAGAGAAAAAGCCTCTGTTTGGGTGTGGGGGAGAGTCAACATCATATTACACTCTTCTGCTATCAATCCCCCCTAAACTACCACTAATAATCCAAGTCCCAAAGTCCTCATTAGCCTCTCCAAATGGAAAGTCCCATGTAGTTATCTGGTCTCTGTGTGATGAAAGATACTGGCAGCAAAGAGATGAAAATAAAATGCAAGGGGCAACCAGCACCAGGTCCACAAAAGCAGCCAACCAGGCTACAAGCCTAGTGCAGACTCAGTCCATCCTCAGCCATCTCCTGATTTCCAGAATTTGTTAACAATAGCAGAGGGTCAGAGGTGCACCATACCCATCCTGTACCATTTCCCCAGAGTTCTTCCCTACTTTTTAAAAGAACTAAACTTTTTCTGATCTAGGAGACAGATGAGTTGAGGAATCCAATTGAACCCATTGACCAAAGATGTCTCTTCTTTCCATGACAAAAGAAAAACAAAATTTCCCCCCTCTTGATCTAGACTGAAACTCAGACAGTGACGAGATTTGGATGTTTCTCAGTGAACATTAGGTGGAAGTTTGTAGCTTGCACATTCACTATACAGAATGTTAGCAGTGATGAAATCCTCCCGATTCTGTCCGGCACGCGCAAGTCGGTAGCAGCGGTGGCGGCGCGTGGTTCGGGGAACCGGTAGCAGCGGCAGCACGAGGCTCCACCCACCTGCCCAGACGTTGGTTACTTCCTGGTTTTAACCCTCTGCGCATGCGCAGTGCATCAAAAATTGGACGTGACGTTGGCGCGTGCACTTCCGAACCGGTAGGGAAGGTAAGTAGATTTCACCCCTGATGTTAGGGTTCATTGGTCTAAATAACAGAACTTGTACTCATGGATTTTTGCTGGAAGCAATCATGTGAGGTAGGTAGAAATGAAAGACAGTATCAAGCCACAGAGTCATCTTGTGAAAATAATAGATGAATGGGGTTCAACTGTGGTCTCTCAAATCTTTGCAAATATTATCTAATTACCGAATTCTAAGACCAGAGACATTGCTTTTATTTACAATACTTTCAAATTTTGGAAGCAAAAGTAATCAATATAATCAGAATAGTAACTCTCCTTTCTTTACTTCAAATTAAAGCTCTCTTTGGAGAGAAAATAAAGAAAAATGAAAAGGAGCACTACTTACCTCTGCATGATTATAAGCTCCTGGTCCACGATCAGGATCACCTTTAATTGGTGTGAATGCATTACCTAATCGGTCTGGTGCATGATGAAAAGGGAAAATTTTCTTTTCCTGACAGGACCCAAATGAATTTCCAATCTGAACATCTGAAAACCCCAATAGGAGTTTATGTCAGTCAAATGTTTGCATCAATGTTTTATAATGTGGTACAAAATTAAGTTTATAAAAGAACAGAGTGACACCTCTTATCTACTGGACTAACTTTTCAGTGAAACACAGAATACAGCCAGCCAGTCAAGTTCATTCACTTAATTACCTTTAATTACATTATTTTTACTTGGGTATTTACATAACAAATTTAATTAGAAAGGAAAAATAGATATAGTCATCATTTATTGACTGCCTCTCTCGGCAACTATTCAGAATTACAATGGCACGGTAAAAATAGATTAATGACTTGCAGCCATTGCAACATCCCCATAGTGATGACATGATCTCCACGGTCATGTGAGCATGATTCGGGCGCTTTGCAACTAAACTTACAATGGTCACAATGTCCCACGGTCACGTGATTGCCATTTGCGACCTTCATAGCAAGCTTCTAGCAAATAAAATTAATGGAGAAGCTGGCAAGAAGTTACAAGTCATGGCCATATGATGTTGTGTTTTACAACCCACAGTCATTTTTCTTAATGAACGTAGCCGGAATTGATGTCATAAGTGCAGCACAGTCATATGAGATTTCATTTCATGATGGTGTCATTTAAGTGATAGAGTTGCAGGTCTGAACTGTAGTCAATAAGTGAGGACTATCCATAACAGTATTCAGACTTGCATCATCTGTTGTCTCAATCTTATTGCAGCAACACGAAATGTAACTGGTTGACAATTTCATATCTGAGAGAATATTCTACGGAGTATTGATCTGTTCTACAGAGTACTGACGCAGTGGGGGTATAGCAATAGCAATTAGACCTATATACCGCTTTACAGTGCTTATAGCCCTCTCTAAGCAGTTCACAGAGTCAGCATATTGCCCCCAACAATCTGGGTCCTCATTTTACCGACCTCGGAAGGATGGAAGGCTGAGTCAACCTTGTATATAACTATTCCAACTATTCCTTTAGAAAATACAGTATACAATAGTGGCACACCACTGTGTTTATATTCCTGGATCTGCATATGCTTTGCTAATGGGCTTTTAGAATACTTACTCTAATATCGGAGGGATGTGCCTAGCTTTTCTCTGCCTGGGAAAGGTAAGAATGTTTAAATATTGTGCTATAAGATTAGCCAGGATGAGATAATACTCAAAACAAGCCAATTTGCAATAATGGAGACAATAAAAGACACTGAACCCTCTGGCCCCTCTCAGTGAAATTTGGTGATTATTATATTTTCCCAATAATTTTATTAGAAATTTTATTGTACAAGTAAAATGTATACAATGACAAAATAAAGAGATACATTAAATTTAAAAAGTGCAGAAAACGAAAAAAGGAAACTTCTCTCCTCATCTCCAGCAAGAATAATCAACATTAAGAACTTATCACAATCTCTTAAAAGCAAACATCTTTTTATTTTAATATCTTCTCCTAGTTTCTGTAAATCCATCTCTAAAATCTTATCCCTCCTTACAAATACCAAAAATCCCGTAGGATTTATCAGAAATGACAACATAAGTGTTACAAATTGTATCTATTACACCCAGAGGTGGGTTTCTCCCAGTTAGCCCGAACCGGTAGCGACCCACTGGTGACGTCACAACGACATCACGGAAGCGGTTCGGTCGGTGCCGGTCTGTGGGCGCTGCCATCTTTTTTTGGGAATTTTTTTCTGGTTTTTTTTTCTTCTGCGCATGCGCAGAAGCCAAGTTTCTGGCACTGCACATGTGTCACCATCTTGTTTTTGGCTTTTTTTGAATTTTTAAATTTTTTTGCCACTGAGCATGTGCGCACGTGCAGCCACATGGCACGGGAGGAAGCGAACCGGCAGTGAGGTAAGTTAGAACCCACCCCTGATTACACCCAATCTGAAGCCATCCTTTTCCTCTAAGTTGATTTGGTTATTATTTTGAGGGGGGGAGTGTGTATCTGGTAACCTTTAAAGGTCTGGAAAGACTGATAAAATAACTTTTAATTAAATATTACGAAAAAACTTTCTAATAGTACAAGTATCAGTCTTATATTTGGGAAATAAAACTTGGCTGAAACTTCCCACAAACTTTTCATCATACAGGGTTGAATCTTTATTGTAACTTATGCACAACAGCCATTATATTTAACAATGTCGGACCATTCAGACATATTCCCAAAATTATACCTTCTTTGGATTCAAATTTTGCCTCCTTTCAACCCATGTGTTCCTATATATAGGTTGTCCTCAACTTAGTCGCTTAGCAACTGTTCAAAGTTACAAGGGTCACCACCACCCCGCCAAAGCTACTTGCGATGCTGTTTGGAAGTCCTGACAGCTTCCCCCCTGCAAACATGTAAGCATGTTTTGGGTGCTTGGCAACTGGCCTGCATTTATAACCATTTACAGTGTCTTGCATTCATGTGACTGTGATTTTTGCCAAAACCTGACATTCACATCCAGTTTCTGGCAAAAATTGCCCATAGCAAACAATGGTTTCACTTAATGGCCATATTGTTTGCTTAATGACCATCATAAAAAGGTTGTAAAACTGGGTTGGTCATGTGACTCACTTTACAACCATCACAACTTAAGACCAACTGCCAGGATCAGTTATTATTGTAAATCAAGGATTATTTGAACAAATGCGTAAACTGGCTTTTTGTTTACCACTCTCTCTTTTTGGTGGCAACTGCCTGTTTACATTTCTGCTCTGAGAAATTTAACAATGAGAAGCTCTTCAACAACTGGGAGATAGCAAACTCTCCTTTTTGAAAAATACTTAGCAGAGGCTGGGCAATCATTGCTCAGGAATGCTGCAGTTGGAATTTGGAATGCTACAGTAAATGCGGTTTGGACTAGATAACTTCCAACTTACATTCCAAGGCCAACTTACTATAATGTTTCTCTGCAGTGACTTAAACCTTCTAACTAACAAGGTAGTTGTCTCCAATGGTAATTTATTGATGAGAGAAAAGGACACAGTTTAGAGTACTGTACTAATCCATTCACTTGTTCCAGGATTAACTCCTAATGTATTAGTTTTGTGATTACATCCTGGAAAACTTAAAAGTAGATTTTTTTTGTTATTATCTGTTCTGAAATAAACAATGCTATTTCCCAAGAAAGAAAACATATTGTTAAAGGTCCTATAATGTGACATTGGAATTTGAAACTCCACTGCTAATAGATATTTGGCAGGCAGGGGTTACACATCCATATAATTTTGCTGGTATGTAAATGATTGAACAGAGGAATTATATTCCTTTAGTATTGTGACAGTCCCTTTAGATTAGTATTTCTCAGCCTTGGCAGTTTGAAGATGTGTGGACTTCAACTCCCAGAATTCCACAGCCAGCGTTGCTGGTTGTGGAATTCTGGGAGTTGAAGTCCACACATCTTCAAACTGCCAAGGTTGAAAAACACTACTTTAGATAGTGTCATTTTAAAGAAGTCTACATAGAATTATGGTTATGTAATTTATTCTGGAACCCGAGGCAAATAATTTCAGAAATGCCTTTCTCTTCCTTGTAAATTGGCAATAATAATGATAATGCTACTACTACTACTACTACTACTACTAATAATAATAATAGCTCCCTACCAAACCTATGGTCACTAGCCACGGTCATCCCCATCTTCAAAAAGCCCAGCCCAGTTGAAAATTACAGACCAATCTCCTTATGATGCGTCACCTGCAAAGTCATGGAATCAATCATAAACAAATCCATTACCCTCCACTTAGAAACAAACAATTTACTATCAAACAAGCAATTCAGTTTCAGGAAAAAATTATCCTGTAATCTACAACAACAACAACAACTACTACTACTACTACTACTACTGCAAAAACATATGGATTTCAAAACTTGACCAGGGCAAAGCAATAGACACAATGTACATAAACTTCTATAAAGCCTTCGACTTATTGGTACACAACAAACTACTTCTGAAACTAAAATCCTACAGCATCTCTGGACCCCTACATAACTGGATAGCTGCATTCCTGTCAAACAGACAACAAGTGGTCAAAATAGGGAACGCCTCCTATCAAATTCCGTACCTGTCAACAGCGGTGTTCCCCAAGGCAGCGTACTAGGACCAACACTCTTTATACTTTACATAAATGACCTTTGCGATCACATTATAAGCAACTGCGTTCTCTTCGCCGATGATGTAAAACTTTTTAACACCACCGACAACACTGCTACTCTTCAAAAAGACCTCGACTTTGTGTCAGAATGGTCGAACAACTGGCAACTCCAAATCTCAACCAACAAATGCTCTGTCCTACACATTGGCAAAAAGAATCAGAACACTAAATACAAGCTGAATGGACACAACCTTGCAGATGACCCTCACTCTGTCAAATACCTTGGAGTTCTTATATCTAATGATCTAAGTGCCAGAGCCCACTGTAACAACATCGCCAAAAAGGCATTAAGAGTTGTAAACCTAATCTTACGTAGCTTCTTCTCCGGTAATATTACACTATTAACCAGAGCACACAAAACATTCACCAGACCAATCCTCGAATACAGCTCATCTGTCTGGAACCCACCCTGCATATTGGACATCAATAAAATAGAGAGTAAAATATTTAATAGAGCGTGTCCAGAGATATTTTACGAGAAGAGTCCTCCACTCCTCTGCTCACAACAGAATACCTTACGCCACCAGACTTGAAATTCTGGGCTTAGAAAACTTAGAACTACGTCACCTTTGGCATGACCTAAGCGTAGTTCAAAAATTATCTGTTACAACGTCCTACCTGTCAACGACTACTTCAGCTTCAACCACAACAATACACGAGCACACAACAGATACAAACTCAAAGTGAACCGCTCCAAACTCGACTGCAGAAAATACGACTTCAGCAACAGAGTGGTTAATGCCTGGCACTCACTACTTGACTCTGTGGTTTCATCCCCAAATCCCCAAAACTTTACCCTTAGACTGTCTACTGTTGACCTCACCCCATTCCTAAGAGGACAGTAAGGGGCGTGCATAAGTGCACCAGCGTGCCTACCGTCCCTGTCCTAATGTTCCCTTTTATATGTACCCATCTTATCTATTCAAATAATGTTATATTTATGTATATTATCAAATACGTACTTGAAAAAAATAAATAAAAATAAAATAAATAAAAACACAGTAAATTAAATGAAATTAAGAGCTCCCTCCTAAAACCCCAAATCACTTGACTGAAGCGACTGCCTCATCGCCCTGCAATTAGAATAGAATTCTTTATTGGCCAAGTGTGATTGGACACACAAGGAATTTGTCTTTGGTGCATATGCTCTCAGTGTACATAAAAGAAAAGATACATTTGTCAAGAATCATGATTCTTAATGATTGTCATAGGGTACAAATAAGCAATCAGGAATTAGAGCTGATTAGAGCTCTGACTTTAAATTGGCGCTTACTTACCGCTCAGTTTCCAATCCAAATCCAGGTAATTTTGGAAATCCAACCTTGTTCGCACCCGAACGTTAGAACGGCCCAATGTCGGGCTCCACTGCTGAGGCATGGCAATCCCGAAAAACAAAGTTCGTAGGATCGCAAAAACCACCGGATTTCCCTTTGCTTCCACGTTAGCACATCGCCTCCGAGGAAGAACGCCTTCGAGGGCGATCCGCGTCCCTCTCCCGCCGATCCACGGCGCTCCACAATGCGGGGGCAAAAACGCTTGTCGAGCGCGCCTTCTAGCCAATCCCCGCCCGACTCACCTGCGAGCTCCCACGCGAGGCGGCGCTGGCTGGAGATCAGCGCCAGGGTTCCGAGCTGTTTGGGTTCCATCTCTTGCCATGGAAACAGAAGAGGGCTGGGCCCCAGATTGGAATACTGAGGAAATATGTCGCTTGTCGCTCTTCGGGACGCGAGGTCTTGAACCGTATCTGCAAAGGCGGGGAGAGAGAAATGCTGGGGAGGCCCGCGGCGCAGCGTCTGGCGCCCGAGGCGAGAGCTCAACCAGGCTACGACACCTGGGCGACTCCTAGACGGCAGCAGCGCGGTTGTCGTGATTCTTTATTGCCAGCTAATAGTCGTCCGGATTTTTGCAGCGCGGTTACGGCTAACCGTACTTTTGCCTGACAGTAGCAACTGCGTAGGCGGGTGGAGTATAGCCTCGCCCCTATCATTTTTGCGGCAGATTCAATTTTGCCCCGTGCCTTCGGCGGTGGGGCTCAGCTCCGTTAGTACTGCAAAGAAGTGCCGCGTGTTTACGCTTCCCGCGCCCTATGGCAACTAACTCCGCACTTTTGAGGGGGGTGGAGGAATATTCTCCATCTTTCTTGGGCGAGGAAAAAGAATCGCTCTAGCCTTTAAAAATAAAGGACTGGATGAGCCAACGGACTATTTTATTATTGCATCCTTATTTTGAAGACCCTACAATAGTTTATTTTTATACCATGGACAGTGAGTGTTGAAAACGGCTATTCCGCTTGTTCGGAAATCTGTAGCTGAGAGAAGGTGAGCAAATAGCGATTCTTGTTCCTAAACAAACTTGTTTGGTAGATTAGAATTCCCAATCAGAGACCTGCTTATCATAAAGCACTATCTTCTGTAGCATGCGCTTATCCTAAACTATTCGATACAGTACTTAAATAAAAGGGTAACATGATAATTAATTCAATCAAGTTGTAGTCTGTCTCAATCACAAAGGCACCTCTAGTAGTTTACATTTTGGATTAAAAACAATAGAATCATAATAAAAATGAACAATGTTGGATGGCAGATCCGAAAAACAAAAAAACAGTCCCGATCATAAGACATATATCCAATATTGATTATAACCCAATCCAACCCAGAGCTTATTGAAAGAGGCAGGAATTTAAAGATTTGAGAAAAGGGCATGGTCAGTGCCATGTTGACTTAAGGGAGAAGATCTTCTATGGCACAGGTACAACCACAACAAAGGCTGATTCCTAGATCCCACAAGATGTCACTGGTTGGACAGAAACAATGGGAGAAAGCAGTTCTTATGTTATTAATTTTTCTACAGGTGACAATTGGCATCTTGAACTCCAGTTAAAAACTCACTGATAGCCAGGGCACAAAGTAGAGGTTTTGTGTAGGCAAAATGAGAAGTGATCATAACTATTCATGTTAGCTATGGCTTCTGAATAGTTTTCAAGGTTAGCCCTGGATTGATTATTTTAGTGTTCAAATAAGAGATGATTAAGTTATGAGTGTTTGTGAGAAGCTTGTGTAGGGTTTCCTGCCTAAGCAGGGTGTTGGACTAGAACACAGGTCACCAACCAGTGGTCCGCGAGAAAATTTTGGTGGTCCGTGGAGAAATCTTGGTCCCTGGGCCGAATATGGCCGAGAGCAATTAATCCAGCCCGCGTGCGGGAACACAAGGCTGCACGGCCCAACATCACCCTGTCCACACGCCAGCCCAGGGGCGGGTTGCTTACTTACCGGTGCGCTGCACGCACATCTCCAGGTTTGGGGCATGCGCGTGCTCGCTACGTGCGTGCCCCCTCACATGATTTTGCTTCTGCGCATGTGCGGAAGCAAAATCTTGCCGAAATCTTGCAAGGGGACGCACACGCGAGATTTTGGCAAGATTTTGCTTCAGCGCATGCGCAGAAGCAAAATCTCGCACACGCGCGCATCCCCTTGCGAGATTTCAGTGAGATTTTGCTTCCACGCATGCGCAGAAGCAAAATCGCCCAAAAATTCACCGAAAAAGATGGCGACGCACGCGACGGACCGGTGGAGAGGGCTCCGGAGCGGTCGCGCGCAAATTGTGCAATCGGCCGCTCCCTACTGGAGCTCTGCACCGGACAGCTCCAGCAGGAACCCACCTCTGCACCAGCCCCCACTCTTAAGGCCGAGCACAAACCTCACCTTGAGTATAGCGGTGTGAGCCACACGAGCTGGAACACAAAGTTAAGACCAAGAACTTGCCATGCTCAGCCGAACGGCTGCCTGGGGGGGTGGGTTCAGCCGCCTTTCGGGCCTACATCTCTCCTTCTGCGAGGCCTCTGGGTGGGAGGCCCGAGAAAAAGTGCCTGCTAGATTGGCCCCCTGCAAACTCTCGTCTCTCGAGGAGCCTGGCTGAAGTTTCCCACGCCTCTTTAACGAGCACTCCTCAAGAGACGAGTTTGCAGGGGGCCGAGCTAGCATCCGCAAGGGACAGCAAACTGGCTGCTCCCTGGACTGGACATCGTTTACCACTCCAAGTCCCAAGCGGCAGGAGACGAGGGCTGCCTTGCGCCACTGGCTGGCGCAAATATACCAAGGCAGAATGCTGATGCCGCGCAAATGCAAGTAGCACTTTGCTCCCGCAGCTTCCAGCCATCACAACTCCCGCTTCGGCTCACTTGCACACACACCCCCACACACACAACAGCACCATTATTTCGTTCCGGCCGGCGAGAGCTGCGCTCCTTTTTGCATATTGCACCACCTGCAAAGTTGCACATTGCAAGTGCCACCCCAGGGCAGAGATTTCCAGCCCCACCGTGGCCGGTCCCATATTCCAGAGCTGTGGTAGTCACAGGACTGGCCCTTTGGTCATCCCGGAGCAGCTCCTCCACCTGGGTAAAGGAAAAGGAAAAGGAAAAAAAAGGAAAGAAGGAAGGGAAAGGAAAGAGAAGGAAAGGAAAGGAAGAAGAGGAAAAGAAAGGAAAGAAGGTAGAAGAGGAAAGGAAAGAAGGAAAGGAAAGGAAGAAGAGGAAAGGAAATGAAAGGAAGAAGAGGAAAGGAAAGGAAAGGAAGAGGAAAGAAAAAGAAAGGAAAGGGGGGAAGGGAGGGAAGGGACTACAGCTACAGTTCTGGAATATGGGACAGATTTTCCCAACATCATCAGCAACCCACCGTCAAATAAGCTTCAATTATTTTGTAATAATTACACTAACTTTAATAATTTTGTTACAATTAAACAACCTTTAAAGATTTTGTTGTAATTAAATAAGCATTTATAATTTTGTTATATTAAATAGGTGCATTTTATATTAATAAAATGGAAGTTCTCTGATCATTATTTTACAAATGTATTTATCTTTTTTAAAAAAATTCATATTCGTGGTCTGTGGACTTAAAATTATGAATTAGGGTCCATGGGATTTAAAATTATGACCTTGGTGGTCCCTGAGATCCAAAAGGTTGGGTACCCCTGGACTACAAGACTTCCAAGGTCCCTTCCAACTCTGTTACTGTTTTTTTTAAATCAAAGGTTTTTTTTACATATCACATGTCGTGAATGGTTTGTTTTCTGGGTTTCATTCATATCAATACAAATAATCATAACAATTATTATCCTTAATAATTACAATTCATTTTCATTTCTGATTTTAACACATGTCTGTTATCATCTTTCAATTCTATTCCTCCTCATAATTCTACCACACTTCCTATCATTTTAATATCCATTTTTACTCTTTCCTCCCTCATATTTCTGTCTCTACTTAAACCCTCTTTTCCCCCTTCTCCTATCATTTTAATAATCAAAGACATGATCTTTCCTTTTTTCATTATTCAATTTTTCCATATATCAATCATGATCTATTCTCTAGCTTTTCATTATTGCTCACAATTTTTATGTATAATATTCTCTCCAATTCTTCATTTCTTGAACTCTTACTATTAATACAAACTCATTTTTCCACTTATACAATTCTAGTAATAATATAAATTCCTTTACTACATTCTTAACAAATATTCAAAAGTAATTTTTTTCTCTTACACCACATACAAACAATAGTTCAACTTATACAATTCTAATATTCATACACATTAAAAAGCTTTCATAAAATATTTTGCTTCATACTCCTTCTCTTTTCATTCCCCTTTATCCTACATCTTTCACCCTCATCCAAATTTTTAATCATCTTTTTTTTTAGGTTGTCTCCCATATATTTCTTTTAAATCTGCTTTTGAGTCTGTATTTTGACTATAATCTTTAACTTTCTTTCCCCTTGCCTTTTCTCCCCAACTATCTCGTTTCTCCCCTTTCTCTTTCATGTCTTCTAAAATATTTTCCTTCTGCTCTCATCCCTTTTTCACCATCAATTTTATTATCCTCTCATTATTATCTTCTTTTTGTTGTTTATTTCCCAGTTCTGCTGTCTCCTCCACTTTTTCAGGTTCTTCCATTCTTCCCTCGTAGTTCTGGTCTATACTTGTTATTCCTTGTATTATATGTTCCAATTTTTGCTCTATACGATCCATACAGCCAGATACTTCCATCATCTCCTTACATTGTTCTTTTATGATATTTTTAATGTCTTGGTATCCATATCTTTGCTCCATATCTTTAACTCCACTTATTTCCATTTTAAAGTCAAAACCAGTTTTAAAAGAAGAATCCAGGGGATTATCCACGTCTTTTCCAATCTTTTTTATTTGCTCAGCAATATTATCCAACAAAAATAAAAATTCCCAAAGTTGCACAATTCTCCTCTTGGCAGCAGATGGCGCTCCTATTTTAGTTTAGTATTGCTTCTCTTCATTTTGTTAATAGTCCAAATACAGTCATTTTAAATTGTAATTCCAATATATGGGTGAGTAAATAATAATCAGTTTAATAATAATAAAATACTAACAAATTCCAGATTGAATTCCAGTATTTAAAAATACCTTTCCAAAGCTATGTCTTCATTTTGAGAGTTCAAAGTCCCCCCCCTTTGTTTCCTTTAAACAGTTCTCCTCTTAATTTTTTGCAATTTCCTTTTAATGTATTTATTCCGCTGCTAGCACATATCTTCCATATACTTCCCCCTCGTATTTCTTGGGGTTAATTTCAAAAAGTTTTCTTTTGCCCAGATCACAAGCCACTCACTTTCTCTCCTCCTGCTCTGTCTTAGGTATTCTGGTCGTCTTCAGCTTCATGGCAGCCATGTTTGCTGCCACTGCTTTTGTTGTTGGCGGAGGGGGCTTTCCTAGTCAGGGAAGGGAGATGCGGCTCCCCTCTATCTGCTAGGCGGTCCCCCTTTGCTTCACCACCCCTCCAGGGTGGCTATGGTCCTGATTGGACCCTCTGACAAGTAGAGCGTGGAGCTGACCACGGACCTCGTGGATCAGGCTTCCGAAAGCGCCGGAGGTACAACCAGAAGTCCCAACTCTATTATTCTGTTTTCTGCTCCCCTCCTTTCATGAAAGATCATATTTAGTACATACTATGGATCAGTGCAAATGTCCTCCTGGCCATGGCTGCCATCAGGTCATAGAATTGAGTCCAGTAAGACTCTGAAATTACACATGAGTTCCTGGAGGCATAGATCATCCTTGAAAACTAACAATTGTCCTTGAAAATAGAAGGTCTTTGAACCCAAAGCCACTTGGATTTGGGTAAGTCTATTCCTCCCCATCCAGTTCCCTTACATCTCCTGGCACTGGGACAAAATCACCAGAGCATCACCTGTGCAAACAGGTGTGAAACATAAAGCTGGATACTATCCAATACTGATGCTATGATCCATGCTGATGGATGACTTCATTCAGTGGCTTATGTAGATGTTAAATAAAAGTGGAAGAGTCTTGAGTCTTGTGGGACCCTGCAGAAGAAGGACCTCAAGCTTGATCCTTCCTCCCAAAACTAACCCTAGAGCAGCGGTTCTCAACCTGGGAGTTGCGACCCCTTTGGGGATCGAACGACCCTTTCACAGGGAGACTTTGCCTGGACGCCGACATTTGGGTTCTTTTACCATCTGTGCATGTGCAGAACGCTTTGCGCATGCGTAGAGGGTAAAAGAACCCAAATGGCGGGGCAGGGGGCACGGTGGCTGGCGAGGTGGGGGCGCGGTGGGGGCGCGGGTCGCGGCATTAGGAAGGTTGAGAACCACTGCCCTAGAGGAAGGTGGAGGATATTGCAACCCATTCCCAGTCTCTGAAGTTGATTTACAATGATACTATGGTCAATGATACTGAAAGCTGAAGAGAGATTGAGCAGGTCTAGAAGAGCTGCACCATATTTATTCCAACCCTGCCAAAGATCATCCATAAGCATATTTAAATAGTGCCAGCATTGTTCATGGGCCTAAAGCCTGATTAAAAAGAATCTAAGTAATCTGCTTTCTTCAGGCCTGTTTTATGTTTTTATCTTTGTTAGTATATGACTATGCATGTGTTCTATCTAACTATGTAAGCTCCTCAATTAATGTTTATCTGGCAGATGTTGAAATGTTTATTTCCTAAATATTTCCTTCACAAAAAAAGCCTAATTACAGTTGAATTGGATTTTTCTTTCCCAAATTGATTTTGGTCAGTTACTTTGTTGTTCCTTATTTTTTCTGTACATGTGTTTTACAAATCCATTGTTATCCAACTACAGGAAGTCCTCGACTTAAAGCAATTTGTTTAGTAACCATTCAAAGTTACGACGACACTGAAAAAAATGGCTTATGACCTTTTTTTACACTCACAACTGTTGCAGCATCCCCCATGGTCATCTGATCAAAATTCAGATGCTTGGCAACTGACTCATATTTATGACGGTTGCAGTGTCCCAGGGTCATGTGAACATCTTTTGGGACCTTCTGACACGGTCCCCACTGATTGGAGTGGGGAAGCCAGATTCACTTAACAATCATGTTAAGCTAACTTAACAACTGTGACAAAGGTCATAAAATGGGGCAAAACTCAGTTAACTGTCTCACTTAGCAACAGGAAGTTTGGGCTCAGTTATGGTGGTAAGTTGAGGACTACCTGTCCTTAATCTTTGTGTTATCTATAGCAGTGGAAAAAGCAATGTATTGGATCTGATTGTGAGGTTTGAGATACTAAGAGAAATGAAAGCACTGGGATAAATAAAATAATTTTAAACAAATCTCATTATTCAATATGTCATATATCTTTTATGAGAAAGGGAATTGTATCTGAATATTCAAGAGAAGTAATTCTAGCTAAAATAATAAAAGATTTCATAGTAGAAATAGTTATGAGCTTACCTGAATTATGTTCTGCCATGATACAAATTCTATTTTTGGTGATCTAGAAACTAAATGATAGAAAATTTAATGGGAATAGATCAAAATAGTGTCTCCCTGATCACTTTTTTCTCAAATCATCAGTGGTTATACAACAACATAATCTTCAAGTTTGATATCATATAGATTATGTAACGATAAGCCTGGATCATTTTGACTGGGAGAGTAGGAATGAGATATGAGGCATTTAATATTTGGCTTCCTTACTATCATAGCAGTTAATCCCTGGAGGGAGAAATGTGCCTGAGAATTTGTAAAACTAGAATAAATTGGAGAGTGGAATTACTCACAATCTCACCACGCCTTCCCTAATAGAATAAGGACACCAATAGGTAAATTGATTGAGGAAGACCTTTTCCCCCTTCTAAATATAGGAAAACTGTGACAGATAAGCTCGGTTTGAGTTAGAATTAGAGGCTGCATCAAGGGGTGACATGTAAATCTAGGTTAATCAAACAGTTCAGCTATGCTCTATTAATGTGCTAAAGGGCTTATTATCTGTACTTGAAATGGCTTGTTTAGCTGTTTCTTACATTAACTGACTAGCATGTCACAGGCACAGAGGGAAAATGGTGCCTTTCCTAGATAATGAAAAAAATAAAAGCATGGCCATATGAAAGCTTTTATTGGCAGAAACAATTACAAACCTGTAATGTCCAGTGGTAATAGAATCAGCAACAGACAACTGGCAGAACCTGGTTCCTTTTTTCCAGTTTAAATCAGTTAAAGCATGCTGGCTGAAGAATTCTGGGAGTTGAAGTCCACACAGCTTAAAGTTGCCAAGGTTGAGAAACATTGTTCTAGACTGCTTTTTGAATAGAGGCCCGGCTCGCTTTAAAAATGCACTAAACTAACATTTATCAGCAGCCTGCTAAGCACTTTTAAAAGTGTTGGTCATTCATTATGCAGGCAGATGTCACTACAGAAACCAGCTGTCCAACTTTCCCTGCACTTGAAGCCAAAATAATTTTGGAAGGAACTTCCTAGTTAGCAGGAGTGGGCCTGGAGCAGCAACTGAGAAATAAGTCCCCCGTCCTGCCACCATCCTCCTTACTTCCCAAAAGTAAAGTATGACTGAAAGTTTTTGCAGGAAGAATTTGGTAAATTAGCTGATTCAAATAGAAATGTGTTCTTTGTAAGTGCCTTCCTGGTAACCATATAGATCTTTATAGATCAAAATCAGCACTTACTGTTGTATTCAGAAACCTATCCGTGACAAATGTAGGGTCAAAAACAGGTACAATGTGGTACAGTACTAGCAGTAATGCCTGCCAGTAATTGAGCTGCTGCAATTTATCTCAGTTGCAGCTTTTGAATGATCTTCAAAGGTAGCTCCATGTAAAGTGTCTTGCAATAGTCGAGTGGAGAAGTGATAAGAGCAAGGGTTCTGTTTTGTTGAGAGATTCCTATCTCTTAGTAAAATGGCACTGCTTTCCAGGAATGTCTTCAAGGTTTTACAAGTCATTTCCAAACCTAGTTGTAGTTTCTGGATCTGTGTTTTGTTTCATAGAAGCTATGGCCATAATAAATGCCATATTCTTTTATGTGCAATATATTTCATTGGTTTAGCATTCATATGTAGAGATATATGTTCTATATACAGTAAGTAATAAAGGAGGGAGCTTAGAGCTACGTATGCCATTTTGGCCCCTGGCATCTACATTCCCACTGGTGCTACCCCAAACTTCCTTCTTCAATGGAAGATAAGAGGGTGAATTTTCTTGTTCTGCTGGATGTGCTTAAAAATCTTTCCACACCTGGGAATTTTGCATGGATAATTTTATTCCACTTTCAGACCCTCCTCAGAAAACTAGTTTGCATTTGTTGTTTTTAAAAAACTGGTGGGGAAACGGCTTAGCACATTTGTTTCTGGTCTTCCTGATACTTGTGCTTTATATATGTATTTTCATACCAAATTAATTTTAGCAGACAGAGCTAACATGTAAATCTGAGTTGAATTATGCTGATGATCAGTTGTTAGGGACCATTTTGTCATCATTTGAAATAGGCTAAACTGTATGTGAATTCTCTGGGACTGAGTGCATTTCCCACTGTATTAGGTAAAAGGCTTAGTGTAGTTACCCACTGTGTGTTTAGTCAGGTCACCAAATTTTATGTGCAGTTTATACTTTAATTTCAAATTAACTACGGTAATTAGAAAATAATTTGTCCATGTGCTCAAATAATAGCTAATTCTTCTCTTCAACTTCAATATATCAATGTGCCAGTAACATCATACATTTTTTTATCACTGATATTCTCTAAAATGTTGAAGCCAAAAATGTGGTCAAAGGAAGATATTTCCTTTCAATGATACTAAAACATTTAAGTACAAGAGTTACTTATAAAAAAACCCTCCAGCTTGATAAAATAGCATTTGTTCCAGCATCTAGCTTATGTTCATTCTATAAAAGTGATATAATACTTGTCCTTAAATCAAATTGAGTTAATTTGTTAATGTTCCAACGAAGGGGCAGCGGAATTGTGCAGGGTGATTGTTTACAACTGTAAATAAAATTATTTTGGAAAAAGGTGTGTTTTGAAGAAAAAGCGCTCCTCCTCACCATCTTCTACTCATCACAAGATCGAACATTATTTCTGATTTATAGAATACCAAAGTAAAGGGAGAAAAATCTTTTATTGACAGTATTAAGACTTTTTTTTGAGGCAGCACAATTAATGAACCTTATGAACATTTTTAATACAGTATGATCAAGATGAACTATTTATTTATATAATGAAAGGCCTCACCATAGTGTCCAAAGACCACATATTGGCTGCAGAAATAGGTCAAAATAATGGAAATACACAATACTTAATAGAAAATGAATAATATTAACCATAAAATAATACAGAACTAATAACCGGTTATTTGTAATACAACTTTAAGCATGTACAGTATTTAGAAGTAAGCATTTGTTTTTAATTCCTAAAAGAAAGCCAAAATTTGACTTAACCTGTAAGATTCTTCTGCTATTTAAAATTGGGGATTTTTTTTTGCAAATACATGTTCTTATTTATTTAGTTCATTTTTAATAGCAGCAAGTAGTGGATAATTGCCCTTCTTGCAGAAGGTACCTGAAAAATCATCTTGATCAAGTGACCAAACCATAACACCTCCCAAATTGTTGTTCTTCGCATACTGAACCTAAGGAAGAGAGAGAGAGAAAGGAATGAAATAAAATCCCAAACACAATGTCCACTCTGTAACAAATATGAGCTTACATGAACTTTTTATCTCACAAACCACACACTGAAGTATGTCAATCTTCACTTTCTCTCAAATCTGCAAAAGGGCTTATTGTTTCCAAAATTTGAATTTGTTTATTAGCCATTAGAAGATCAAGAAATAGCATTCGGGCAGATAACACTATTAGACTCCTAAGGGTATCATTTTCAGATATTTTAATAAGAAAAAAATGTTTTGAATATGCAAATAGGATTGTCTAGTGTTTTAGCCTGGAAGGTAAAAAGGTGTTTAGGATTGTTCAAGGGAATATACATAACACCAGTCTGCAATGCCTAAAATATCTAGTCTTTTCTTAAGATTCTTTGATTACCTCCTGCAGCAGCAGAGCAATTTTAGGAAAGAACATGTTAAGAAATTGCAGACAAGTGTTAGGTGCATGCCCATTGCCCAAGTGTACTCGAAAGCATCTTTTCCCCTTCAAAGCTACAGCACTTCAGAGTAATATTTATTTTAATGCTTTGAAATTTTGTATTTGTAAATTACTCTGTGATTATCCAATGAAGACAGGTTTCTAAAACAAATAAGTAGAAGTCAACATGATCTCTAAATACCACAATTCGGTTCCTATTATGTTACAGAGCCCCTGATTATGACCTTGATCATGTGAGCAAACTAACTACATTACTAACGTGGGCAGCCTCATGCCCATATCCCATTATCTTTCTTGATGACCTCAATTTAGCTCTTATTAATTGGACCCTAAATGAATGCTCAACTGAAACAATACATTTGACCCTGTATAATGGCGTCACTACTTTAGGACTCGATCAATTGGTAACTATCAACACTAGATTAAACAACTGTCTCGATCTAATCTTCTGCAACAGTTTAAACACAATTTATAACCTTCATATCAAAGAACCTTTTTCCAACAGTGATCACAGCATGATTGACTTTTGTCTAAATTTACATCCATACAAGAATCTCATAATAGGACTCCTAAATACAACTTCAAAAAAGCAAACTATGATCTCATAGCTGCTGACCTCTCATCTCTAGATTGGCAAATCCTATTCAATAACTGCAACTCTGCAGAAGACTATTATAACACTTTTCTACTTGAAGTTCAAAGAGTCATTAATCTATATGTACCTTTAGTAACACCCAAAGCCAAAAAGAACAAATTACCCTTATCAATAAGGGAACTCTAATTTTTTTAAAAAACCCTTTGGCAGAAAAATAAAACTGGCTATGTAGCTAACTTCAAAAACCGATACAAAACCTTATGCCACCAAATAAAAACAGAATGTACCAATTACCACTGCAAACAGGAAGAAGAGCTGTTACACACAAAATCCAAACGTGCCTTCTATAATTTCGTAAGCACCAAACTTAAAGACTCAAAAACCATCCCATCTCTAAAAGGGCAAAATGGTGAAGATTGTAACGATAATGCCGTTAAGGCTAATCTCTTTCAACACTTTTTTCAGTTCTGTCTTTGTCAACAGGAATGGCATCTCCCCCTCATTTCCTAGTCGTACCTCAACCAATTGCAATGATCTAATCCACATTTATTTTATTGAAGATACCGTCAAAAGGGCACTACACAAACTAAAGCCATCTCTATCTATTGGTCCTGATGGAATATGTGCCTACTTTCTAAAAAAGCTCTCCTCTGCCATAGCTGAATCTCTAAGCACCATCTATGAAGTATCTTTTAGAATGAGCTCCTTGCCTGTCCTATGGTCATTAGCAACAGTCATACCTATCTTCAAAAAAGGTGACCCCAGCCTTGTTGAGAATTATAGACCAATCTCCCTTTGCTGCATCACCTGTAAAGTCATGGAAGCCATCATAAACCAATCCATCACCCTCCACATAGTGACAAATAACCTACTCTCTAATAAGCAATTTTGTTTCAGGAAAAAATTGTCATGTAATCTGCAACTCATACATTGCAAAAACATTTGGACCTCTCAACTTGACCAGGGTAAAGCAATAGATGCAATCTACATAGACTTCTGCAAAGCCTTTGATTCTGTGGTACATGACAAACTTCTGTTAAAACTAAGTTCTTACGGCATTTCTGGATCCTTGCACAAATGGATAGCTGGATCCTTGCACAAATGGATAGCTGCATTCTTATCGAACAGGCAACAAATAGTTAAAATTGGAAACGCTATATCAAACCCAGCACCAGTTAATAGTGGTGTTCCTCAAGGCAGCGTTCTAGGACCAACACTCTTTCTGCTATATATAAACGACCTTTGTGATCATATTGTAAGCAGCTGCGTCCTCTTTGCCGACAATGTAAAACTATTTAACACCACAGACAATTCTACTACCCTACAAAACGATCTAGATCAGCGGTTCTCAACCTGGGGGTTGCGACCCCTTTGGGGGTTGAATGACCCTTTCACAGGGTCGGGAGACTTCACCCGGATGCCGCCATTTGGGTTCTTTTACCCTCTGCACATGCGCAGAACGCTTTGCGCATGCGCAGAGGGTCAAAGAACCCAAATGGCGGCAGGGCAGGGGTTGCGGCGCAGCGGTCGTGGGGTGGGTCACAGTGGGGGCGCGGGGCGTGGGTCGCAGCATTAGGAAGGTTGAGAACCACTGATCTAGATTATGTATCTGAATGGTCAAACAATTGGCAACTCCAAATCTCTGCTAACAAATACTCAGTCCTGCACATTGGCAATAAAAATCAGAATATCAAATACAAGCTGGACAGAAACAATCTAAAAGATGACCCATACTCTGTCAAGGACCTTGGTGTACTCATTTCAAAAGATCTAAGCCCCAGAGCTCACTGTAACAACATTGCTAAAAAGGCATTAAGAGTTGTCAACCTTATTTTACAAAGTTTTCTCTCTGGTAACGTTATACTTCTAACTAAGGCATACAAAACCTTTGCCAGACCTGTTCTTGAATACTGCTCACCTGCCTGGAACCCACACTGTATTTTGGACATTAATACATTAGAGAGGGTCCAGAGGTATTTTACAAGAAGAGTACTCAACTCCTCTGCTCGCAATAAAATTCCTTATTCCAGTAGACTTGAAATTTTAGGCCTGGATAACCTTGAACTACACCGTCTACGTTCCGACCTAATCTTAGTACACAAGATCATCTACCTTAACATCTTACCTGTTAACAATTACTTTTATTTCAATTGCAATAATACTAGGGCTATACTAGTATACTAGTATACTAGGGCTAGGGATACAAACTAAATGTAATCCGCTCTAATCTTGATTGCAGAAAATATGACTTCTGCAATAGAGTAGTACATGTCTGGAACACTTTACCTGATTCTGTTGTTAGTTTCTCTAACCCCCATACCTTTTACCTTAAACTGTCTACCGTGGACCTTACACATTTCTTAAGAGGTCCCTAAGGGGGCGTGCATAAGCGCACCAGCGTGCCTACCATCCCTGTCCTACTGTACCCATTTGTATGTACTCATTTTATGTGTTTATGACTTTGTTTTGCTTCTTTATATCCATTTATTTGTGCCATTTTTTCATGTGACCTGTTTCCTTGCACTTGTTGACAAATAAAATAAATAAATATAATAAATAAATAAATATAATAAAATAGGATGCAGTGCATTTTCATTCAACCATTTACAGTCTAAGTTACACTGGGGATGGTTCATCATGTCATAGCAATATAATAATACCATGAAAATACCTGCTTCTGTTGTACAGAAAATGATTTTGCTAGGATTTGTATACATTACTTTTTTAGTTTTTTGGAGGTTTGCATCCTGGTAAATTGACAGAATAAAAGCTAGATTTATACATATTTTAGTAATTCAAGATAAATTGTCTAATCACCTCTTACCACCTCTTTGAAATGTGGACTATCTTACATTTTGAATATTGTTCTTTGATGAAATAGAAGATGATTGGATTTCTTAATAAATCTTAATTTATTGGCTTGCTTAATAAATTAATAAACATCTTTTTAAAATTGACAGCCAGAGATGTAGTTCTGATGCTGCTAGCTACTGGTAATATGCCTTCTATGGGGATCTGGGAATTTCCAATAATTACTTTGAATAGGTACCGGTATTTGTTTGTCTGCTTATCTATCTATCTGAAAATTTATCCTCTGAATAAAATGTATTTTAGTTTATTTATTTTTTATGTATTTTATGTATTATCTTTTAATTTATTTATTGAATTTATATGCTATCTCATTGTCAAGTGGCTCTGGGTAGCTTACAATATCATAAAAGCACAATATAAAACCACTAAAAGCATGATGTAAAATGGTTTGAACATTAAAACATTAAGCATTAATAATTAAGACATTAAAAGTTAACAAAAATCCAGATAAAAAGAAATGGGGTAGAGATGGGCTCCTAATCTATTATCTATCTCCAGAATGGGATGCCTCCATTGGGGTCCCAAGCCAGCGGGCAGAGCTTGCAGGAGAAGAGCAGGCAGAACTGTGGGGTGGAGTGAAATGCGTCATCAGTTTAGAGTCCTTGCATTGCCACAAGAGATGGCAGCCCCCTTGAATTCCATTATCCTTTATCTAGTGCAGGGCTGTCAAACTCCCAGCCCATGGGCCAGATGCATCAAGCGCTGGCCACACCCACACCCAGTTTAGCAAAGGGGAAAAAAGTCCCGATATGTCACATGATGCCACCGTGACGACGTGAGTTTGACACCCCTGATCTAGTGCCATTTTAGTGCTGGCCATTAGTTGACTAGATTCCGGTATATAGATTTGAATAAATCTTTTATGCTGCAACCTTATGAATGATCCTAATTCTTTGCACCTGACAAAGCCAGGTTTTCAGGCCCTTTCAGAAAGCCAAGATGTTGAGAACAGATCTCACTTCAAGGGGCACAATGTTCCAAAAGGTGGAAGCCATAGCACAAAAGTCTTTCCTGGACCCTTGGTCACAATTATTTGGTTGATGGGATCCACAGCATGCCCCTTTTGCAAGTGGAGCAGGTCAATTCCATTGGAGTGAGAGAGTTCCTCAGATAGTCTGTACCCATGTCAAGAAGGGCTTTAAAGGTGATCACCAACACCTTGAATTAGACCCAGAAGCAAACTGGCAATCAGTGCAATTCACGGTCCTTGCTTTTGCATTCTATGCCAGTTGTAGCTTCCAAATACTCTTTGAGGGTAGCTCCATGTAGAGCACATTGCAGTAGATGACCAGGGCATGAGTGAATGAGTACAGGATCTCCCAATCCAGGAAACGGTGCTTAAAATTGCCCTATTGCATAGCAGTGAGATTTTTCTGCAACATTTGTTTTGCCTTCTTTTTGAGCAAATGAAGTAATTCTTTTCAACGTTGTTGCATACCATTTGTATCACCACCATTGATACTTAACTAATAAGTAATAAATAATCATCCTACAATACTTGCCTTAATTTGAACGCTTGTTTCATCTTCAAAGCCCACCCACTGGTTCCCTTTGTAGGAATAGGGGACATCTTGCTCTTCAATCTTTTCTGTTGTGGCACCATGATTAAAACTACAAATCTGTCAAATAAATTAGAAAGGATAAATATTGCGATGTCGGTAGATTGTCTGGCTCTCTTTTTATCTTAGGGATGACTGTTATCAGGTTACCTACATTTGGAACATTTTTTTTCTACCTGTCTTTGTCGTTTTAGCAAATGCTTTGGATTGCTGATGGAGATAAAATGGGTTGATCATCTCTAGATCTGAAAAATTGGTATATTATATGTTTAGAATAGGAGATATGCTCCCTTGTATTCAGCTTGTATTTAATGGGTGGGTATTACCATTGATGCTGTTGTCATATGCTCAAGTGATCTGAAAAGACACTGTTTACCAGTTTCAGATGATATGTCATCATCGTCTGTAGCTTTTTTTTTTTTTGTTAAGAAAGACTGGTCAGCGTGGCCATTCACAAATTATTCCAACTGGATCGCTGTAATTTTTTAAAACGTCTGAAGTAGTATTTAAAAGTGGTTTGGAAGCTTCAATAAGTACAGAAGTCTATACTAATTCTGATTGATCTATGTAGTTGTTACCGTTATATACTTTTGAAATAGTTAATTTGGCTGCCAATCTCTGTTTAGTTACTTGCACTTTCTTCTAATTCTTCCAATTCTAGGCCCCAAATAGTTGAAAAAATCTGATTCAATATCTATCAACCTCCATATTAAAATAACCAGTGGAGGATCATTTTTACGTTCCATCCATAGGAGATGTGCGCACTGGACAGCTGATTTTCAGCGTTCCGGAGGGGCAGGGAGGCCATTTTCGCCCTCCCCAGGCTTCATGAAAGCCCCCAGAGCCTGGGGAAGGTAAAAAACACCCCAACGGCCCAATCGGAAGGTCCGGAGGCTTCAGTGAGGTCTGTGCGCATGCGCGGGGGGGGGAGCACAGAGGGTTGTGGGCATATGCGTGGGGGGAGGGCATTGCATTATGGGTGTGGGCACATTTTGGCACCCAAGCAAAAAAAAAAAAGGTTCGCCATCACTGATATATAGGATATTGATTGAAAGATAAAACTATAAAAGAACAAAATCTGCTCTCCCAATTGGCAATCTTGCCTCTATTTCAAGTCACTTGATTTCCCTCCCAGGTTACAGGTGACAAAGCCTAACAGATTTTACACATCTTGAAGCAATTCTTAAATGGCTTTAAAATAAGGACAGTTATTAAAGATAAAATACTGGGTTAATGATTACCGGTAGTTATGCTAAGAACAACCTAAACTTGCCTCATTCATAGATTGGGAAGGAGATGAAGGTAAGATCAAGGGGATAGAGCAGAAAAAGTATGTTGCCATGATACCATGCTTAGGTGCAAGTAGGAAAACCACTAAAATGATTTTACCTCATAATGTGCCAGGGTTCCTGCTGTTTTTGTGAATGCGCCAGGTAGCCCAGGGCCAGAGGCTGGAGCTCCAACCCCAGTCTGTGCAGAAGAAAGAGTGAAAGTGTGTCCATAGGTAGGAATTCCCATGATGATTTTTGAATTAGGGGCACCTTTGGTCTTCAAATATCTCACAGCAAAGTCCTGAAAAAGAAGATACAATTATTCACGATGTGCTTTAGATAGTGTCAGCCACACATGGTAGACTACATCCATTAATCAACTCCAGAGGAAGACTAGGACTATATAGAGCTGAAGTGGTGCAGTGGTTAAATGCAGCCACTGCAGGCTGACTGCTAGTTCAGCAGTTCAGCTGTTCAAATCTCACTAGGCTCAAGGTTGACTCAGCCTTCCATCCTTCTGAGGTCGGTAAAATGAGGACCCAGATTGTTGGGGGCAATATGCTGAATCTGTAAACCGCTTAGAGAGGGCTGTAAAGCACTATGAAGCGGTATATAAGTAAAGTGCTATTGCTATACAGGTAATCCTCATTTAGTGACCATAATTGGACCTGACAACTCAGTTGTTAAACAAAGTGGTCACTAAATAAAACCACAGCTGTGTTTTGATCTTTCTTCAGTTTTCGTTTGCTTTAACTGAGATGGTAAATGTGAGGATAGGTCACAAAGTTTTCCATCGCCATCATAATTGATGAAATGTAATCTGGATTCTCAGGAGGAAGGGAGTGTTAATGTAGCCTAGAACTGTGTTGGCTTTTTTGGCAGCTGCTGCACACTGCTGGCTCATATTTAAATGGTTGTCCACTAGAACTCCAAGGTCCCTCTTACAGTTACTACTGTTGAGCAAGGAACCACATATACTATACCATGTATATCAGAGGTGGGTTCTTACCAGTGCGGTCCAGTGCGCAGCTCTGGTAGGGACCCACCGATTGCCCAATTTGCGCGTGATGGCTCCAGTGCCGTCTTTGCCGGTCCGTCGCGCACTACCATATTTTTTCTGGGATTTTTTGCTTCTGCACATGCGCGGAAGCAAAATCTTGTGAGGGGACGTGCGCGCGCATGAGATTTCAGAGATTTCGCGTCTGTGCATGCGCAGAAGCAAAAAATAGCTGAAATCGCATGTGCGTGCATGTTCCCTCGCAAGATTTTAGCGAGATTTTGCTTTTGCACATGCGCAGGAAGCAAAATCGCACAAGGGGGCACGCGCGCGTAGTAGCGAGGTAAGTGCAACCCGCCCCTTATATATATGTATATATAGCATGTAGGAAACATGCTTGGAATTCCTGCCCATAATTATTGTCAATCTGTTTACTGGGATTGGGGTTGCAGGTGTGGGGCTGAATCTTTGTGTTGGCTTCATTCATTAGAGCTGGATTTCAAGATAATTAGATCAATACAATGCTTATACTTGCTACTATATCATTAGAGTTAATTAGGGTCAAAATCAAATGAAGTATTTCAAACCTACTTGAAAAAGTTCACAACTAGATAACTTACAACATTATAAGAGGATGCAGCTCCTTTGTCAGCTCTGCTCTTCCTAAGGGGGCTTCCATGGCCAGTGTAGGGGTGACTATGACTTGGCCAATAACCATGAAAATCAAAGGACAAGACATTAAGGAAATCTGCAAATCTACAGGGAAAATAAATAATAATTCAATAAACTTTAGGCAATGACTATATTTTTATTAGGTATCTGTAAAGGTTCTGAAAAAAAGCCATTATCTCACATTGAATTTCAATAGGAATTCTGAATGTAACACTTAACTTTTATAAATACAATTAGAGATGAGATCCATACATTTCTGGAATATGAATTTTAATTAAAACCTTAACACCGTTTTGCTTGAAGAACTTTAAAGGAGAAGATTATGCAAGTAATGCAAATAAACTGTTTATTCTCCTTGCACATGTTTTGAAATGGTTTTAAACCACTTACAAGTAGTCCTCGACTTACAACAGTTCTTTTAGTGACCGTTCAAAGTTACAACAGCACTGAAAAAAGTGACTTATGACAATTTTTCACACAACCATTACAGGATGCCCATAGTTATGTCATCAAAATTCGGATGCTTGGCAACCGACTCATATTTATGACAGTTACAGTATCCTGGGGTTATGTAATTACCATTTGCGTCCTTACAAGCAAAGTCAATGGGCAAGCCAGATTCACTTAACAACTGCGTTACTAATTTAATAACTGCAATGATTCACTTAAAAATCAAAATGTTCACTTAAAAATTCACTTAAATGTTTCACTTAGCAACAGAAATTTTGGGCTCAATTGTGGTCGTAAGTTGAGGACTACCTGCATTTATTTTGCTTCCCCCCCATTTATTTAAAAATGTCCTGTTTTCAGTGATAAAACAAATTTATCAGAAGCTTTTAAACTAGGCAAGTATAAAAAATGATAAATTGGAAATGTTCATTTGGGATAGCTCATCAATGTCGGGGTGGGTTCCTCCCGGTTCGGACTGGTTCGCCCAAACCGGTACCGTCCCGCTGGTGATGTCACAATGACATCATCGAACTGGATCGGTCGGTGCCGGTCCGTGGGCGCCACCATCTTAAAAAAAAATTTGGGGGGATTTTTTCCCCGAATTTTTACCCCGAATTTTTTCTTCTGCACAAGCGCAGAAGCCGAGTTTCTGTCACTGTGCATGCAGTCGCCATTTTGTTTTTGGCATTTTTTTCCATTTTTGGGGGGGGGGTTGTACTGCGCATGCTCACGTGCGCTTTGTGTGTACGCACCCATGCGGCGTGCCCATATGGTGCGGGAGGAAGTAAACCGGCAGCAAGGTAAGTTAGAACCCAACCCTGATCAATGTATGTTCATATCTGTATGTATTTTATGAGTCATGATAAAAAGAGTACTTGCCTAGCAATATTCGGGATATCAAAGCCATTATCAATAGCTTCTTTTCCAGCTGCTACTGCCACACTCAATATGAGACTTTGCCTCTTTGGATTCCTCCGGGCCTCATAGCGGAATGCTGCATTCAGGTCCTAAATGACATTATTGTGATTTAATAAATGGTAAAAAATTTTACTTGCAAGTTTTTGAATTATATACAGTAGAAAAGCAGCAAAAATCTGTAGTATTGCAAATATTTTCAGCTTTTTTAATTTACTAATTTACAACAGGCTGTGTTGTCCAGTGTTAGGAACATCTCTGGATAATCTGCTTTTTCTGTTTTTTAACCTTGTAAATGCAGGATAAATGCAAAGGAATTAGGTTTGGGAATGTCAGCAAGATTTCACAATTGTTTTGATATTCGCAGCACTGTGCTCCATCCATGTGACATTAGTTTTACATCTAATTTGGCCAAAGGCTGTCCTCACAGCTGTCTACAGACCCTTTTCCCAGTGCATCAAAGCATGAATGAATCCTGGAGCTGCTGAACTCCACAGGAGAAGAAAAAGCGGCTTAAAAATTGTTTGCTTCCTCCCCCCTTTCCCTTCATAATTCTTCCAGAACATAAATTCTTTGGAAGCCAGATAATGATCACTTGAGCTCTAAAGTATTATAGGTGAGGGTAGGGGGAAGTATAATTGAAGTTGTTGTTGTTTGTCCATCATGTTCGAAGAGGACTTTGACATCTAACAGGTTGTGGGCTGTCCACGATGTGTCCTCAGGTGGCTGGTAAGGCCTATACCGGCACGAAATGTTCTGCCACGTCGGGCAGAAGTGTGGGCACCATTGTTGCAGCACTTGCAGCTCTGGCTTTGTGGGGTGCTCGCTTCTCTTGTGCTATGGTTGTTCTTCTGTCCTCAGATGTCTGGAAGCCTTGGTGAATCAGTGTGCATCATGTCGATCTTGTGCCAGGGTTTCCCAGGAGATGGTGTCGATATCCAGGGACTTGAAGGAGGCTTTCAATGTATCTTTGCATTGCTTCCTTTGTCCCCCGTGCGATCACTTTCCTTGAGACAGCTCACCATAGAGGAGCTGTTTAGGGATGCAATGGTCTGGCATCCTTGCAACATGGCCTGCCCAGCGTGTCTGGGCTTTGATCAGCAGGGTGTGAACTGATGGCAGGCCTGTTCTGGAGAGGAATTCTGTGTCTGGTACCTTGTCCTCTCACCAGATCCTCAGAATTCTACAGAGGCAGGTCATGTAGAAGTGGTTCAGTTGCCTAGTGTGCCTCCTGTATACAATTCAAGTCTCACTGGCATACATCAGGGTAGTTAGTACTACTGCTCAGTAGACTTTGAACTTTGTAGCAAGGCTTATTCCATGGCGGTCCCACACGTTGGTCAGTAGTCTGCCAAATGCAGAGCTTGCCTTGGCGATTCTGCAGTTGACTTCAATGTCAATTGTCACTGCACAGGAGAGGGTGCTGCCAAGGTATGTAAATTGGTCCACTGCTTGCAGCTTTTGTCCCTTCACTGTGATGGTGGGCTCTTGGTGTTGGGCTTTCGGAGCTGGCTGATGCATCACTTCGGTCTTCTTTATGTTGATGAGGAGGCCGAAGTTGTCGCATGCTGCTGTGAATTTGTCCACAAGGCTTGGATTTCCTGCTCTGATCCAGCATTCAGGGCACAGTCATCAGCAAAGAGGAGGTCACATAGCACAGTCTCCTTTATCTTGGTGACAGCCTGGAGCCTTTGCCTGTTGAACAGTTTCCCATCGGTCCTATATCTCAGGCTAACTTTTGGAAGGCATCTGACAGCATGGCTGAAAACATTATGTTGAATAAGCTCAGTGCCAACACACACCCTTGCTTGATTCTGTTTGTAACAGGAAAGGCCTCTGAAGCTTCTCTATCATCCAGAACATGAGACATCATACCATTGTGGAACTGACATACCATCAGGATGAATCTATCAGGGCACCCAAACTTTGACATGATGTGCCACAGACCTTTGCGACTGACAGTGTCAAAAGCCTTAGTGAAATCTACGAAGGTGGTGTACAATTCACAATTCTGCTCTTGACACTTCTCTTAGAGCTGTCGGGATGCGAAGATCGTGTCCACAGTGCCATGCTCTTTGCGAAAACAACACTGTGTCTCGGGTAATAAACCCTGTTCCATGTCAGTCAGGCGGTTCAGCAACACTCGTCCAAGGATCTTGCTTGCAATGGAAAACAGTGATATTCCTCTATGATTATCGCAGACTTGTCGATTCCCTTTCCTCTTGTAGAGGTGTACAATGGACGCATCTTTCAGTTCCTGAGGATTGATCCTTGATTCCAGAAAGACTGGAATGAGTTTGTCGACAAGCACTGCACTGCCATCCTTACAGACCTCCACTTGAATCGCGTCAGATACTGGGGCCTTGCCACTGGACAGCTGGCTGATGGCCTGTAGGGTTTCAGTCTTTGATGGTGGGATGTCCAGGCTGTGGTTGATATCCACCTGGGGCAGGGGTCAGCAACCCGCAGCTCTGGAGCTGCATGTGGCTCTTTCATCCCTCTGCTGCGGCTCCCTGTCGCTCAAATGTGTCACAACTGACAATGTGCGACACCTGCCGGCACGCAATTTATTGAGCCCTTCGACCCCCGGTAGTCCAACCATAGATAAATCCAAGAAAAGAAAAGTTTCAGAAGAAAACAGAATCTTTAATTCAACTATATATGCTAGTTTTGTGGCCGCTCAGGAAATAGTCAGGCACGGGAAGAGTTTTGTGGCTCCCAGTGTTTTCTTTTCTGTGGGAAATGGGTCCAAATGGCTCTCTAGTGTTTAAGGTTGCCGACCCCTGACTTGGGGCATTCTGTCAATCGCCTTGTTGATGGAAGATGGGCGGTTCAATATGGATTGGAAGTGCTCAGCCCATCGCTGTAGAATCAGAGTCTTCTCAGTGAAGAGAGTTGCACTATCTGAGTCCAGTAGGGGGGAGTTCCCTGAGGGCTGAGGGCCGTACAAGGATCTGAGGGCTTCATAAAACTGTTTACCATTGTTTCTATGAGCAAACGTCTGAATTTTATCTGCTTTGGTACTCAGCCAGAAGTCCTGCATCTTGCGAAGCTTGCTCTGTACGGTCCTGCGAGTGTTGTTGAAGGCATTTTTCTTAGCTGTTTTTTGATTGAAGTAATTGAAGTAAAATTTGAGGGAATGGATTTCTTGGACATAATATCAGGTAAAGACTGTCTGCTAGAAAAGGAGTAGCACTTCAAAAAATTTGTAAATTTGAACGATTCAGGAAATGGCGAGCTTCTGAAGAAAACCTTTATCATTTGATTGAGTTGAAAAAAGATACCAGAAAGTAGAGAGAGAAACAATGGAGGAAACTGGCCTCATAAGAATAATCAATATATTTGAATAACTGAGTCAGTGTTCTGGTGGAATGAAATGATTGTACAAATCCCTAATATGCATAGAAAAAGGGAAGTCCTATCCTTATACTATTTACAAAGAGATGACTTAATATACATGTACCCTACCTGAACCAGCTTAACCAAACCCCTTTTATCATTCTGGCTTGGCATGTGCCAAGCAACATCAAGACCATCAAAATTATTGTCCCGAAGAAATCTGATCACGGAATGTATGAATTCCGAGCGTGTGGCAGGAGAGGTATTTATATTCTGGAAACTGTTATAAATGGGGGAGAGAGAGACAATCAGATTTTAAAAAGAACATTTTTAAAGGAATATAACTGAATCATTTTAACCAGATGTGCAATATGCTTTCTAATATTGCAAGCTGCCCAGAGTCATTTGCTGAGATGGGCAGCTATAGAAATGAAATAAATAAGTAAATAAATAATAGCAAGTACAGCAGTAACAGAAACAGCTACATTAAAAACAAATTGTACTCGCTCGCTACCTTTTCAGAACTGAAATATAAGTTGTACATTCCCTTCCACTATTACATCTCCAAACCATTCAAAGCTTCCATTGGTATTAGTGGAAAGAGAATTTAAAAGTTGGACATCATCATCATTAAAAAGTGTCAAAGGACTTGAATTCTAAAGATTCAGAATTCAATTTGATAGACAAGCACTTTGCTTGCCTATTAAATTCTGCAGAGATACAAAGGTCTATCTATAACCCTCCCTCTCCTCTCTTCACTTTCTGTCTAGCTTTATAAAGCTGTAGAATAGTGGTGACCTGCTATACAGCATAAAATGGCTTCAGTTCAGAATTATCCTTTGCAAATCTCTCTCAAAGGTGCTTTTTCAAAACGCAGTAGGACTTCCTTTGTTTTTTCTTGAAGACATTTCACTTCTCATTCAAGAAGCTTCATCAGTCCTGACTGGAGGGAGGGGAAACATCTTTAAGGAAAAACAAAGAAAGCCCAGATGCCTTTCGAAAAAGTACTTTTGAGATGAGCATGATCTGGATGACTGAGAATCTTCATAGACACACCCTTTGCAAACAATTCAGTATAAGTAAAATTCAATTTATGTCAGTCAGAAGCTTTCATTAGGCTGTGTGTGTGTGTGTGTGTGTGTGTGTGTGTGTGTGTGTGTGTGTGTGTGTGTGTGTGTGTGTGTGTGTGTGTTCGTTCGCAGTTGCAGTTCCAGCACATTTAGACACCGCTTTGGGGAAGTTTTCTCTATATGTGAACAAGTGGAGACTATGGGAGATGAGGAAGACAGATACAGGTTATTATTTTTCAAATGCAGCATTTAGCAGGAAAAAAATAGTTATGTAATTTTAAGGGATCATCTCATTATGAAGAGAAGCTAAATAATGACCAAACTATACCCTGAAGTACAAATCTAGTTTGTATATGCACATTTTTGCCAATGGCAGTTTTATTTATTTATTTAATTCATTAAATTTCTATGCCACCTGTCTCCCCTACAAGGTGACACTGTCATAAGGCCCCTGATCAGAGTTTGAACCGGTACCTCTTTCCCTTTGTGCTGCAGTTACCATGAAAATCTCATTTGAAATAACACAGTTAACAATTCAGTTGCATCTGGTTTGGAGGTCAAACAAGCAAATAAACTGACAGTTCTATACTTACGGTTTAGAACCTAATGTAGCTCCACCAACAGACAGAAGAATCTTCAGTCTGGGATTCCTGAAAAAGTAAATGTAAATACTCAGTTATACTCAATATAATTGTCCATATTTTCATTTCTGATCCTCTTTCTCTTTCTAACTATTAAGTTCAAAGTAAAAAATATTGGAATGCCTATAGTGCCAATGATCCTTTGGACAGCTGTCTGCTAGATAGCCTAGTCATTGCATCTGCAACACAAAGCACTGATTCTTCCATCATCTTTTCTTACAGATGCTCCTACACTCAACAAAGACCTCTTCAGCAGAAAAAAGAGCAGTAATTGTAATCTACTGCTTTACTTGGCACTGCACATTTGTGTTAAAAAGAAAAAAGAAACAGAAGAAAGAAAGGTGCATATATTAAAATATCCCTGTAGACATGAAGAGATGGAAAAAAGAAAGAAACAAACCTGGTTCCTGCTAGCGAACGTTCACCATGATAATCATTTTATGCAATTACCCATAATATACTTTCAAAATTCTAGATTCTGGCTTGCAATGCCTACCTTTGATCTAAGATTATCTAACTGTTAGAAGTAAGTGAGGAATTTTATGAATAGTGTGGGTAAATAAATGCTCATTCTGTCACACACTTCAGTGCAACTTACACACATTTAACATTATTCAAAGAAAAGAAACTGACATTGGTCAAGACATTCAGACACTCCTTAAAAGCATAATTACTGCACCCCATTTTATATTTCTTACATCTCATTAAATTTTTGCTATTATTGTTAATAAAATATTAAGTTGAAAAGTAACAGGAGGGAAGAATTAAGTAGAACTTGTCTCTATATCCTTCCATTCTTCTTGATTCAGCTTGATTCACAATTATTTCATTAGCCAATATAAATTTTTTTAGCTTCTGTAAGATAAAATTTGTGCCCCAAGCCCTTCTCACTTGCAAAAATTTATTCATTGAAAATAAATTTTCAATGAATTCCTTTCTTTCTACAAAAATCCTCCTAATCAATGTTACTGATTCTATTATCCTGTGAAAACTTAAGATGACTTTTGATGCAGAAGTTGCCAAGTGATTTGAAAAGTAAGAGGAGATGCGTAACATAGCAATAGCAATAGCACTTAGACTCATATACCGCTTCATAGTGCTTTACAGCCCTCTCTAAGCGGTTTACAGAGTTCAGCATATTGCCCCCAACAATCTGGGTCCTCATTTTACCCACCTCAGAAGGATGGAAGGCTGAATCAACCTTGAGCCGGTGAGATTTGAACAGCTGAACTGCTGAACTAGCAGTCAGCTGAAGTAGCCTGCAGTGCTACACTTTAACCACTGCGCCACCTCGGCTGTTATGGAGCATTGCATTGCATTACAAATATTGAACATTTATTGCAATATTACAATAATATTTGTAGTTTGTGCTGTGGATATCATAGATATATCTATGAAAAATAGTAAATCACACAGATTACTGGATGAAACTTTTAAATTCCCTCTTCCATTTTTAAATTAAATCCCAAGGGTAGATTTCCTGAGGAAACTCAAGTCATTATGCCTTTGTAGATTGAAAAGTGTGATAGTCAAGACAACTTTTAAGTGATGGAAAGATGTGTTACAGGAGAAAAAGAAAAAAGAACCACTACTTGGCAGAGTCAAACAGTTGAACCAATTCATGGAAGAAGTCAATCTTTTTCCTTTACCATAATTCTTACAACACCTGTTTCTTTTCAAACAGTTATGGCATCAGGAAGGAAGCTTTTTCTTCCTGGTATAAATATCAGTGTGAAGAGAGGATACATGAAGATCAAGATAGAGGATTGTCTTCTTTTGCGAGAACTCTTGCCCTGATACCAACAGCTTTTCCCTGCAGCAGTTATTCTATTAGAAATGTTGATGTGAGGTTAAACCACAGACATCAAGTCTCTCAGTTTAAGTTTAAGAAGAGTCTCATGTCAACAAGTATCCTATGAATTGAGCATCCCTTCGGTGATAGTAGCTGATGTGGATATTGGTATTTTGGGATGCATTGGTTATTATATGATCTCCCATCTGTACCTACCTAGTTTTAAGTCTCCTGAGGTTGTCATAGGTAGTAACATCTCATGTCAACAAGTATCCTATGTCAACAAGTAGCATCTCATGTCAACAAGTAGCATCTCATGTCAACAAGTAGCATCTCATGTCAACAATCTCATGTCAACAAGTATCCTATGAATTGAGCATTCCTTTGTTATTAGTAGCTGATGTGGATATTAGTATTTTGGGATGCATTGGTTATTATATGATCTCCCATCTGTACCTACCTAGTTTTAAGTCTCCTGAGGTTCTCATAGGTAGTAGCATCGTTCCATTCGTAGGTGGTGATTTGATTGCCTGATATATTAGCAAAAGCATAAATGAGGTGGGTACAAAGATCTGGTTCAATGTCATCAGTGACAAAGCCCGCTGGGGCTTCCCTGTACTGAGACCAGCTGGTGAAGTAACAAACCAAGTTAAAGGCAGAAACTGTTATAAAGAAAAAGAAAACAAAATAAGTTGTGTTAAACAAAAGGCATGAGATATTCAGTCTAAAAAATGCAGATATTGTCAGGTCTACTTATACTATCCTGCTTCTTCCAAGTTTGCACTTTTGCCCTGAGTTGAATGTGCTAGAACTATCATTTGCATGTACTGGCTTAAGATAATTCCAAGCACATCACAAATGTATGGTGAAATTTTTTTCCTGTTAATCTTGTGCTTGTTATGAATTGTAAACAGGAACGAACAGTCATACAGGTAAGGTAAAGGTAAAGGTTATTGTCCAGTTGTTTCCAACTCTAGGGGGTGGTGCTCATCTCCATTTCTTAGCCAAGGGAGCCAGCATTATCAAAAGACACTTCTGTGGTCGTGTGGCTAACATGACTATAAACCCAGGTGCATGGAACTCTGTTACCTTTCCACTGAAGTGGTACCTATTTATCTACTCGCATTTGCATGATTTCGAATTGTTAGGTGGGCAGGTCATACAGGTAGTACTCACTTAACAATGGTAATTGGGTTTGGAATTTCCATTGCTAAGCAAGGCAGTCTAAAGCGCAACATCACATGACCATACCATTTTGCAACAAAAATGCCATAATTTCTGGTTGCCAATTTTAAGCAAGGATGTCATGTGGTTACAATTCACCCTATGAAGACAAGGTTCTTCCATCTTTAGTTCTGGATGGATTGGCACTACCCCAGACAGACCCAATGCACAATCTGGGGGACCTAGACCATGGGTTGGCAACCTTAAAAACTCAAAGAACCATTTGGACCCGTTTCCCATAGAAAACAAAACACCCAGAGCCACAAAACCTGGGTAGGCGTGGCCAACTCGATGTCACTCACTCCCATTGAGTCACATGACTCCCAGCCACACCTACCCAGGTTTTGTGGCTCTCTGTTTTCTTTTCTATGGGAAACAGGTATCTCTCTCTCTTTCCCCCCTCCCTCTCTCTCCCTCCCTCTCCCCATCTCTCTCTATCTCTCTCCCTTCCCATCTCTCTCTCTTTCTCCCATTTCTCTCTTTCTCCCTCTCTCTCCCCTTCTCTCTCTGCTGAGGAACGATCACCACCCCCGGCACAGGCTTTCCTTCAGGTGACCCTCCTCCCCCTCTCGCGACTCCCTGGCTGGCTGTGGTGGAGCCAGGAGGTTGCGCATGCGTGGGGAGACCTTCTGGGAGCCGTGGAGAAGTGAGAACCTTCCTTCTGGAAGCAAGAAGCCGTGGAGGGTGGGCGGCTTCTCGCTTAAGGAGGGTCTTTGGATGCAGCTTCTCTCCTGCCCTAAGGATCCAGCCATTGCCTTGCCATGTCCACCCCACCCCCACAGCTCTTCGGCCGAGCGGGGTGGGCGTAAGCTCCAGCCTAAAGCGGCAGGAAGCGAAGGCTGCCTTACACGCAAATGTGGCACGAAGGCAGGTACAGGGCCACTTCCCTCCTGCATTAAGGCCCTGCGACCCTCCTCCCCTCCCCCTCCTCTCATGGGGGGGGCACGGCAAGGCGATGGCCAGATCCTTAGGGCAGGAGAGAAGCCGTGTCCAAAGACTCTCCTTAAGCGAGAAGCCGCCTGCCCTCCGTGGCTTCTCGCTTCCAGAAGGAGAGTTCTTGCGGCTCTGCAGCTTCCAGAAGGAGGATCTCTTCATGCATGCACACTCTCTTGGCCCCGCCATAGCCAGCCAGGGAGTTGCAAGAGGGGGAGGAGGGTTCCTGAAGGGAAGCCTGTGCTGGGGGTGGCTATGTTCCTCAACCAGCGCTGGAGAATCAGCCCCGGCTGCTTCTCCATTCCTGCCATCGCCATTACCTTCTCAGGCCAGGGGAGGGAGAGGAGGGTGAGGCCAGCCAGTGATGGGACAGGGAGCCCAGCAGGGGCCCCAAAGAGCTGCATGCGGCCCCAGAGCCGCGGGTTGCCGACCCCTGTCCTAGACTCACAATACCTGCTCCAAGAGCAGATGGCAGCCATAGCTAAGAGAGGCTTTGCACACTTTTGGCTGGTGTATCAGTTGCATTCCTGGAGCAGGAATTTAATTTAATTTAATTTAATTAAAAGTTCTTATAGGCCACCCAATCCCGTAGGACTCAGGGCGGCGTACAACAGGAAGTCTTTCTCTCTGTCCCCTATTTAACCTCTCATTTAATTACTGCAGTGTGCTTTCCATGAGCATTGAGAAATTTCAATTGGGGCCCAATGTGGCTTCCTGGGTAGCAAATTGTGCCAGATGTACAGCATAATTAACACCACTATTACATGGCTGCTTTGGGTACCAGCGTCAGGGTTCCAAATAGCATCCAAAATTAAATCAGAGTCTGAATCAAAGTATTCCTCAAAGTCCCAATTTATTATCAGAGCCATGTTGGCACATCTGGGTGAAACCCGAATCTGAAATCCTCCAGGTTTCACCACCCAGTTGAAAGTTCAAGCCCTTGTCCCCACACACACAAGTTCATCACATTCTCCAATCTCCAAGTGCCATTCTGGCAGATTCCACCCATCTCCTTCCGTGCAGGTCCAGAAGCACAGAGACAAATGATGACCTTGGCTTTCTAGAAAGGAATTTGTTATGGCTACTTACTAACAACCTCATACTATCCCCCCTCCCATTTTCCCATAATAGAAAATGCATAATAGAATAGTATATACCAGTGATGGCGAACCTTTTTTGGTTCGCGTGCCAAAAGGGGGGGAATGCGGGGGATCACGGGTGTGTGTGCCCACACTCATAATTCCATGCACATGCACACATGACCCCCCTGCTCCCAGCATGCAATGGCACGCCCATTTTTCGCTCTCCCCAGGCTCCAGAGCCTTTCTAGGAGCCTGGGGAGGTGGAAAACGGCCTTCCCCACCCCCTCTGGAGGCTGGAAACAGCCTGTTTCCCGACTCCCAGTGGGCCCAGAAGGCCCAAAAATCAGCCGGCTGGTGCACACATGCACGCCGGACCTGAGCTCGCGTGCCCACCGATATGGCTCCGCGTGCCACTTGTGGCACCCGTGCCATAGGTTCGCCATCACGGGTATATACTGTGGCAGGCCAAAGAGTCCAAACCGGTGGGGAAGGTAAGTGGAACTCATCCCTGTGCCAGGCAGTACAATATGTCTCAATGAGACACAATGTGCAGCAAAAGTGATGCTATTCAATTTTGGGGGGAGCAGAAATGACATACTGTATTTTTTGGACTATAAGATGCACCTTAGTTTTTGGGGAGGAAAATAAGAAAAAACCAATTCTGCCTACCAGCATCCATCAGGCGTCCTTAGCAAACAGCCTGGAACAGGTATATTAGCCTTGCAAAGCTCCATTTGAAAGGCTGCTTTTTCAGCCTTGCAAAGCTCGGTTTGAGAGGCTGTTTTCAGCCTTGCAAAGCTCGGTTTGAGAGGTTGTTTTAGCCTTACAAAGCTCCGTTTGAAAGGCTGCTTTTTCAGCCTTGCAAAGCTCCGTTTCAGAGGCTGGGCGGGGCTACATTCAGTGTATAAGATGCACCCAGATTTTCACCCTCTTTTAGGGGGGGGGGGAAAGGTCATCTTATAGTCCGAAAAATACGGTAATTTGCTTTGTTGAGTTATTTCACATTGTTCCAGTTGCCTCCTTTGGCAGACCTAGAAGAGACAACATTGGCTCTTCAGCAGTCATTTGCTAAGCTTATTCCTGCTATCATCTGCAAGTGGAGTGATATGAAATGAAGTCAGGGGTGGGTTCTAACTTACCTCGCTGCCGGTTCGCTTCCTCCCATGCCGCATGGCTGCATGCACGCTTTGTGCATGTGCGCATGCACATTGCTGAAAATTCTCAAAAAATTCCATTTTTTTTAAAAAAACAGAAAACAAGATGGCGGCACATGTGCAGTGCTGGAAACTCGGCTTCTGCGCATATGCAGAAGAAAATAAAAATACCACCCCCCAAAAAAAAATCCCAAAAAAAAGATGGCAGCGTCCACAGACTGGCACAGACAGAACAGGTTCTGTGACGTCGCCATGACGTCACCAGCGGTTTGCTACCAGTTCGAGTGAACCGGTCCGAACCAGGAGGAACCCACCTCTGAATGAAGTGAAGTGTTGCTACATCTTTCCCTTTAGAATCAGGGGTCTTATTTCACCAGCTTTTCAAGAAGTATCTCACATGAAACATTGTTCAGGCAAAAGCCCTCTTAAAGTGGTTCTCAAATTATTTGTTCGGCTGTGCTGTTTAGCAGCAAAAGGAGCCGAGGTGGTGCAGTGGTTAAAAGCAGCACTGCAACCTACTAGTTCAGCAGTTCAGCTGTTCAAATCTCACCAGGCTCAAGGTTGACTCAGCCTTCCATCCTTCTGAGGTGGGTAAAATGAGGACCCAGATTGTTGGGGGCAATATGCTGAACTCTGTAAACCGCTTAGAGAGGGCTGTAAAGCACTATGAAGCGGTATATGAGTCTAAGTGCTATTGCTATTGCTATTCCATTAAGATATTCCAGTTTTGCTGTTTTTTTTTTCATTATGTTTGAACGGGGAAAGTAATAGTTTCTCATTCAAATAAAGCTTAACAAGACATTTTAAATTTAGAACGACTTGAAATGCCTTCCCCTGCCCCCACCCACGCAGGAAATAGTGACATACCATTTTGAAGAAATATCAGCGTAGCAATGCCTAATACAAAACAAACAAAGGCAAGAGAAGAAAATTAAATTCTAGCAAAGCTAAAACAATGATCATAATACTTAGTTCACATCCTTCTGTGGTCAAAGGGAAGTTCTTCAATTAATACAAGTATTTGAAATTAACTAGATAAAAACATATATCAGGCTTCCTAAGCTGGACAGCCTCATGGGATTTTCCCACCCAGACAACAAATTTTCTTTCAGCAACTTTGAAGTATATCATCATCAATGTTCAAAAGATTATTTCATCTAATCCATGACTTGTTCACATCATGAGCACAAAACTGTAGTGTCATCTGAACTGCCAGTACAAATCACAGAAATTCTGCATATGAGATCATAACTTAACATTAAAGGACAAGATCAGAGACTTACCAATCCATATTGACAGTTGAGCCATCCTGGTGCCCAGTGTGCAACTGAATCCCAGTAGAAATGTTGCTTCTTTACAAAACGATGCCTATATTGTAGCCCTCCTCTTATTTATAGTCACTTATAGTCAGAGTTGTAGTGTCTTTGAGGAGGAATTGTTTCTCTGTTCCTGGAATGATTGTTGCGCAATTGCTGTTATGTTGCAAGCACTGCGATGGAATCAGAATTCCTTTATTTTCCTCTACGTCTGTCTAAATGGAAAAATACAGCAGAACAAGTTTTAAGGCTTCACATCTCTTCCAGCTTTAAATCCATGAAAATCTCATCCGCGATCCCTTTTCACTTAATGATTTAAAAAAAATATTTTTCATCCCGTAAGTAACACTCATAAAAATAGCAGATAGAATTTAGCTCGAGTGAAAAGGCTTGGCTGAAAAGCCTGACTCCGTCCTGTGGAGAGCATTCCACAGAATACAGATAAGTTGCTTTTCTGTGTGAACAACAAATCACTTTTAAAAAGTGAAAGCACATTTAATTTTTAAGAAGATGTTGGATAACCATCTGTCTGAAGTAGTGTAGGGTTTCCTGCGTATGCAGGGGGTTGGACTAGAAGACCTCCAAGGTCCCTTCCAACTCTGTTGTTGTTGTTATTATTATTATTATTATTATTATTATTATTATTATTATTATTATTATTATTATTATTATTATTATTATTATTATTATTATTATTATTATTATTATTATTATTATTATTATTATTATTATTATTATTATTATTATTATTATTATTATTATTATTTCTCCTGATGACCTTCACTTTCAGACAAGTTCAAATGAACAGTCTCTCACATTGCAACCCTTCATTTAGTGACTGTTCGAAGATACAACGGCACTGAAAATGTGATTTATGATCATTTTTCACGCTTACGATTTTTGCAGCACCCTCATGATCACATGACCAAAATCCAGACACTTGGCAACTGGCATGTATATATAATAGTTGCAGTGTCCTGGCTTGTGTGATTACCTTTTGTGGCCTTCTCACAAGCAAAGTCATTGAGGAAGCCATTCACTTAACAACCATGTACTAACAACTGCAGTGATTCACTTAACAACTGTGGCAAGAAAGGTTGTAATATGGGGCAAAACTCACTTAACAACTGCCTTGCTTAGCAAAAGAAATTTTGGGCTCAATTGTGCTTTTATAAGTCAAGGATCACCTATCAGGTTTAAAGATTAAAAGCCAACTCCTTAAATTATGCTCGGACAATACTCTAAGGGAAAACCAGTGTAGTCTTTAAGACTCATAATTAGTCAGTCTTGGAGTTGGGAAATATTAACCAGCTTCCTTATATCCTGTGCCATTCCCAAAATACTTATGTTGATATATCCATGTATCTGTGTAGAGTTGCATGAATGAAGACATGACTGGAACAGTGGAACTCCTGACCGTGTGGAAGCAGAACTGTGTGATTATGTGGAAGCTTTTATACAGTAATGGTAGATAGAAAGGCAGGTCTGTTGAGAAGAATTGTTGAACACTCAGCAACAAGTCCTGGCAAGGGAACAGAACTATGAGCCAAGACTTTGGTAACAGCCTTACACAAAAAATCAAGAGAGGAAAAAGCTTTGCCCTGTGCTCTGATGGCTGTTCTCTCAATGTTTCTTTATGGCTTTGAAAAACATTAGGTTTCAACTTTAACTCTGAGTTTTATTAAGTCTTAACATCTGACCACCTCTTTGAAACATCTGACCACCTCATATTCCCCCTCTCTAAGTTGATCAGTTTTGTGTCAAAACCTTGCTTGCTTTACATCACACCCCATCCCACTGCAGCTCTCAGTCCCTTCTGCCACAAATGTAAGTGTGCTACAAAGATAAGAATGGGTGCCTACTTCTGACATAAAGTAAAGTAAAGTCTTCCCATCATCTTGCAAATTGGCCATGCTTCTAGATCTAGACACAAAACCTCAGCACCAATAAGCAACTTTTATGTAGCTAATTCATGGGTAGATTCCGAAAGTCTGGGTCTATATGTGTTGGATGTGGGGGGGGGGCTCTATTTAGATATTGCAGGATCAATTGTACAGCAAACTGTATGTCAGAAAGCAGAGCCTGATGACTCAGGAGCAGATGTAATCTACTGTGTTTAAGTAACCTACTGTGTTTAAGTGGAGTGAAGTGGAGTGGAGGATACTGCTATTGGAGAAAGATTAAATGGCTTGTCCTTTAATGTCTGTATGTGGAACAAATCTTGCCATCCTGTCTTTTGCTTGTGGAAACAACACAAGTAGAGAAACTGGAAAAAACAACAACCAAGTGAAGTCATGTGGAAAAAAGTAGATCAGTCACCTACAGAAACACTAAAGTACTTGGATTCATTAGCTGCTTTTCATCAACAACTGGCTACAGATGCAGGACAACTTCTGAAAACGTCTATAAGGATTTCAAAGCGAGGGAGCACTTTTCCTGGTCCAGCATAATGATAGTTTGGTATTTTTTCAGCAAATGATTATCCGGAGAGGATTCAGGTCTCAGAATAACTGGACAAAGCTACACCAGCCCAGCCCAGCCCAGCCCAACCCTGTATTTGTTTTACAGCCCAGCCTGTAATTATTTGTTTTAAAAAATTGTATGCTACTTTAATTAAAAATGCTAAGCAACTTACAACTAATGCAATAAAACAACCACAACAGATCAATAGCCAGTAATGATGAAACTAGCAAATCATCAGCATAATGCAATGAGATCATCATATGTGTGAAGACAGGCCTGGACATATTTAGTTAAAGAACATTGATGCAAAAAAAGGATCAGATTATATTTATTGTTAGCTTCTAATTTTGGAATTATAGTTAATTGCTTAGTACATTTCTAATGAAGGAAATTGCATTGAATGAGCTTTTTTTTTTAAGAACATGCACCTATCACATAATTATTAAAGAAAAATATGTTGCTTTTTTCTTTTCCGTTTTAAAAACTACATGATTGGAAAAATGGATCTAAAAATGAAATGTCACTAATTATCAATGGGTTTCTTTTATTACCAGTATCTATGATGAAGTCTTATACAATCAAAACAATATGTCACTAATGTTTTGAGGCAGCTTTCATTGATTTTGTGCTCTCCAGGTATGTTGGATGACAACAAACTCCATCATTTGCCAGCTCTCACAGGTTTTGTATGGTCTTTTCAACTGCATTCCTATGCAGTGGAATCAAATATACAGTATATAGAATTAGATGTTTTTGCCACGATAGAGAATATGAAAGATTTACCATTAGCAGTGAATGAAGCTAAGAGTATGACGGATATCTAGGCTGCTCTTGCTTTTTCTTACTAAAGCTTCAGTTCACAAAGCCACAATGACCAACAGTATGGACCTATGTAATGAGGACTTTGGGTTATGGAAGATTGAGAGTTGGGAAATTAAAAGAATAAATTGCAAACAGAACAGATTCAGGAGACAAAAAAACCCAATAGATATAATATGCTGGTTGTCTCTAAAATTTAAGAGAAAGAAGAATGTTATATCAAGATCTGAATGGAGATAATTGAAAGGCCGGCAAGAGAGAGGGAGGAAGAAATGGAGGAAAGAAAGAAGGTAGAAGAAGGAAAAAGGGATGCATCTGAAGTCTCATTCTGGGAGTTGATGTCCACACACCTTCAAGTTGCTGACATTGAGAAACACTGATCTACACCTTTAAAAATGCATTTATTTATTAAATTTATATTAAGAATTGTAGGTGGAAAAATGCCAGATGTGGCTGAACTTTGAATGGATTATGAGTATGAAGTTATCAATTTTTTGGTTTAGATCAAGACAATGTTTCCTTACGACTGTTTCTCCGTTTGCCCACAATTTCCTTATTACTGGCTTCTGGTTTTTCTTTTTTCTTTTTCAGTTTCACCACCATTTCTTAACTTCCTTATGATATAGTTGGTGTGCTCCTGGAGCTGTTGCCATGCTTCATTCCCTGAATTTCTCTCACCAGTTCTTTCTGCACATAAAGGGAGGCAGAAATAATTCATTTTCAGGATGTAGCACAAGAGGTGCCATGTTTGGAAGCACCCTGGGAAACAGGGAGAACTGCAATATGTTTAAATACAGTCAAATTCTGAAGACCAACTCGAATTTTGAAGAAAAGGCAGAAAAGCACCAATTTATAAGAACAAGATCAAGAAAATGGTTTTGACCAGTACATATGGAGTAGCCCCTGAGAATTTGCCAGAAAATAACAAACACATATTACTGTCTGTCTTTGTCAAGATTTGCCACCTCCTGTCTCTCTCTGTGTGTGTTCGTGTGCGCGTGCATGCAAGTACAGTATACACGGGATGGGATGCACTGAAGATAATGGATTTTGCTCACATGAATTTAGTAATCTCTGTTCATTATGTATATGTTAAAAAGTAACAGTTAAATAATACATTAATTTCAGAAATAAGAGCATATGATTAATTTAGCCAATTTTCATTTCCTTACTTTCTTTAAAAACCTTTTTATGAGATACCTCCATCTTTTGCAGGACAGCTTCTACTGTAATTTTTTTTAAAGATTTTTTTTTAATGCTGTAAACCTAGTCTTTTACAAACCTAGCTTGGTTTTCTTTTAGAAAATTATAGGCAGAACGGTCACAAAAATTGCTTCATTGCATACCGTAATATTTTTGATTCCGTAATTTCCAGGAGGAGAGCAACAAATAATCAAATGCTACTTATGGATTGTTTATTGACAGGGCATAAAAGCTGTAGTCATTTTTTTTTTAAAGTTCATTCATAATTAAGGCAAGTTTCAAATCCTCATGGGTGACAATTATGCAAGTTTGGTCATTACTTTCAGGATGAATTCAGCTTAAATAAGAGTCAGTTACTTAGAATAGGCAAGGAACTTCTAAATATAGTACCCTTTTTAAGGAAGCAGACTTGACCAATGACACAAACACAATTGATGTGATCCTAATTTCAACATCAGGTAAGATAAATGCAACCCACAGCTTGTTTAGAATCTAATATTCAAGTCATGCTATAAATGTAAAACTAAGTAATTGATTATTCTGTTTCTTATAATCATGAATTAATCAAATAAAATGATGAAAGGAATTTCTTGACCAGATATATTGCCAAGTTAAAAATAGATTTGTGCATAGTCTATACACAACTACATGTCTACATGTTTTAAATTGGATCTGGGCTACTTTGTACACACCCTTCTTATGTATCCCACAGTGTTTTCAGATAATGTGATTGGAATTGGTTATTTCATTAGCAATATTTTGTTTAGCCATGGAAGCTCCATGTATGCTTGTTCCTAGCACAGCATTCAGTCTCCATAAATGACAGAGCTACAATGCTTGGTTTCTTGCTGCATCATGCTGTTGTAAAACAATATAGTTAATTTTCTATCAGATTTATCTCCAGCACAAACTGAATCTTTATCCTACTTTGGATAAACTTTGGATACATTATGCAAAAACTAGCTCTCTAGAGAAGTCTATAATGCTGGGATGGGTGGAAGGAAAGAAGAGAATGACCAGCAGCAAAATGGATAGACTCAAATAGAGAGAGGCCATTGTTGTTTAATATAATTTTCTAATTCTAAATCTGTAAGTTTATAAAGAAAAATATAACTGCTATGACTGAAATTAGTTTATTTCTACTCCACTTTAGACAAATACTAAGAAATAGTAATTAGTATTATTATGAAGTAATATCTTGGTTGTGTACACACTGGAATAAAGAATCAAAGGAGAGTATGCATTTATTAAAGGTTAGAGAAATGTGTTGATGAATACATTGGAAAGAATGGATAGTTTAATTTAGAGACAATACATTGCTAGTTATAGAATGTGATTAACTTCGGGACTGGTGAGGACCAGTGCTTCAATTAAAATAGTTGCAACCTCTGTACGGATTGTCAAGCATTAGCCTTACTGGATCCAGCATATGGAAATGGTACTTGTTGGATCAGAAATACTACCTGATTATTTATACTCTAATATATAATTCATCTTGTAATTTAATATGCTGTAGATTCCTTTAGCCTTATCAAAGTGAAAAACTGTTTGCTGCTGGTGAAGCAATTTGTGTTGAATCTAGATCTGACATTTCATCTTCAGGAATGCTGCTGAAAGTGAAAGAGAAACCTGCCAAAAGAATAACATTAGTTTAGCAATTTTTCAAGCTACACAGTCTCTCTCAACTTTATTTCCTTGCCCCCTCTAAAGTTCTGGTTAGCTTAAGTAAAGGTTCCCCTTGCACATATGTGCTAGTCGTTCCCGACTCTAGGGGCGGTGCTCATCTCCATTTCAAAGCCGAAGAGCCAACGTTGTCCGAAGACCAAAGTGACCAGATTTGTTAAAAAAAAAATCGGGACACCATTGACAGGGGGGTGGGTTTCTAGGGGAGCCGCCATGAGTTTTGCCCTCTGCGCATGCGCAGAGGGCAAAGAACGCCAATCCTTCAAACAGCTGTCAGCAACCTCTCCTGAGGATATCCCCCCCTGGCTGCCTTTACACGCCCTCCCTTCTTCCTAGGAGCTTTCGCAGTCCTCGCTGGCCAAAGAGAGGCATCTAGGAAACCCAGCGCAGTCCCGCCGGCTCGGCTTCCTGAAGTGCTCGAATTCCTTCTCCATGCCCTCTGGCTGGCTGAGCGCGCGGAGGGGGTGGGGAGCGAGGGCGGCGGCGGCGTGGGGGGGGAACGGGACGGACGGAGGAGCCTCTGAAGTGGGTGGGGGTGGGTTCGCGCGCGCGCGAAAGTGGGGGGGGAGGTTGGAGCCCGGGCGGAGGGAGGGCGCGCACTGAGGAGAAAAAAAGTAACTTGTGTAAGCGTGTGAGCCAGGGAGAAAAGGGGGAGGAGGAGGAAAGTTCCCCGGGTGTCTCCTGCCCGTGCTGCGCCCCGCTTCCGAAGAGCTCTGGGGACAGGACCCGCCCCTCTCTCTCCTTCCTCACCCGTCTTTGCCGGGCTGTTCCTCCGGGTGTGCTAAAGTGCTCGAGTTTTTTCTCTCTCACACACACATGCACAACCTTCCAACGACCGGGTCGGACTGGATCTCCCAGCACGACTTCCCAGTCGTTGGAAGGTTGTGCATGTGTGTGTGTGAGAGAAAAAACTCGAGCACTTTAGCACACCCGGAGGAACAGCCCGGTTGCTATGCCGCCTCGCAACTCCCAGCCGTGCCAAGCCCCGCAGGCTGCCTTTCTTTCCCCCCCTTCCCTTCCAACGCAGGCACCACCGGAGAGACGGAACCCCCGCAGTGGCGACCCTGGAGGATGGAGAAGGCGGGGGAAGAGCCCCGATGCCCAGCTGCTCGCTGACTCCAATTCTGGGCGAGCGCTCCCGGCTTGCTGCTGCCGCCGCCACCGCTCACCCTTCAACAGCCAATCAGCGTGGGGTGCCGACAGCAGCGACGTCATCTCTCCGCGCCCGCCTTGCAGAGAGAAAGGCATGGGTGGGTGTTTTAAGGTGACCAGATGTCCCGATTTTGAGAGGGCCTGCTGCTGCTGCTGCTGCCCCTGCGGCTGGGCCCAACCTGGCCGTCCTCGAGTGCCTGCAGGCCGATTTTTTGAAAGAATGCCCTAGTCGGGCATTGTTTTAAAAAATCGGGACTTTTTAAGAGGGCGGGCGGGACGCGGGACAAATGATTAAAAAGCGGGTCTGTCCTGCCAAAATCGGGACGTCTGGTCACCTTACCGAAGACGTCTCTGTGGTCATGTGGCCGGCATGACTTAAATGCCGAAGGCGCACGGAACGCTGTTACCTTCCCACCAAAGGTGGTCCCTATTTTTCTACTTGCATTTTTACATGCTTTCAAACTGCTAGGTTGGCAGAAGCTGGGACAAGTAATGGGAGCTCACTCCGTTATGCGGCGCTAGGGATTCGAACCACCAAACTGCCGACCTTTCTGATTGACAAGCTCAGCGTCTTAGCCACTGAGCCACCGCGTACCTCTTAGCTTACAGCCTATGAAATACTTTATTTGTTGCTGTCTCCTGCCTATGCAACAGTGCCCCCTCCCCAGATAAATATGGTATTCTGGAAGTCCTTTAAGACCTGGCTCCATGTGTATGGTCTTTCATTTTTTTTCAATTGCTATGGCTTCTTTTTAGTTTGGGTGGTTTTATTGTCATGGTTTCAAAATTTTTAATTAGGTATTCTGCTGTTGTAAGCTGACCAAGGTCTGCTGGAGGGATGATCACAATAACTATTATTATTATTAATAACAAAGTATATTTATCAACAACTGAATGAAATAGCATTCCAAAATAAAGCTGAATGGAATAAGAGTCAAGAGTCAAAAGATGCACTTTTTTTGAACCATACATATTTGATCTATTGGAGGGCAAGGTAATAAATACTTACTAGTAATGTTTACTATTTCAGATGGCTATAGATGTTTGTATTGCGGAAAAGTGATAATAAAGTCTTGAGCATTATGGTAAAGAAAATGTTTTCCCTTTTACAGAAGTATTGAAAATTGTCATACTTTGTCATTGCTATATAATGGGAAATACCAGTAGAATGAGGATGTTAGGTACTATAAATGCTTAGTTCCTTTTTAGCCTTGGGGTTAAAATATGACTCCAAGAAAAGAAAGCACAATATTACCCAATTAATTTGTGGAACTCATCCGCTTTTTCAGAGTTTGAATAAGTGGGTATCTTCCTTCTTTGCAAAAGGAGCCACTGAAGTCATCTAGGTCTAAGGCCCACACCATACCACCACCCAGGTTTTGTTTTTTCAAATACTGGACCTGAATGAAACAGAAAATAGGAATTTAAAAGTTTGAACTCAAATAGAAGTCATGTTGCTCAACAATTTCAGCTGCCATGATTTGTCATGGTTTGGGGGTGGTGCTAGGTCTGGCAATTAGGAACTTGTCTAGGGCATCAAATTTTAGGGGGTGCAAAAATTGAAAAGACTGCTGAAATATTAGTATAAAATCTGATAATCCTTCCATGGTGTTTTAGAACTTTTTCTTTCTACCCTTTTTGAAAACACTCCCAAAGTTGGTCAAGCAGTAATGAAAAAAGCACACTAGCCAGACATTGCAAATCATGAAAAAGAAATTATTATTACCTCTATAGATCTCAGGAAGCTGATAATTATTCATTATGCAAGACCAAAGTTTGATAGGAAGACCAAGTTGCATGATATCAGCTAATCAAAGTTATAGTCATGTACTAGTGGACTCACTTGATGGTTAAATATAATTGTACAGAATGGTTGCCCTATGATTACAATGGGTGGTGATGTATTTAAAATTATTTACTGTGATTCAGGGTAAATATATTGACAATGTCCCCCCTTCCCCGCAAAATGGGGGGGGGGGGAATTACCAGGCTGAAAATTGTAAGTGTGAAACTCAAATGTTTCACACATACAATGTGAAAAAAGAAACAAGAAAGAAGAGGCTCCCTCTTTACACAGGGGTGCCAGAATATGACTTTGCCTAGAGCACCAAAATGTCTCAAGCCAGCCCTGCATGGTTATAAGGTTATATGTCTGAGGAAAATATGATTAACCATAGGTTTCCACTTAGTAAAACCAGGACTAATGTAATTTCTACAAAAATGCCTTTCAAATATAAAGGACCTATGTTGCTACCGTCTTATGATTTATGAACATAGCAGGGAGGTGACACGCGGCTGGCTCCAGGCGGTTGTGATCGCATCTTTGAGAGAGGGGTCCATCCCGCAGCCCTTAAAAGCTGCGGTGGTGAGGCCCCTCCTCAAGAGGCCTTCCCTGGACCCAGCGGATTTAAAGAACTTCCGTCCAGTCTCCAACTTACCCTTCGTGGGTAAAGTTGTTGAGAAAGTGGTGTCGCTCCAACTCCTGCGGTTATTGGAGGATACGGATTATCTGGATCCCTTTCAATCGGGTTTCAGGCGCGGCTACAGTACAGAGACTGCTTTGGTCGCTCTGATGGATGATCTCTGGCGAGCCCAAGATGGGGGTCATTCCTCCATCTTGGTGTTACTTGACCTCTCAGCGGCTTTCGATACCATCGACCATGGTATCCTTCTGCGTCGTCTTGGGGAGATGGGAGTGGGAGGCACCGTTTTGCTGTGGTTCTCCTCCTTTCTCTCCGACAGGACGCAGTCGGTGTTGACAGGAGGGCAGAGGTCAGCCCCTAGGCCCCTGGTTTGCGGGGTGCCACAGGGCTCGGTCCTCTCGCCCATCCTGTTCAACATTTACATGAAACCGCTGGGTGAGATCATCCGACGACATGGAGTGAGGTATCAACAATATGCTGACGATACCCAGTTGTACATCTCCATTCTGTGTCAGTTCAGTGAAGCAGTTAATGTAATGTGCCGCTGCCTGAACGATGTAAGGGTCTGGATGGGAGTGAATAGACTCAGGCTCAACCCAGACAAGACTGAGTGGCTCTGGATATTGCCTCCCAAGGACTATGTCGACTGTCCCTCCTTGGTTCTTGGGGGAGAAAAATTGACTCCCTCAGAACGGGTCCGCAATTTGGGTGTCCTTCTAGATCCACAGCTTAAATTGGAGCAACATCTTTCAGCTGTGGCTAGGGGGGCCTTTGCACAGATTCGGCTTGTGCACCAATTGCGGCCCTACTTGGAGAGGGAGGCTTTGCTCACAGTCACTCATGCCCTTGTCACCTCACGGCTTGACTACTGTAACGGGCTCTACATGGGGCTACCCTCGAAAAGCATCCGGAGACTACAATTGGTACAGAATGCAGCTGCGCGAGCTGTGGTGGGCGTACCGAGATACACCCACGTAACACCCATCCTCCGCCAGCTGCATTGGCTGCCCATTAGTCTCCGGTTGCAATTCAAGGTGTTGGTTTTGACCTTTAAAGCCCTACATGGCTCAGGGCCAGGTTACCTTCGGGACCGCATCCTGCCACATTCCTCCCTACGACCAGTGAGGTCCCACAGAGAGGGCCTCCTCCAGGTCCCGTCTGCCAAACAATGCCGGCTGGCGGGCCCACGGGGGAGGGCCTTCTCTGTGGGAGCCCCATCTCTCTAGAACCAACTCCCACCAGAGATCCGGACCATCCCCACCCTACTGGCCTTCCGCAAAGCAGTAAAAACATGGCTCTTCCGGCAGGCGGGGTGAAGAGATGATGCCCCAAGTATGAATGGATTTTAAATTGTAATATGTTTTTAGATGTTATTTTAATTATGTAGTTCTGATCTCTGCTGTAAGCCGCCCTGAGTCCCACGGGATTGGGCGGCCTATAAGAACTCTTATAAATAAATAAATAAAAATAAATAAATGTTGCTGAGCTATGCTAGAAGAATACACAAACATTTAAATTAAAATATATAATCCTTACCTTATTGGTAATGCTTTTGACATCATCGTATCCTACCCATTGGTTTCCTTTGAAGGAATATGGAACTTTCTGACTTTCAATCACTTTTGTGGTAGCACCATTTTTAAAGTCACAGATCTGAAACAAAGTATATATTTGACTTGAGACAGATGTATTTTGGTTTGGCAAAAAGTATAAATAACTCAGGATATTTCAAGAATGTGTCTTTAGTACTTGGCCAAAGTTTTCATTAAAAACTTTTCAGATAATTCGTAGGAGACAAGGAACAACAAATGTCTTCCTGTTTTCATCCCTTGTATCTATTAAGATTAGGTTTGCAATAGAAAAAAAATGAATAGTAAGTAAGAGAAGAAGGCAATCTCCTTGCAACCCCACAATAAGGAAGTTGTAATCTAGGACTTTGTTGGTCTGCCCTAAGGAACTAATGGGCTGACTGTAAATTTTTTCAAGGGAGGTAGAGAAAGGGAAAGGGAGAGAAATAGTCTAATCTAAATCAATCATTTGAACTTTATCCACTGATAACACCCAAGATGCTTGTTCTAGAGATCTGTTTTGGAAGTAGTGAGTATATTGATATTTTAAATCCTTTCACTTATATCAGTCTGTATATTTGTAAATGTACAATACGTTCCTGCACATTTAAAAATATCAATACATCTCTGCAGTATCTACCAAAGGGGATCAAACGTGAGCATGTGTTGGACTTCTTGAAATTTATCCTTGTTTGGAGAAGTGAAGGGGGCATAACTACATATCTTTTCCTTACCTCATAATAAGCCAAAAATCCTCTCTCTTTTGTGTAAATACCAGCTGTGCCAGGCCCTGAAGTTGGTGCCTTCACTCCATTCTGTGAAGTAGAAAGGGTGAAGGATCGTCCATAGGCAGGAATTCCCAGAATGATCTTTTTAGGTGGCGCTCCCTTGCTCTTCCAGTACTGCACAGCATTGTCCTTTGGTGGATTAAATTAATAAGCAAGACTTCAGTCTATTTTGTCTGGTTTTGAGGCTAAATCCTTTTATTATTCAGTTATGCTACAGTCCTAACATAAATATATTGGTGAAGATACTGTCACATATACCAAGGAAAATGCTTCTATTTTAAGACATTCAGACTGGTAATTTTTCTTCCCAACTGTAGCCTTTCACTTCATACTGAGGAAAAGTTTATCCCCTTCAAATGGGTGAGGAACCTCCTTGCCTTCCACGTTTTCAGTTGCAGTTAAAGTTGTCTTATCAGTATTACCAACTGTGAAGAAACTGTAGTTCAGAAATATCTGGAAGGCTACTGATAACATGTTGTATTGATTCCTACTTTAGAGGATCTTATGAATTTATGCAGCAGCTTTGTAAGGAATGCAAGAAAGATAATAGAAAGTAAACTAATGAGTTTACTATTGCCACTCAAGCTCTTTGTATGTCATTCACTACTTTACTCATGAAGTATCTGGAACAAGCAGGAAACAAATTGTATTGCTTTAGGAAAATGGTTAACACACTGATATTGTAATATGCTATCTCCATCTACAAATGCTTAAGATATAGATACTTGGAAAATAATAAAGGTATTTCAAAATTGTATTTCATCCATATTTTCACTGAATGATGTGAGACAAGGTACAAATAGTTTAACAGATTGATATATATTCTAAGATGGCATACTATTAAAAAACTTTATATTCTGAAATATATTTTTTCCTATCCGACATTACGTATTCATAATGTTTCTTTTTACAAAAATAATCTATAAATAATAGTATATGTTCCTTAATTGCCTATAGAATATTCTAGATATTTTTAATTCTAACAGGTATGATTAATGAATAACATTCAATATTTTATACTCATGCATACAAATGAATCTAGTATAACTTAGCACATTTTAAAAATAATTAGGAAGTTATTTGGCATGACTAAATTAGACTCTTTAATGCAGAGACCTTCCCCTCATCCAGAAGCTTGAAAAAAGGGAAAGGGCAAACTGAGTAAATAGTAGAGAGGTGCTGAGTACTTCTTCATAATCGTTTTTGAAGTGTGCACAATCCTAGGATCCTCAATGCACTCATTTTAAATATCCATCAGATTAGATTTATACGGTGATCTTTCTAATACAGTTTTTCTGCTGCTATGCCTCAATTAGCAGTCATTGATGATATGTTATTATTATTTATTTTATTATGAAACTTATTTGCCGCCCATCTGGTATCCAACGACTCTGGGCAGCTTACAATATAAAAACATTAAAATCATCAATTATAAAATAGAACAGCAGATAAAATCATTAACACAAGGTGGCAAAGGAGGGAGCCGGACATGCAGGGAGGGGGATGGGGGATTACTGTAGGTTTTAATTAGTCAACTACCTCCAGTATGAAGCTTTCCCATTGGGCTCCAAGCCATCTGACAGAGCCAGGTCTTAAGGCTCTTATGAAAAGTCAGCAGGGTGGGAACCAATCTCACCTCAGGGGGTAGGATGTTCCAGAGGGCAGGAGCCACAGCAGAGAAGGCTCTTCTCTGGGATCCTGCAGCTGAAATTCCTTGGCTAACAGGATCAGAGTATGCCTCCTCTGCTGGTGCAGGTGGGGCGGGCCAGTCCCCATGACTGCTTTACCAGCATTCATGCCCACTTAGAAATTTACAAACAACCTGGCAAAATCAGTTAGCTTAAGTCTTAAAAAAGAAATAGAATGATAGTTATTAAGAAAAGCACTTCTCATAGATCTTTTTACTAGTAGTTTTAAGGAGCTAGTAATTGTTGAGAGTCACTGTTTAGAGAACCAAGTTGTAATTTTTCAGGTGCACAACATGAATATATTAAAAGGGAAAGTGTTGAATAAAATATTTTAAACCAGCGTGCTGATTTTCAATCCCTGTTTGTTAAATTGTTTTCTGTATGTAACAAGTGTTAAATAGGTAAATTACTTTTGATCATTTCTCTAAATCTAAATGTAAAGAGTCTCTATGGGATGAAAAAGTGTTTATCACATACTGTGTCAGGGAATAGGGGGCTGACGTGCCCTGTGACTCCATCTGAGGCTCCATGAAAATCATATGACATGAGGTTGATAAAGTCCAGAGATCTATGAGGAAAGTAAGAAAATATACATTATGTGAATTCCATCTAATATCATACAAGTAGTCCTCAACGTACAACCTCAACTGAACCCAAAATTTCTGTTGTTAAGTGAGACATTTGTTTTGCCCCATTTTACAACTTTTCTTGCTATAGTTGTTAAGTGAATCACGGCAGCTAATAAGTTAGGAATCTGGTTGTTAAGTGAATCTGGCTTCCCCATTGACTTTGCTTTCCAGAAGGTCGAAAAAGGAGATCACATGACCCTGGGACACAGCAAAGGTCATAAGTATGAACCCCTTGCCAAGCATCTGAATTTTGATCACATGATTATGGGGATGTTGCAAACACCATAACTATGAAAAATGATCATAAGTCACATTTTTCAGTCACTAAACGAACTGTAGGACTTCCTGTAATTTGAATGGTTCCACGACGCATGATGTTTTACAACTAAGGAATAAGAACTTGTTAACTTGCAATGTTGGGGCTAACGGATGAAATTAATTTAAATGTGAGCATGTTCTCCATTTTAGTTAATAATTTTCCCAGCATACACTTACTTTGAGATCTTGTCCACTTCATAACCATTGTCAATAGTCTGCTTCCCAGCGGCAACGGCAGCACTAAGCAAGAGTCTTTTCTTTCCTGTCCTCTGGGCTTCTGCTGTAAATTCTTTCATTATTTCCTAAGATAAGCAGATAAAACATTAGTTTTATTCCTGTCATTTTTTAAAAAATAAAATAAAATATAAATTAAAAATGTGGGTTACTTAAAAAGATGCAGGTGATTTAATGAGTGGATAATGATACCAATTCAGATGAGCTGAGGTGGCACAGCAGTTAGAGTGCAGTACTGCAGGCTACTTTAGCTGACTGTGAACAGCAGTTCAGCTGTTCAAATCTCACCGGCTCAAGGTTGACTCAGCCTTCCATCGTTCCGAGGTAGGTAAAATGAGGACCCAGATTGTTGGGGGCAATGTAAATATATACATTGCTTAATGGTGTAAACCGCTTAGAGAGTGCTTGCACTATGAGGCGGTATATAAGTCTCACTAATAAATAAATAAATAAATAAATTCAGTCACTTTTGTCTCCAAAGTAACTGCAAATCCAGGATACTTCTCGTTTGAGTTGTATTTTTATTAAAAAGATATTTAGGTATCTATTACATATCGTTTGAGAGCCAGTTTGGTGCAATGGTTAAGGCGTAGGTTAGAAACCAGGAGACTTTGAGTTTTAGTCCTGTTTTAGGCACAAAGCCAGCTAAGTTACCTTGGGCTAATCATTCTCTTTCTCAGCCCTAGGAAGGAGGCAATGGCAAACCACTTCTGAAAATCTGTGCAAGGAAAACTGCAAAGAGTAGTTCAAGGAGAATCACACACAACTGAACAGAAGGAAATAATACATATTGCTTCCTTGCTATATTTATTAATGGGTTTAGACTGAACATCTGATGTGTACTATGCCATTGAGGGGGTCTTAGCTTTAGATAAAGAAAGGTATCCCTATATTACATTTTGGAATCAAATAATTGATTGCATATGCAAGTCTGTTATGACTTACTTCCAGTAATAAAGCAATTGTTACGCAGCGTTCATTCCGTACAACTTTTGGGATATTCCCTGATGTTTTGTTTCACTAACACTGTTGTACATACAATTTGCTAGTACAAAATAACATTGCAGCAAGAAACTTTTTATTTGCTGTTTGCATTTTATCACCAACTCAAAGTTTTGTAGTACCTGAACTAAGAAGGTGAAACGTTGTTTATCCACTGCAGGGCTGCCTCTGGCACCAGGATATTCCCAATCTAGATCTAAGCCATCAAAGTCATGTTTTCGGAGGAATGAAACCACAGAAGAAGAAAATACCTGGCGGTTGGGAGCAGTAGCTACCATTGCAGAGAATCTACCAAAGAAAGTTGCATATGAGCACATCAAACAAACAAGATACCAATTTGCTTTGTCATGTATACATATATCATACGTGTTCCCATCCAATATCAGTACCCAAACTACAGAACATGGAGGGTTCTACCTTAGTCTTTTGACTTGAAAAGACACTTAGTCCCAAATAATGTATTTCCAATCAAATCTTCCTTCAGCTTGATTCTATTTTTTTAAATTTTAGTTCCAAATAATATTTGATGTTTTGAAGGTTTTGAAACAGGAATATTATATTACATGATTAACTATGTACAGTAGCCAGTTAAATGCACATTTGCCATTTTTTTCTTATTAGAATTACGTATTTTTTAATCTTGTGCAGTCATTGTTACTATTAGCAATATTATAGGAAATACCAGTGTACACCAATAAAAATAATTGAAAAGTAGGACCCTCAAAGAGGACCCTAGCCAGAGCATCCCAAGAATTAGCCCAGTGTTTTGGCAGTTGCCACCTAGGCTTGCTCATCATAGCATAATGCAGAGGTCCCCAAACTTGGCAACTTTAAGACTTGTGGACTTCAATTCCCAGAATTCTCCAGCCAGCTATGCTGGCTGGAGAATTCTGGGAATTGAAGTCCACAAATCTTAAAGTTGCCAAGTTTGAGGACCTCTGGCATAATGAATACAGTCCCTTCCATAGATATCTCTGAGGTTCTTACTTTGCACTACCAAAATTCCATCCACCAATAGCTAAAAGTGTTTTCAATCCTGGATTCCTAAAAGAGAAAAAAAATTGGTTAGTAGAATCCAGTTTCTTTTCTTAACTAGTTGATCTTGCATTCTGTATGTGGTTTTCATGCTTAGAAAAGTCCATTGGGCCTGATTCAGGTTGGCACTTTACGATGTATGCAAAATAGACTTTTTGCAGTTTTTCCCAGCTGCATCAGTGTATGTACAAAAGGAATTTTAAACATTTTTTTTCTAATGCAGTCCTCAGGGTTGGAATTATTTCTACTTCAACTTCCATAAAACTCCCTGTGTAAAATTTTTATATACTTCCTTCTGCTATCATCTAATGCAAAATCCCAGTTCCAGGAATTTCTAGAAAGACCCCTTATCCCACCTCACCCCAACTTGCTCCATACGTTTTTTTGTGGTTATTGAAATCCTTGTAGAGCTGTTCATCATTCCACTCTGCTGTTGTGATCTTATTGTCTTTCATTCCCGCAAATGCGTAAATGAGATGAGTGCAGAGTTTGGGATCAATGTCTTTAGGCAAGAATTTCCCTCTATCTTGCCTGTACTGAGACCAGTTGGTGAAATAGCAAACAAGCTTGAAAGCAGAACCTGTCGAAATGAGATTGTATATGAAAGACATTTTGGTCTGTTCAGTTAATCACTCCTCCCAAGAAAATAAGATATTTCTGTTGCTTTATCTGTTTAATGATTTATTCCCAAGCCAGCAAAATCCAGATATAATAAATTGCAGTTCCCTAAAATCCCAACCATAATGGTCAATTGTAAGAAAGATAGTCTAACCTATCTGGAAGAAACCAAATTAAGAAATGTTGTTTTTATTATCATGATCAATGACCAAAATTAAGTACTTATTTAAAACAGGATAAAAATAAATGTAATAGAACATTAAAGGTACCCCAACCTTCCTAAAATAAACAGAGCTAATTTGCTAGTCTACTAAAACTATTTAGCAAATTATTAAAATACTTAAATTTTAATGCAGTAGTGACTAGTACATTATTTTAGGTTAAAGGATAATTGGCAAAATAGGTATAAATGAATTTATCTGTTTCTCACTATCTGTTATTTAAACTGTAAAAATATAAAATCACAATTTAAAAATTATACTCAAAAACTGTACAAGGTTCTAAACATAGTGAATTCCATTGTTGATTCCTTTATGGAATATTTTATTAGAGCCCAATAAATTGAGCTTTAAACTTTCCCGTTTTCTCATGATTCATTAGGAAATAAGATGGTCCTATATGATTACTTACTGCAGTGAAGCAACAGCAAGACAGCTAAACCTAGAATAAAAAGAAAATAGAAAACAAATCAGCTAAGTAATATAGGCTCTTTGGATCTAAGATTATGATGTATAATATGATTAATATTTACTATCAATGCTTTTTTATATTTTACTTTGAATGTGCCAGTAAACTGCTTGTATCTCCTTTGGTGGGGTACCAAAGGCAACTATATGTTGGCTCTGCAAGGTAGTCTGTAGACTAAAGAACTTAGTTCTTTAAGAATATTGTGGGTATATTTGATGAAAATTGTGGCATCCTGGTCAAGACGTGTAAAAACTGAACTATACTTACATTAGTAGTGCATGGTACAGGTGACACAGGTATGACTAATGCTGGTAATCTCTCTCTCTCTCTCTTTCTCTCTCTCTCTCTCTCTCTCTCTCTCACACACACACACACACACACACACACACACACACACACACACATAATTAGAGAGCATGAATAAGAGAGCATGAATATTGAAGTTAGAGTACACTTTTTATACAATGAAAAGTAATAAGAACAAAAACTAAACTCATAGAAAGTATTGGTTTGTTAAACATGTGTAGGAAGGTAGAATTCTAACTGAAAGAGTACATCAAGCACCAGTAACTAAAACTTGTGAAGTGCAGTGTGCTTTTATGTCAATGTACAAGGGTGTACATACTAGATTTTTCCTCTTCAGCAGGTTGCTGAGAAATGTGTGAAAGCAAACAGGAAACTTTACCATGCATTATTAATACAGTGAATGCATATAGGTGTGAATTATAGAACGTTTTCCATAAAAATGAAGTTGAAGGCTGTTTGGTTGCTGAATGCAACAAGTGTAGAATATATAGAAGTAAAGCATGTAAGAAAGTAAATGGAATGCTTAGTGAATGCTTCAACAATGAAAAAAGTAGTAAGGCAAAGATATATAATGTCTTTTGAGTTCTTTAATATATTTATGTCTGAGGAATCATTGGAGGAATGTTAGAACTGCATTAACCTGGGATCGAAATATATGTCTTCTTTTATAAGCAGACAATTCTGTGATTGCAAACCTGCATGATTTGTGGCAGATGTCAGATAACTACTTTAAGGCAATGAGGCATAAGACTCTGAAATGAAATGTACTGATGACCCAAGCTCACAGGAAAAATCATTTAATTTTTGCAATCTATTCATGTCCACATTTTAGAGCAAGTAAATGAATTGCTGTGTCATGGTGAAATCTGATGTGCAACTGCTAGTTCAGTTACTGTAGTGTAGTAATATGTGGTCTCTTATATGGTAATATGTGGTCTCTTATATGGAATGTTTGTGGGAATAAATAAATTGAGTATGTCAAGAAAAAATAAAAGTTGGATGCAGAAGAAATGGATTACTTTCAAAAGGGTACATTCTTAGCCTCTGCAGATCACTTCTGATCCTCTAATAATCTATTTTGCTGATCCAGAATCTCCCATATAAAGGCTACAGGAATGATATAGGGAAGGCTACAAGAATGATATGGGGGGGGGGAGTGCTACACTGGACATAGAAAAGAAACCAGCTGATGTCTTAATAATTAAAAGGTATATATAAATAACAAATTAAGAGAGTGGCCTGGATAATTTTCCTATAGTGAATTTACAAAAAAGACTGGTTAAAGAAGTTTGTGAAAAAGGACAAAGAAAGATAAATAAAAATAAATCAGGTTCTAAGATATTCTTTCAAAAGACTAAAGATTAAGATTGTTAAAAGTAAAAGGAAGGAATATAAAGTTGGTTTGTTTGATCAAGGTTAAAATAGATATGTTGTTACATCTAGTAAATCTTAATTGACTCTTAGTGATCAGTATTTAACAAGGCTTTAAGGATTTGTTTATAGACAAGAGATGAGATATGGAAAGAAGAGATCATTTGTTGCATTTTAAGAGATGGTGATAAGTTACTAAAATTGTTTATATATTTATTTATACTTTATAATTGTTTACATATCCCATCATGTTGGGATGAAGAGAGAAGACATTTCTTTATATGCTTCTTTTTTTCTTTACTATATTTTTATTTTTCTATTCTTTTTTTAGTTTGCGTTAGTATTTATCTTTTTAATTGAAACTTTAAATACAGATATCACCCACACACAATAATGGCAGTAATTAATCCCCATCACAGCTACTGAAAATCTAAACTCCTTGATGCTATCCATGCAAACCTGAATGAGAACCTGATTATCAATCCAGATAGAGCAAAGATGATCAAAGAAGCAAGAATTACATAGATTTTACTTGAATTCTAGTCTGGGATAAATACAAAATTTACTCTGATTGTACCAAAGATCCTATAGTACGGTAGAATCCTATGGCTCCTGCACCAGGAAGAAGAAGTAGCACAAATAGCTTTTGCCCATATTTTTATAATCTATGGAACTTGGATGCTTCATCATTAGAACTTTGCAAGAGTTGTGCAGATTGACCTGCCTAGAAGAAATCAGACAAGTTGTTCTACTACCATTGCTACAGGTGAACCTCAGCCTAGAAATATATTGGGATAATTTTTCTCTTTGAAAATTGCATTGAAATAACCCTACAAGTTAACAACACAAATAAGATAAAGATTTTGAAAAGGCCATTTGTAGAGTTCAACTTCAGTTCCCTATTAAAGATACTGAGATACTGAACTCATGTGTTTCCTGTGCATCTTGTCACTATACTTTCCCCCACTATTCCATTGATAGAAACAGACTTGAAAGCACAACCCTGTTAAAAATGTGGCCTTTATGATAGAAATACTTATATTATATATAGAAATATTATATAGAAAAAGTATACTGCATAGTCGCACAGAAGCATAAACAAGTTAATAAATAAGTTAACACAGCATCAACATCCAATATACAAACATGTTATTGAATCTAAGATTACCAGTCCAAATAATTGCTCGACCCATTCTGAATGCAAATGATTTCCAGTCCTCTATTTGCAAAGAAGTAGATCTTCGTGTTTATCTATGTGCTGTATATATACCTGCTTAATACGAACAGAGTACGACGTTGCAACAGCATTTCCTGGATGTCCTCTTGTTATTAATGTTGCAATAAAATGACAATCACAATGAGAAAGCAATTTCATAACAGGCATTAGTATTGATCTGGACACATAACAGTTTTGGTGCTAAAAAAAACAAAGATCAAGCCACTTAAGAATGAACATGCCTGATTCTCAGTAAATACAGGAAGATTGAGCAAAAATAGAAACCTGGGACAAATGCAAAAGCTGTAATCAATTTCTGTTTTTACTAGAAATGTATATATACCCTATGACAGTGATGGCGAACATATGGCACGCGTGCCACAGGTGGCACGCGGAGCCATATCTGCCGGCACGCGAGCCGTTGCCCTAGCTCAACTCCAGCATGCATGTGCGTGCCGGCCAGCTGATTTTTGGCTTGTGTGGAGGCTCTGTGAGGGCATTTTAGGTTTCCAGAGGGCCTCCAGGGGGGTGTTTTCGCCCTCCCCAGGCTCCAGGGAAGCCTCTGGAGCCTGGGGAGGGCGAAAAACAGGCCTACCAGGCCCACCGGAAGTCGGGAAATGGGCCATTTCCAGCCTCCAGAGGGCCTCTGCGGGGGCGGGAAAGGCCATTTTCGCCCTCCCCAGGCATTGAATTATGGGTGTGGGCACTCACACGTGCGTGACAGTGCGTGCGCGCGCGTTTTCGGCACCCGAGGGAAAAAAGGTTCGCCATCACTGCCCTATGACAATCATTAAGTGTTGCACCTCATGATTCTTGACAAATGTATCTTTTCTTTTATGTACACTGAGAGCATATGCACCAAAGACAAATTCCTTGTGTGTCCAATCACACTTGGCCAATAAAGAATTCTATCTAACTATCTATCTATCTATCTATCTATCTATCTATCTATCTATCTATCTATCTAGCTAGCTATCTATCTATCTATCTATCTATCTATCTAATCTATCTTAAACAGCTCTAACGACCTTTTAAAAGTCAGTGTGCTGGCCTTGCTGTTGACCAAATTGAAAACATTTTTAAAAACTTTTTGAATTATTTTGCTATCATCTGACAGATTTCTATGAGCTGCTTATCATATCCAAATCATAAAAATGCTGACAAAGTGAATTCAGGGCTTATGTATGTATATATATACTGCAGGGGCGGGTTCTTAATTTTTTTACTGCCACTCTGTGGGCATGGCTTATTTTGTGGGTGTGGCTTGCCAGCCATGTGACCGGGTGGGCGTGGGCCTCGGGAGCTTGGCAGCGGCCGGAGAAGCAGGGGGGCATTGCCCTCCCGCAACACAGCCCCCCGCAGTGGGAGCAGCAAGACCGCGGCAGCAGTTCTTCTAGGAGGCTCCGTCCGGCCTGAATGCTTCTCCCCATTCGATGATCCTAGGCTCCTGCCGCCCATTCCCCCTCCCCTCAGCAGCTCGAGAAGCTTCGAACGTGCGAAAATGCCTGGGATCATCACTGCACGTTCGTGGCTTCTCGGACTGCTGAAGGGAGGGGAACTGAGATAGATCCTGCCGCCCATTCCCTCTCCCCTCAGCAGCTCGAGAAGCCTCAAACATGCAAAAATGCCTAGGATCATCACTGCGTGTTCGTGGCTTCTCGGACTGCTGAAGGGAGGGGAATGGAGATAGCTCCTGCCGCCCGTTCTTTCAGCGTCTCACGCGCTCCCTCAGCCATCCTTCCCTGCTTGGACTCACTGTGGGGTAGGAAGGCAGCGCATGCGCAGTGCCGGAAGTTCGGCTTCTGGGCATGCACAGAAGAAAATTTTTAAAAAAATTTTTTTTTAAATTTTTTTTAAATGGCGGCACCCAGGCACCGGCAACCGACCGCACCGGTACTGTGACGTCACCAGTGGGCTGCTACCGGTGCTATAGAGTGGACCGCACTGGTAGGAACCCACCACTGATATACTGTATATATATATATGCATATGGAGGTATAGTACACACAGAGACATTCAATTAATATTGATAAGTTCTTGTGATCTGCAAGTGGCAGATAATCAACACTGATGGTGGTTGGGGTTTTTTGTTTTTTTTGGTTATCATTAGGCTGAAAAACATTACCCTCATGTAGAAGTCTCAAAACATGGGCTTTTCCTCACTGCTGAATTAAAGAGCTCAAATCAGAAGCATTAATTGGTTGTCCTCAACTAGTCTGCTTCTAAAGCTTCTGTTTTGCCTCCTTGCCAGATGGAGGAATTCCGATGCAGTATGTGCAAGAGCTGTTAAACCAAGTTGTCGGTTAAGCCCTTTGGTGTTGCTACCCTGCTTCTTTCTCCATGTTACTTCTGATAATAAACCACCTGCCAAACACAACACTGATATGATTGGTGGAGGGTTCTGACAGATGCTTGGACTCTGTGGATCTGTTAAAACCCATCTGTTAAGAACAGGTACTGGTCCCTAGGCAAGCAATGCAGGTGGGGCTTGTCTAGTAAACAGGAGAATGCTGCTGCTTTATTAGGTAGCCCTCCCTCTCGTTACAAATAAGCTTCTGAGGTTGAAGCTGATCCACAGGGTGATGAAAGCTGCCCAGTAGAATAGGAGTTTTTTCCTGCTTCACTGTTCAGTGTTTCCCAAGTTCAAACGATTTGTAAGGCAGTGCAGGTGCCTGGTAAATTAGCAAACAGCTTGCCTACGGAGGTTGTGAAAGCTCCAACACTTGAGACTTTCAAGAGGAAATTGGACTGCCACTTGTCTGAAATGGTGTAGGGACTCCTGCTTGGGGGGGGGGGGGGTTGGACTAGATGACATACAAGGTCCCTTCCAACTCTGTTAATCTGTTCCTATAAATTTGTTAAGTGAGTTTTGCCCCATTTTATGACTTTTCTTGCCACATTTGTTAAGTGAATCACTTTAGTTGTTAAATTAGTAACAGGATTGTTAAGTGAATTTGATTTCCCCATTGACTTTGCTAGTCAGAAGGTCACAAAAGGGGATCATATGACCCCGGGACATTGTAACCGTCATAAATGTGAGTCAGTTGTCAAGAATCTGAATGTAAATCACATGACCATAGGGATGCTGCAATGGTCATAAATGTGAAAAATGGTCACAAGTCACTTTTTTCCCCAGTGCCATTGTAACTTTGAACGGTCCTTAAGCGAACTGTTGTAAGTCGGACTACCTGTATATTGCTAGATGCTCTGTGCAGGCCCTTTCAGCTTTACAGGGGCCCAAATGACTTCCAGCTTTTGTGTTTCCTAACTATAATAAAAACGAAATATAATAATGCATGAAATCAAGACATGGCCAAATAATAAAAAGACACCCCCTCATATTATTTGAACATTTTAAAATATAGTGTTCTAAAATTGAGCTTTCTTTTGAGCATGATGCTCAGGCTAAATTGCTATCTGGACTCGAACCTCTGACTGGGTTTGGTGTTATGTTTGCATGTGCACACGCAAACAGACATGCACAGATATGAACTCCACAGACATTAGAATGAAGAAAAGTGTTATGGAAATTTTTCACAGAAACTGCAGACCTGTGCACTGTTGGTCTTAATTTGCCAGAAAGGCACTCACACTTTACAAATCGTCTATGTTTTCCCACTAGGGATTTAGACCAGTAATCAGTATGCATTTCACCATACCTATTTACTGGCAGGATGCAGAGTTACAACCAGAGGCAGATCCTGGAACCTCCCTGGGGATTTCCCTTTAATTAAATTAGTGGAGAAAGCACAGCAGTTTCCTTAATTTAAAGTATTAAAGTACCAAGGAAGCATCAACAGTGGCACACCTTTTGTACTAGGAATTTCACAAGTCTTTTAGCTTGGCTACCTTTTCTGGAACAAAACTGGAAAGGACCAACCAAAGCATTTGAATAATGGCCAAAGAAAATGAACAGCATGGATTTCAAATAGCAGAGAGCAACATAACATTTCCTTTGAAGGAAATCTCAGCAAGGGAGGTATAGAGTAATGGAGTTAGCTATCAATTAGGGTACTTTGTCTTTTGTCAAAGTTGAAAAATGATTTGCCTATTCTATTCCCTTCTGACCACATGACTTGAACACATCCAAGAAGAAAGTGTTGCAAAATAAAGATCATTGCAACATACAATGGATTATCTGCATACATGGCTATTAAGTAAGATACACAATGGAAAAACCCACTAATGCATTGTTGAACAATAGTCTGAAAGAAGGGAGTAATTCCATGCTGGGTGATGGGAAGGGATGGAGAGGTGCCAAAGGATGAAGTTGTTCCTCATAACAGGGATCAACCCATAGATATGATTCATCTGTCTTTGTAAAAGGATTTGGAGAGACAGTTTCACTATGTATTTAATCATCATCTGGAATATGGAGACAATGAAGAAGGTGGATGGGACTGGCCCTGAGCAGCATCTTCCTGAACCATTATCTAAATCAGGGCTGTCCAACCTTGGCAACTTTAAGACTTGTGGACTTCAACTCCCAAAATTCCCCAGCCAGACAAATTCTCTCCCCAGCCAGGGGAATTCTTTCTTCTTTCCCTTTATTCCATTTACTTTTTGGATTGCAACCCTGGTTTGTCACTTGAAGATCCAAATAAACTGGCCTAAAAAAAGTTGTGTACACTTTCTTCAATGTTAGCAAACTATCACCCAAGTACAAAGTTATCTACATGGGGCTCTACATGGGGCTACCCTTGAAGAGTGTTCAGAGACTTCAGTTGGTCCAAAATGCAGCTGCGCGAGTTGTGGTGGGTGCACCAAGATACACCCACGTAACACCAATTTTCCGCCAGCTGCATTGGCTACCTATTGGTCTCTGGTCACAATTCAAGGTGTTGGTTATTACCTTTAAAGCCCTATATGGCACTGAGCCAGGATATTTACGGGACCATCTACTACCACATACCTCCCAGCGACCGGTGAGATCCCACAGAGTTGGTCTCCTTCGGGTCCCGTCAACCAGACAATGTCAGTTGGCGGGACCGCGAGGGAGAGCCTTCTCTGTGGTGGCCCTGACTCTGTGGAACCAACTACCTCTGGAGATCCGGACCATCCCCACTTTGCTGGCCTTCCGCAAAGCCGTTAAGACCTGGCTCTTCCGGCAGGCCTGGGAATAGGGACCGTGGAGAATGATTTTAAACAGCCACCCCGTGATATGCTTGATATTTTTTAACTTTTATATGCATTTTAACATTGTCTGTTTCTTATGGTTTTGTTCGTTCACATGTTTCTCTTTGCTGTAAGCCACCCAGAGTCCCTCGGGAGTTGGGTGGCATACAAATTGAACAAAATAAATAAATAAATAAATAAGTAAGTAAATAAATAAATATCCTAGATTATAAAGTAAAACTACGAAATATGAAAATGAACAGATAAAGAGATAAAGTTGTCAACAAGAGAAAATTATTGTAGAAAAACAGAAAAAAAATCCCCTGCTTATAACACAATGATGCCATCTACTGATGCTTTATCTGTTCTACAATAGTTGGAGCAGGGTTTTTGTTTTTTTTTTAACCTAAGAAAAAGTGATCGATAGGGGGGGAAAAATTAGATCTACTGGTAGATCTACTGGTGTTTTGCAGCAAATCAATAACTACAACATAATTTAACTCTCCAAAACAGCAGCATAATTACTGGAAACTACTTTTCCTCAGTAATTTACCATATATTATAGAAATGAAAATAATATTAGAGTCATTAAGAGAGAATATTTGAACTGTGGGTTCTTTACCTGGGTCACTAATTTATAATAAATTAATTATCACAAACTATTTAAGAATGTGTTGTTTGCATCAAGCTCCAGCTGAGGAATTGTAAAGTTTTTTTGGGGGGGGGAATTAAAGTACAGATAGTTCCTGCAACCAAGAAACCTGCTCATCTGGTTTTTGTAATTTTTGTTTTCTTATAATGTCCTAGCAGTGTGTGTGAGTGAACTGAGGCAAAGGGCCTGAAAAATGACAAAGGAGACATATCAAGTTTTTTTCTCCTATAGCTGTCCAATTCTCTGGTGGAAGTTGGGTCACTTTAAAGACTTCATGGTCATATAAAAATTAGTCCTTCAATCAGGTAGGTCCAGAACCACCAAAACTATGCATTTTCCCCTACAGCTCAAGAAAATGGATATCACATTTTAAAAACCCTATCTGTTGATACAATTTAACAATCCCCTCTTAGAATAGTTGGAGTTTGGTCAAATTCCTGAAGAGAACTGAAGTTTTATTTTCTTTGGCTACTACTGCACTGTCATCATTTCTACTCCCTAATTCTCAAAAGAGTTTAGTTTGAAGCTGAACACAATTGATTTTATAATCTTTACTTCTGTCAACACAAAAAAAATCTGAGAACAACATTATGGTCACTGAATATCTAAATGGGGTGATGGGAGTCAAAAACCCAGTGATTTCCCATGGGTGGGAGGGTAGAATACTCATGATTTCTGCAGAATTTCAATGCTTCAAGTGACAGCTCTAGCTTTGCTGTGATTTCAGAAACACTGCAGCAAACCTAGCAGTATATCAACAACATACCTTATATCATGAGACAACTAAGTCTAGACCCAATTCTGAATCGGGACTGCCACATTCCAATATACATGTCAGAAATAATCTTTCATACCGGTATTTCAAAATAATTTATCCAGGAAGATGCTTTGCCATTAAATATTATTATCTGAAGTACATATACTCATTCCACTTTTTGCTCTGATAAATATTTTCCAGGTTTCAGAATTATCCCCCTGCAAACGTTTTACACCAGAAAAAATCAGAGGAACAGAAAAGTCACTTCTTCTCATTCTCCTTTTAATTCCTTTTAAAATTATTGTCTATCTACAGTGGCAGAAGGTTCAATGAACCCTAAGAAAAGACAGCAGAGCCCCCCCTTTATTATCAGCTGGGGAAACAGCAAACTGATTAACTGAATATAAGAAGTGGGGGGGAGAGGGGGAATTCTTAAAAAATACTTAGCTTATGCATCATAGAAATCAACTCACAGAAATCCTTCAGCTTTCTTGTGATGAACTAAGACCAAAGTTGAACTAGTTGCAATAAATGCTTGCTTTGTGTTTAATTGATGTGTTTAAAATCGATCATCTTTCTGAAAGGGATCAGTGAATATTGCACTGAAGAACAGAAAGGTGTAGGTGTATGCAAAAGGCAGCCTCGGTCCTTCCTTTAAGTAACTTTAAAAGTTACAGCCATGGTGAAAAGTTAATCAAGAAGCGAGCACTCCTGCTATAGCCTTCCACTGCTGTTCATCCCTTAAACTGATGCAATATAGTTACTAACTGAAAATATAAACTTGTTCACTCTCCCTGCCAGAAAAAACCCCACCTTGGAACAGTTAAGATCAGGGTGTTGGCATATTAAGGGAAATGGACAGTTACAAATAGCATTTTTACATCAGAAAGGGTCTTTGCTTTTTCTAAATATTTTTGGGCAGGCTTCGAAGAGTAGGAAGTGTATTGAACTTGCATGCCTAATACCTATAATTTACTGTACTGTAGCTGTACTGATTCCTGGACTAAAAATGACATCCAGAAACCATAACATAAATCAAATGGCAGTAATGGTATATTCCACTATAATCTTTAAAAGTCCCTACCTGGCACACAAAACACACACACACACACGTACACGTGTGTGTGTATAGGTATAGGTATAGGTATATAGATATATAAAAAATAATATGTGCATTGTTTGTAAAAAAAAATTTTTTTTGCTTACTGCTGTGTTTTATTAACACACTGCCATGGTCAAAATCAGGTTTGCACTATGTTTCTTTCATGTCCCCTTAAAGTATTTTTAATGCATTTTGTTCCATTTAAAAAAATCTCTTATAATTTCTTATACCAATTTGTAGGGAAAAAAAGCTTTTCTTTTTTGCAAACTACCAAACAAATGTATCAGGGTAGAAAATGCTACTAAATTGTTTTATTTTTGTGGAGGGGAGATTAAAACATTTTTATCATAATCTTTATCCTGAGTTCAAAGGACACTCAGTTATTGTCCAGCTGGATGTCAGCTATGGCTAATATTGATTTATCCATGTTATCTGTAAGCTGTAATTCACAAAAGTAGAGATATATCCAGTGTTTACAGTACTATAAATACCTGCATAAATCTGAAAGATAACTTGGAACATTTGTTGGCCTGAAAAGTTGATTTGTGTCAACACCACATCTGAATTAACTAATCAATGAAAATCAATTTAAGCATGCAACCTTGGCATCATTCATTAGGATGTGCATAGTTTTGAAGTGAAGAGCTATTTTGGAGCCTGATTGGTCACAATTGTATCATTTGTCTGCAACTCCTTAAATGATCCACACTTTTTCTTGGGCTCATACAATTACTTAATGCTAGGGAATTTTGATTCTATCCTGCAGCATTCTTGCTTGAATAGTTCAATTAGAGCCAATTCTCCTCTATAGTGACTTACAGCATCTTCTAGCATAACCTAGGGCCTAGGCAGTGTTCAGGTAATACCTCATTGTTGGTATAATAGCAATGATTGATTACTAAAAGTTACTGTGTCATTCATGAGGAACCTGGTCTTGCCATACATATACATGGTCAACCTTGAGGCAGATGACAGAAAGATTTAACACCAAAATCTTCCTCTCTTCTTTTCTCTGTTTTGTCCCAGTGGTATCTCATCTTAATAAGGTGAACTGGCTATTTCTCCCATTCAATAATCCTGCCTTAATATTTTGAACTCTCATTTTAAAGGGGGTGAAGGACTAGCCATAGATAGTTCTAAGAGGTTATGGTAGGGGTGTCAAACTCGCAGCCTGCGGGCCGGATGCGTCACACGCTGACCACCACTGTTCCAAGGTGCACGGCCGCGTGGCCACGCACGTAATGAGAGAATGCCGCGCAGAAGTTTCTAACTTCCGCATGGCATTTTTTAATGGCAGAGGCTGTGCGCCTGCATGGCCGCACAGATGAAAAGAGAACGCCGCGCGGCAGTTTCTAACTGCCGCATGCCATTTTCTGATATTACAGGGAACATTGCTGACCACCCCCACTCCACTTTAGCTAAGGGGGGAAAAGTCGTGATACATCATGTGATGACAACGTGATGCTATGAGTTTGACACCCCTGGGCGAAGGGAGAAAACCAGGGGTGAAATTCAGAGGTTCTGATAGGTTCTGGAGAACCAGTAGCGGAAATTTTGAGTAGTTCAGAGAATCGGCAAATACCACCTCTGGCTGGCCCCCGAGTGGGGTGGGAATGGGGATTTTGAAATATCCTTCTCCTCGAGTGGGAATTGAGATTTTGCAGTATCCTTCCCCTGCCACGCCCACCAAGCCACGCCTACAGAACAGGTAGGGAAAAATTTTGAATTTCAACCCTGTAGCAAACCTTTGTTGCTACCAATGTTGACCCATTCCAAGATACCTGCAGTTTTTTCTGCTGTAGCATTATTCACTGTGTGGGGAAGATGACACCTGAAATTCCCATACAATTTTCCAGCAACTGCCTAAGGAAATACTAATTTAAAGGCATTTGCTTTTTGAGCCTTGTCTTTAGCTCTCCAGATAGGACTACTGTTTTTTTTTTAAATTGCAAAATGGGTAAGCACTATAGCAGGCAATGTAGTATGCCAAGTATTCTGGAGCTGGCTAGGAGCATCCAGAAAGAGAAAGTCTGCTAATATTTATCATAGCAAAAAGAAAACTTTCTCCTTATATCTGAGAATAATAGAGAATTAAACAGCATTTTTTTTCATTTTAAACTGATTGCACAATGCTCATTCACAGATTAATCAGATATTGATCTAGTTCAGCCCTCTTTAATCTGGTGGACATTGAATATGTCATTGGTCAATATCCATGCCATTTTAAGACGCTGGGACTTTTAAGAGGGAATCAGATTAACAAAGGGTGGCAGTGTTCTAAGATGTGAGAGGCTGCCACAAAGAAGAGGGGCTCAACCTATTTTCCAAAGCACCAGAAGTCAGGATTAGAAGCAATGGATGGAAACTAATCAAGGAGAGATCCAACCTAGAACTAAGGAGAAATTTCCTGACAGTTAGAACAATTAACCAGTGGAACGAGTTGCCTCCAGAAGTTATGGGTGGTCCATCACTGGAGGTTTTTAAGAAGGGATTGGACAGCCATTTGTCTGTATTGGTTCTGGGACTCCTGCTTGAGCAAGGGGTTGTACTAAAAGACCTCCAAGATCCCTTCCAACTCTGTTATTCTGTTCTGTTCTTAGATTAATCCAGTAACTTTGCACATTGCTGGAAATGAGGATGCAAATGTCCAAGACTCCAGAATCCAAAACAGCAGTCATCTGTTTTGAGGGGGGGAGTTTATTTGATATTTTATTTTTTAAATTTTATTTTTTATTTTTTAAATTTTTTTATTAAAAAATTATTTCTTTATTAAATTTTTACAATAAGAAAAAAACACAAACAAAACACACAAACTCAAACAAGTACAAATATTTACAAACAACAACAAGAAATAGTCCAATACTTTAACAACGTTGTTAAAGTGTTTGCTTCGTATCAATATCTATATATGCATTTTAAGTACATTCCATATCATAATTATCGGTGAATATCATCCGTAATTTAATTAAGTACAGCTTGTAAAGAAAGCATTTATGGATATATCTCAATTCATCTTCATCCTTATAGCCAAATTTTTAATTTTGGGTTTTGTTTAATCCAATTGTATACCTTATTCCATATTTCGTAAAAATCCGTGTCGTCTTTCCATGAATCTCCATTGTCAGTTTGCACATTTCTGCGCCATCGAGTATCTGATATTTTAATATATATACTACTAAAACTCTTTCCTGTAACCTTTAACTGGGTGAAACAGTGCACCATAGGGCAAAACATTTTGAACCAAGCTAGTCAAATGGGCTAGAGCAGTGATGGCGAACCTTTTTTTGCTTGGGTGCAAAAAGGGCGCGCGTGCGATAGCACACGTGCATGTGCCCACACTCATAATGCAATGCCCTCCCCTGCACATGCACGCACAACCCCCGCACTCCCCCCGCTCATGCACGCAGGCCTTCAGGCCAACAAACTTCCAGTAGGCCCGTTCGGCCGTTTTTTGCCCTCCCCAGGCTTCAGGAAAGCCTCCTGAAGCCTGGGGAAGGTGAAAAACGGCCTAACGGGACTACTGGAAGTTCGGAAACAAACTTCCAGTAGGCCCATTGGGCCATCTTTGCCCCCCCCCCCTGCAGGCTTCAGGAAAGCATCCTGAAGCCTGGGGAAGCCATCCACAGGCTCCGGAGGCTTTCCTGAAGCCTGGGGAGGGCAAAAATGGCCTCCCCCCATCTTCCGGAAGGCCGAAAATCAGCTGGCCAGTGCACACATGCGCACTGGAGCTGACATAGGGCAACGCCTCGGGTGCCTTCTGATATGGCTCCGCGTGCTACCTGTGGCACGCGTGCCATAGGTTCGCCATCACAGGGCTAGAGCTTATAGAATGTATTCAAAATCAGAATGTATTCAAAATGATTCCTGTGGAATTGAAATTTGACAAATTTTATAAAACATTTTATGACATAAACATCATCATCAGTTTGTGGCATAATACAAAATACCATCAAACATTTCCTGTGCTGATGTTTGACTCTTCTATTCCATTCAACATGGGCTGCTTTCAAGGCAGATACCTCTCTGAATGTAGCCCATCTTTTCCAGTGTTGGCAGTATATTAGAAGCTGTCTTTGTTGAAGGCATTAAGGAATCTGGTAAGGAAATATCTCTTGATTGCAAACAAACAATGTTGCTTTTTTCATTAAAAATTAGATATTTTTAAGAAATAGTATTTATACATAGAGACATATACCAATTTCTTCAAGATTGGATTTGTAACTTTTTATAAGCTGGACCCCAATAGTTGGCTTTTAATATTTTTGTAGGCATGCTTTTTCCAAGTCTGTTATAGATGTCTGTATTATATTGTCTAAAATATAGACAATATTTTCTCAGTGTAACTTTTAGATTTTTCATAATTCAGAATACACACATTTGAAACAGACTGGCAAGAAGAGGGAAAAAAGTAAGTAAGGAGAAAGTAGAATCTGTGCAGAATTTTGAATCGTTATTTCCTTGTGAAAGTAACTGTGTACACTGCTCAGCTTAGTTGTTGGGCATTCAAGGGATATATTTTCAGGAGTTATTGGTAAGATAGAAACATGTCAATTATAATTATTACAGTTTTAAAAATTAGGTGGGTAAAAAGCAAGAATTTACATTTCTCACTGAATGTTGCCAAGAAAACATCACAGCAAAGCTATATTACTTGTTCTATCATTTTTAGCACCTAACACTAGCAGGCAATTGCTAGTTTACACTGCACTTAAGGCCATTTCCCCAATACCAACTCTCAGGAAGAAGGGTTGCTCAGCTTAGTCCTTGAAATTTGTCCTCCCTATATTAAGGGTAACAGACCAATGCTAATTAATAGACTTTTGCCAAATGTTCCCATTATTGACACCCATTGAATTCCTGCCTTTGAAAACCTGCATTCTCATAAATGTGCTATCTAATTACTTCCTAGTTTCTTGTGCCTCATTGGAATGATGCCTTCTGAAGGGCATCCAATACTCCCAATTTTATGAGGTGAACGCTTCCCATGTGCAGAACCATATGCACTGCAACAAACCCAGTGGGGAAGGAGACTTGACACAATGCTCAATGATGTATAGAAACACATTTTGGTCTCATGAGCTCAATAGGGCATTTATCTTTTCCCATACCAAAGAGAGCTGCTATAATTAGGGTCTAGTAAAGACAGGCTGCAATTTCCTCCACTGTTGCAAAATGTGTTTGCTTGAATTGTCAAGGTACAATTTTCCCAAGTAAATCTGTCCTCTGTATCTAGGCGATGTGTTGACATTTCACAGAGGAACTAATATTTTCTTCCTCATTGCCATGACCTTACTATTCAGGGATTTCATAAACTAAATGTTGTTTATTAAACTGTATTTTATTTGTTGGTTTTGGTTTTTCTCTTTGCTTCTTAAAACCACAACTTACTTGTTTGGATCTTTCAGTCAGTTTGTATATAATATCTTCCAAGAAAAAAAAGGAAATAATTTCTGCCTTCTCACTATCATGATTCTAACCCTGATTTAGTTCCCTGGTCCTGTTCCAGTGTGATTGACCTACTGATAGAATTGAAGTGGATAAAGAGGAGAACAATTGCATTCATTTAGGCGCTTTTTTAAAAAAAGTAAAGCTGGTTTCCCATGAATTTTGTAAAAATTAATACAGGTGAAGTCAGCAAGACTAGATTCCAGGCTGCTTCTGGTCTGTTCAATGAAAAAAATTTGCTGATTGGAGAAGACTTTGCTTCTTCTTTTGTTCTTTGTAAGTAAATGTAGATTTACATGTGCTGAATAATAATACACATGCTTAATAATAAAACAGTAACAATAAAACCCTGACATCTGTTCTGTGTACAGGCAGGGAGAAACATACTGTGCATTCAGAAAATATTCAGACCTCCTTCACTTTTGTCAATTTTGTTATGCTGCAGCCTGATTCTACAATGGTTGAAATTCATTTTATAGATGATTAGATGCTTTTTTTAGATGCTCTCTGATTTTCTGTCATAAAAATCCAACAATTAGTCAAATTTAATAGATTTACCATACTGGAAACACCTTTCCCTAAAGTCTAAGCATATAAGAAGGTGACAAGCAATGGACTTTGAAGATGCAGTTGAATCAGGGAGGTGGTAGAAAAAGGAGTCTAAGAAAGACTCCAGTTTTAAATTACGTGTTCAAAGTTAAAACCTTTCAAAGGCCTCTTATTAGTAATTTCTGCCCCTCCCTTTCTGAAAACTGGAATAACACCATTTTGTCCATTATCTCTAATTACTTATTAAGCTCTTATTCTGAACAGCACTATGGTGTAGCCAGTCAACATCTGCCAGCTTGTAATTAATTCTTGCAGACAAGCTTGGAAACCTAAAGCACCTCTCGAGATAGAATAGATCAGCTGCCTCCTATTGAACATTTATGACCCATAAAGAAAGTGAATTGAAGCTTCGGGGATTAAAGATAACAAACTGGTAGAGCACAGCTAGAAAATGGACTTCTGTTTAACTTGGAGAGATTCACCTGAAGATACTTTTTCAAAATGTCATATATTCATAGCATGACATTTACACAGGATATAAGCATTTTTCCCCTTCCCTCCAAAGAAAAATAAGGTGATCAAAAGACTAGATGAAACCTGATATAATTACACCAATCAAGTTAGTCATCTTTTTCCAATTTGGTACTTTTCAAATATGTCAGAGACTCTGAAAGTCAGCCATATTGTAGAAAGCTGGCTCAGGGTAAACTTTGGGGTTTAGAGAATTTTGAGATTTGCAAGATTGATGTCAGTCTTTTGAGGTACCGGTAATCGAGATTGGAAACACCAATCTTAATTATTAACACTCTCTTCATTTTTATTTTATTTATTTTATTTATTTGTTTTTGTCAAGTACGTATTGGTGATATACATAGATATAACATTGTTTATATACATAAGATGGGTACTGATAAAATGGAACATTAGGACAGGGACGGTAGGCACACTGGTGTGCTTATGCACGCCCCTCTTAGGAATCGGGTGAGGTCAACAGTGGACAGTCTAAGGGTAAAGTTTTGGGGGTTTGGTGACGAAACCACAGAGTCAGGTAGTGAGTTCCAGGCATTTACCACTCTGTTGCTAAAGTCGTATTTTCTACAGTCAAGTTTGGAATGGTTCACTTTGAGTTTGTATCTGTTGTGTGCTCATGTATTGTTGTGGTTGACGCTGAAGTAGTCGTTGACAGGAAGGACGTTGTAGCAGATAATTTTATGAGCTATGCTTAGGTCATGCCGAAGGCGACGTAGTTCTAAGCTTTCTAAGCCCAGGATTTCAAGTCTGGTTGCGTAAGGTATTCTGTTGTGAGTAGAGGAGTGGAGGGCTCTTCTCGTAAAGTATCTCTGGACACTTCTAATATATTTATGTCTGATATGCGGTGTGGGTTCCAGACAGATGAGCTGTATTCAAGGATTGGTCTGGCGAATGTTTTGTATGCTCTGGTTAGTAGTGTGATATTACCGGAGAAGAAGCTACATAAGATTAGGTTAACAACTCTTGAAGCCTTTTTGGTGATATTGTTGTAGTGGGCTTTGGCACTTAGGTCATTTGATATGAGTATTCCAAGGTCTTTGGCAGAGTGAGGGTCATCTGCAAGGTCGTGTCTATTCAGCTTGTATTTGGTGTTCTGATTCTTTTTGCCAATGTATAGGACAGAGCATTTGTTGGTTGAGATTTGGAGTTGACAGATGTTTAACCATTCTGACACAAAGTCAAGGTCTTTTTGGAGAGTAGCAGTGTTGTCGGTGGTGTTGAAGAGTTTTACATCATCGTCGAAGAGAACGCAGCTGCTTGTAATATGATCGCAAAGGTCATTTATATAGAGCAGTGGTGGCGAACCTTTTTAGGCTCGCGTGCCAAAAAGGGGGGGGGGGCGCACTCGCGCGCACTCGCGTGCCCACACCCATTCCCTCCCCCCCATGCATGCGCACAACACCGCCCCATGCTGCCCCCTGCGCATGCGCACACACCCCCACCCCCGCGCAAAGGCCTTACCGGAGCCTGGGACGACGAAACCGGCAAACCGGAAGTGCGGAAAAACGCACTTCCGGTTTGCCGGTGAGCTGTTTTTTGCACTCCGGAGGGTTCAGGGAAGCTCCCTGAAGCTCCGGAATGCAAAAAAACTACAAAACGGACAAACCGGAAGTGCGGAAAAGTGCACTTCCGGTTTGTCCGTTTTGTAGTTTTTTGCATTCCGGAGCTTCAGGGAGCTTCCCTGAACCCTCCGGAGTGCAAAAAACAGCACACCGGCAAACCGGAAGTGCGTTTTTCCGCACTTCCGGTTTGCCGGTGGGAACCCTCGCGTGCCGGCCGCTATGGCTCCGAGTGCCACCTGTGGCACGCGTGCCATAGGTTTGCCACCACGGATATAGAGTATAAAAAGTGTTGGTCCTAGTACTCTGCCTTGGGGTACACCACTGTTAACAGGATTTTTCAAGTCTGGAAGCACCTCTCCCCTCATTTACTTTTATTCTTCCAAAAACTAAGGAAGGTCCCTGGTGAGGCATTTTCTCCATCCCCACCCCTCTTGAATTCAGATTTTATTTATCAGATTGTTATCTAAGTTGCGGCTCTTCCTCCTGTCTCCTAAGGCTATTCCTATATACCATTACAGCTTCAGACAAAAACTAATTCTGTTCAAACGTTATAGTAGTTTGGACACAACACACAACCAATTCGTGGCCCATGTACTTTATTCTTTGTTTACTGTTGTCTCTGTATTTTTAAAACTGAAAAATCCATACGTTTGGAGCTTAGCTTCCAAAGCCTTACTCTTTATATTATATTTTGGATTAAGTTTGGAGTGTTGGAATGTCATAGTTGAACAAGAAATGGAATCCTATTTTTTCCAAATCATGGATTGCACATAAATCATTCCTAAAATAGACTGGTGTCATGATTCCTGTGTTAAACTTTATGGGGGATGAGATGGAAGAATCAAGAGACATTATCTTAAAGAGATCTATAAGAAGATCTGGCAAAGCTTGAACAAGGGTTACTTTAATTCATTATCCAATGGTTTGGTACACAAATAAATCTTGTCATTTGTTTGTTGCTTTAGGGTAATATGTGACTGTGATATTAAGTATTGTAATTTATCATACTATGATGAATGGCCTACAGCAAGGTCTAAATACAGTATTATATTAGTTTAATGTTTTGCAATCTATCATAGAAGCCACCTCAACCTGATGACCTCTTCTTGTACTGGGTCAAAGCTTCCATGATCCAAGTCAGCATTGATTGCTGAGTTCACTGTGTTGTTTTCATTCTCTCATAGAAGAGAGCTGGTACAATGGAAAAGTGCTTTCAGGAAGCTTCACTAATCAACCACAAGGAGGTGCTGACAACTAATTCTCTGGCAACGCTAATTTTTTAAAAAGACCTCTTCTGTCTACAAACCTGTTTTGCTGAGTTGACATTAGTGACATTTTTATTATCTTATCAATAAGCAAAGTGCACTTACAATCTGTAATATTTTCCAAATGACCTTAACCATTTGGCATTCATACCATCTTGCTACATTTTCCATGCATGCATTCAGTCTCTTCCTTTTCCCTTCCTTTTTCGGTTTCTTAGTTTTTACTTGCAGTATTAGAATAGAAATTATATATTTTGAATATTTGATTTGCTTTGTATGGTTAAAATCTGTTTTCAGAACAATAGGGTATTATAAAATTATAGAATATTATGGGTCTGTAAACTTGGTTTGCCTGAACCTCATACTCGTGGATTGTAACCTAATAATTTAGGTGGTTCTGTGGGAGACATTCAAATGTCTTCTGTACTATTCATAGCAGGGGTGGGTTCTAACTTACCTCGCTGCCGGTTTGCTTCCTCCTGCACCGCGTGGGTGCATGCACGTGCACGCGCAGTACTAAAAACTCGGCTTCTGCGCATGCGCAGAAGCAAAAAACAGCTTTTGTGCGTGCGCAGAAGCAAAAAATAAGATGGCGGCACCTATGGCACAGCTGAGGGAGCTGGTTTGTGGGCGTGGCCAGCCAGCCAGTGTTTCCGTTTGGTGAGCAGGGGGAAATTCCCGCTACTGGTTCTAAAGAACCGGTCCGAACTGGGAGGAACCCACCTCTGATTCATAGGTTATACACTGGCTATCTTATTTTTGTTGCAAGGAAGCACTTATTTAATGAAATCAAAGACCAGAGTGTCCTAGGGTTCATTTCCACTTTCTACTTTTGTCAGAAAAAGTAATTTTAGTGAATATTCTGTTCATATATTGCTACTGATAGTTAAGGATGGAGTCAGATATACCTGCTCCCTTACCCATGTAAATGTGCTGACATTTACACATCCTATCTAGTGAGACTGAGATGCCTAAGAAAATCTAGATTTCCTTGGTTTCTAAATCTTAGTAAAAGTGAATGCAAGTTAATCTAAATGAGAAGTTTGGTTTTGATTACTCTTAGAGTTATTTTACACTAGTGATTTAAAAGCTATCCACTCCTCCTTCATAGGGTAGAAACATATATTGGCATGAAACTTGCTGTCCTGTCTCTGTTTCATGATGTGCTTATGCCCTCATAGAGCTTTCCATACATCCCCATGTGGCTCTTATGGGAATAGAATGCTGAATGAGTCACCTTTTGATCGATTTTAAAAAAGCTCATTTTATGATCGATCACTCCAGATTACCTATCTGAGGCCTCTTTCCTGTTGTTCCGATGTTGGGTGAACTCAAGACGCTGGAAAAATACAGTTTGTATATCTACCCCTTTTCACTGCATAAACAATCTCTCTTCATCTGTTCAAAACAAAATATTCTGGAAGAGATCGTAGGCTGGCAAGTGAATTAAAGAGAGCATGTGTGGGCACGGTTGGATTAACAGTTCTTTGGGCCCTGCTCTCAACAAACATGACCCTTCCCATACTTCCAGGCAGAAACTGCTTTTACTTAACTAAGTCCTTAAAGTATTAGAAATCCATACATATAATGAAGTACTAACAAAAGGAGCAATCCCAGATTCATGGACAGAGGCACTGATAACAATCATTCCAAAAGACATCAATATGAAACATAAGATCCAGAGTTACAGGCCAATCTCGCTCTTAAATTCAGACTACAAAATCTTTGCGTCTATAATGGCGGAAAGACTAAAAAAAATGCTTACCAAAATAATACATTCAGATCAAAATGGCTTCCTACCAAATAGACATATTAAAAACAATATAAGAACAATTACAAATATTTTAGAATACTATGAGACACACCCAGGGGAATCCATGGCACTCATTTTTTTAGATGCCCAAAAGGCATTTGATAACCTAAACTGGGACTTTATAATAAACCAATTGAATAAAATGAATTTTGGAGAGAATTACATAAGGACAATCAAATCAATATATTCAAAACAAACTGCTAAAATTCTTATAAATGGAGAAACTACAAAAAATTTTAATATAGAAAAGGGAGTTCGACAAGGCTGTCCCCTCTCCCCACTATTATTTATACTATCATTGGAATCATTATTACAAAAAGTAAGAGAAAATAAAGAAATAAAAGGACTTAAGATAAAAGAGCAGGAATATAAATTACAGGCATTCGCTGACGACTTAGTTTTTAACATAGAAGAACCATTAGAGACAGGGCCAATTTTATTAAAAGAAATAAATGAATTCGGGAAAGTAGCTGGTCTGAAAATTAATAAACAAAAAACTAAAATAATAACCAAAAACTTGACAGACACACAAAATAAGGAATTAGAAAAGAAATTAGAACTACAAACTGTTAAGAAAATAAAATATCTAGGAATCAATCTGTCAGCAAAATGCACCACAATAAAAGAAGCAAATTATATGGAAATTTTAAAACAAATTGAAAAAAAATTAGATAAGTGGAACAAATTACAAATCTCTCTAATTGGTAGAATCGCAGCGATTAAAATGTCAATATTACCTCAAATTCTGTACCTATTCCAAACCATTCCAATCAAGTTAGAGAAAAAATATTTTGAACAACTAAATAAAATACTAACCAAATTTATATGGGCCGGGAAAAAACCAAGAATTAAATTAAAATATTTACAACAAAATAGGAATCAGGGAGGATTCGGATTACCGGACTTTGAACTATATTATCAAGCATCCGTTTTAACATGGATAAAGGACTGGATCCAAATTAAAAACAGACGTTTACTGGTACTTGAAGGTTATGATTTACATTTAGGGTGGCATGGATTCCTCTGGGATGATAAACATAAAATACACTCATACTTCAAAAGACATAAAATCAGAGACTCTCTCTTAGGAACTTGGCTTAAAATCAAAAAACAATACTACACCAAAATACCATCCTGGTTCTCTGGTATGGAAGCCATTACACACCCAAACACAACGAATCTGGAAAAAATGGTCACATATGAAGAAATACTGGAAGAAGGAGGAGCCATAAAATCTATAGCAAAACTGGAACAGGAAGGAATCAAGATTGATTGGTGGCCATATTTTCAAATTAAGAACAGATTAGAAAACGACAAGAGAAAATACGGAATACAAAAACTCAAATCAGAATTAGATAAAATTTTATTAGATCAAGAACCAAAAGCAATAACTAAAATATATAAATTTCTTCAAAAAAACAAAACACAAAAAGATATAATAAAAGGAAATATGATAAGCTGGACAAAAAACTTTGGACATGAGATACAAATTAATGAATGGGAAAAAATTTGGAACCAAAACTACAAAATGACAAAATCAGTTTCATACAAAGAAAATTATTATAAAGTATTCTATAGATGGCACCTCCCTCCAGCGAGATTGGCAAAAATGTATAAAAATTTATCACCAAACTGTTGGAGATGCCAACACAAAACTGGAACTTACTATCATATGTGGTGGACCTGTCCAAAAATAAAAACCTTCTGGAATACAATCAAAAACTGGTTAAAAGAAATCACACAACAAGACATAGATATCAAACCGGAAATTTTCCTATTGGGAAACATTAATCAAAAAATGCAAAAGAAATACCATTACATTATTCTACATATACTAACAGCGGCGAGAATAACGATAGCACAAAATTGGAAATCAAACGATATTCCCGAGGAAAGCAGTGTAATTAGTAAAATCCTGGACTGTGCCGAAGCAGATAAATTAACCATGGAACTGAAAGGAAAGGAAGACTCCGATTACTATGAAATCTGGAATTTATTTTACAATTGGTACGAAAAACGAAAACAAACAACATCAATGCAACAAATAGAAATACAAGCCAAATAAGGCATATAGAAATTGAATTAGAGAATTTATAGGGAAAATAGTTATATTGTATTACTACATATGTATACTATGATATTACTAAACTAACAGTGCCTTACTTTTTCTGTACTATGATTATCATTACTACTTATACTATTACTACTATTACTATTGTTATAATATTATAAATATTATGGTTAATTGTACCATTACTACGTTTGACTTATAAAACACAATGCAAAATACGAGACAAAAATCGAAAACCACGTTAAATTAAATGTTAATATATATTTGCCGTAGAACAAACTATAGAAATAGAACAGCTTTATAGCTGTATGTGTTTTTTTTTATGTTTTGTATATGTTTATATTGTACTTGTTAATGTCGTAAATGTTTTTCTTTTGTATGTTTCTGTTTTTAAATGTAAATAACTCAATAAAAACTATTTTTTTTAAAAAAAAGAAATCCATATTTGTTCCATAACCATTGAAAGGAGATTTTGCTTATTAGTCTACATTTCTCAAATGCAGTTAAATGAAAGTATTTTAGTCTGAAAGTGTATAGCCAAAGGCAATAAAAAAAGCAAAAGCAAATCAGAATGGAATAAGAATAGAAAGATTCTCCAAAATTAACCATATACGTGTGGCATATGGTATGGCTGCTGTATGGGAAAATAGCTTTGGACTGATTCACTCTCCAAGTAGATTTAATTTTAGCACATCTGATAACCCCATTTATATTCAGTAATATTTCTTTTCAAAATACATACTCATCTATAGATCAGCAGGGCAAACAGACTATAATCCTAGGAGAGCAATAAGGGGGAAGAGCTACAGCATAAATCTTAAAGTACTTCCAAAAATAACAAGAAGAAAATAACAAGACTATTATAAATCATATGCTGTTTATCTGGTTTTCACTTATCTAAAGTCTAAAGTCTAAGTCTAAGTGCTATAGTTAGAATAGTCTCCAACTAGCTAACTAGTTACCATATTTTTCGGAGTATAAGACGCACCTTTTTACTCCCCAAAAGAGGGTCAAAAACTGGGTGCGTCTTATACTCCGAATGTAGCCCCCACCCACCTGCCAGCCCGCCACTCAGCCTTTTGGAATCGGGGAGGGGATCGCATAAATAAAACATAATTACATGTGTAACAAATTTTTCTAAAAATCCTTGTGTCCATAGAAACCCCACCAAAGCCAGCAGATTTATTTCAAAGAGAGGGAGGGAGGAAGAGAGAGGGGGAGGGAGAGGGAGAGGGAGGGGAAGGGGAGAGAGAGAGAGAGAGAGAGAGGAGGGGGGCATACCACAGTCACTTGCTAAAGTATTGAATGCTAGGTATGGCAGAATTGTTTTTTTCTTGTTTTGCTCCCCCAAAATTAAGGTGCGTCCTATATTCCGGTGCATCCTATACTCCGAAAAATACGGTAATTGGAGCTTTTCAGCTGAACATAAGGCATGTTGCCCACAATCCCCTAAAATCTGTAAATGGTCTGTCTTTTCCCTCTTGACCATGAAAATCCTTACGAAATGCTTTTTTTTCCAAACTGGAATACCACACTATGCTTAAAACATTATGGATTTTTTTTTGGAATAATAATTTATGAATTAATCTATAGGATTTGAATTTAATGCCAGAATCTCACACATATTAGTGTGTTAGCCCTTTCCACCAAGGTTTCATATTCTGCAGATTAAAAGCTGTAAGTTTAAAAACTGTAAGTAATATTTTTGTGCATAACATTCTCCAATACGTACAGTATTGTGGGACTTTTGTATGCAATTTACACAAATGTGTTCTTTTCTATATAAATAGAAAAAAATACTCCTTTAAACATATTTTATATAATGTATGTATAATTAACCTTTGGAAAAGGGAAATACTTTTAAATGGATCCTAGTACGCACTGAGGATCTTTTGTTGGTTCATGTGGCAACAGATTCCATTGTAATGAAATTTGCTTTAAAATACATCTATGATGGATTTTTTTTCTTTTGACACCCCAGTTTTATGAGACATTACAAAGTGGAATAATACTATAATATATGGTACACATGGATCAATTTATGTGTTCTTCTGAACTTGTCTTTGGAATTGATGCTATTAGATACTGTACCTATGTTGCATTTTGTAAATACACAGGACCTTTGAGTGCAAAACCAAAAAAAAGCAGAAGCACACACTAGGATTTAAATTGGGAGTAGCCATTTATGAGGGAGCAGAGAGGCATGGGAAGGTAATTCTAGCCAAAATTCCAGATTAAGCATCCTAAGTACTATTGAGAACCTCAGAAGTAAGGAACGCTACTGATGTTCCTCTACACAGGAATAAAAAGTATGACAATAAAGCAGAATATGATCTCCCCTTTCTTATTGCCCTAGTCACTGCTGTGTAAAAGAAAATGATTCTAGTAAATATTGACTGAAGATAAAATATATTTTAAAAAGTCTAACACAACCATTATAAGGCATTGGAGTGGAGTGATAATTAATTGAAGATTTTTTTTTCTATCAAAAATCTACCTTTTCTTCAGTTATGCAACTGAAGATTATTTTTCCTCTCATGAACTCTTTAGACTTAGGAAAAGCACACCCACACAAATCCTGTCAATCACTGCTTTTTTATGCCAAAGCCAAACCTGTGAGGATTTAGAGTAATTCTTTAGATTTACATAACACAATATGAATTGCTCTGAATCGCTAAGAATTGCTTTCTGAGTAGAAAACAACTAGGACTGAATGGTATTTAATTTGAAATTCAAGTTTTCAGTAAATGGATTCTTTTAAAGATTTGCCACTCAAGTTTGCACAATATCCCATGATACCTTATTAATAGGGCTTTCCTCCCGTTTCTTCCAGTGCTGAGAAAAAACAGTATCAGTTGTTTATGATCTGGAAAGACCAACTGTTTACTGCAATAATCTTAACTGAAACACTGTTGTCATCTTAAGTTTAATTTGCATGATTAAAGGTTGAAGTAGCCTCACAATTTATCATTTAGTTGTCCTCCCATTTAATTCTGGGATGTATGCAATGGGTTTGCATTTGCATCTAGGAGAGGCTCATTTTTGGTGTATGTTAGTTAAAGAACAAATTGTATTGTTGAGGGTGCACCAGCTTCCACAAGGTTAGAATAAATTTGATGATCAGTACTTGTCTGTTGAAAAACACATTATTATGTTAAATAGGTAAAAATGTATCATGCCTGATTCCATGTGAGTCTGTAAATGTATTTTCCTAAATACACGTATGTCTGTGTCCCAGGTGTGAACTTTTTGCACACTGTATTGCAAAATTAGAAGTGTGTGTGTGTGTGTGTGTGTGTGTGTGTGTGTGTGTGTGTGTGTGTATCTATCTATCTATCTATCTATCTATCTATCTATCTATCTATCTATCTATCTATCTATCTATCTATCTATCTATCTATCTATCTATCTATCTATCTAATCTATCTCCATTATCGGGCAATGCAAAATGGAAACATCCATTGATACAGAATATTGGTAGCTCAGGGTTGAGCGTGGAAACATCCATGTTTCCACTAACGCAACTTAGTAAATCCTTAGTAAATCCTAGTGAATTTGATGGTTCCAGTGTTCCGGGGGTCATAGGATCACCTTTTGCAATCTTCTGACAAGCAAAGCCAATGGGGAAGCCAGATTCACTTAACAACTGTGTTATTAACTTAACAACTGCGGTGATTCACTTAATAGCTGTAGCAAGAAAGGTCATAAAATGGGTCAAAACTCACTTAAATACTGTCATGCTTGGCAGTGGAAATTTTTGGTTCAGCTGTCGTCGTAAGTCGAGGACTACCTGTAGCCCCACATTCAAGGCTTTGAATGAATTGCCTGGAAGGAAACAGAGCCAGTGCAGATTGTGCAAAAGAGGTGTTATATGGGAAAACCTCGGCAAACCTTACTGCACATGTTGCCACATTCTGAATCAGTTGTAACTTCCAGATGGTCTTCAAAGGCTGTCCCATGTAAAGTGGATTGTAGTAATCCAAACAGAAAGTGAGCAAGGCCTGAGTCCTTCAGGAAAGGACTCAGTTAATGCACTAGGAATCTGTGCAAAGACCCCCTAGCCAGAGCTTCCACCTGCTCTTGCTGCCATAACTTAAGAAGGACCTCCACATTGACACCTACTCAGTGTGGAAGTGTGCCACCTTGTCCAGACTCAGATATGAAATATCATTTGGACCTGGGGGATCAAAAGCCCAGTCACTTTGTTGAGTTGAAGCTGATCAACAATGGTCACCACATTACAAAAAAGATGTTGAGATTTTTGGAAAAGTGCAAAGAAGAGCACCAGAGGGCAGGACAAGAAACAATGGATGGAAACTAATCAAGGGGAGAAGCAACCTGGAATTGAAGAGAAACTTCCTAACAGTGAGGACAATTAACCAGTGGAACAACTTGCCTTCAGACGTTGTGGGTGCTTCATCACTGGGTTTTTTAAAGAAGAGACTGGACAGTCACTTGTCTGAAATGGTATAGGACAGTGATGGCGAACCTTTTTTGGTTCGCGTGCCAAAAGGGGGGAGCGCGGGGGGGTCTTGTGCCCACACCCATAATTCCATGCGGGGGGCCCATGCATGTGCGCGTGCCCATCCCGCTCCCGGCATGTGATGGCACACCCGTTTTTTGCTCTCCCCAGGCTTTAGAGCCTTTCTAGGAGCCTGGGGAGGGCGAAAACGGCCTCTCCTCCCCCTGAGGCCGGAGGCCAGAAATGGCCCGTTTCCCAACTTGGACCTGAGCTCACGTGCCCACCAATATGGCTCCACGTGCCACTTGTGGCACATGTGCCATAGGTTCACCATCACGGGTATAGGAGCAGGGGACTCAACTAGAAGACCTCCAAGGTCCCTTTCCAGCTCTATTCTGATTCTGATTTTTCCCCATCCAGGCCCTTACAGTCTTCAGGCACCTAGATAGCACCACTACAGCACTTCCCAAACCTGAATTAAAAGGCTTTCACACAGCTCTTCCTCAAACCTTAGCTAAAACACTTTCTTCCTGTCTAGGAGCCAGCCGAAAGCCAATCCCATTTCCTTGTGTTCTGGCATGCAACATCATCAGGCAGCAGGAAAGCCTTTTGTCAATTGTTTTGCCAGATGACTAGACCGCAAGTCTAGTTACCTGTTGGAACTTGCCCCTGCCCCCCCCCCCCACGGACATTTCACTTACCAAATCTCCCAATGTAGATCTGGGGATCAGTTGTTTAGAATAAATGGAGTGGTGGGTAAACTGGGAGAAGAGCTTCTTTTCCCATCAGGTCTCTGATCTAATACCCAGTTTGAAGACTGATCCATCTGAAGAGCTGACAGTCAAACAACAGTTGACAGACATGGGGGGAGGCCGGAATTGCAAGAGTTTACTCTCTTTCTGCCACATTACAATGCAGCCCTCCCTGCCTATGAGATATTGTTCAGGGTGCTTTTAAATAGCCCAAACAACACCTGGAAGATAAATGTGGGTAAAGCCCCCTAGACACTGATAAAGGTAATTGGAAATTTAAAAAAAAGATTTGGAGAGCAATGTCTACTATCATTTCACAAGCAGTAAGTTTAATGACATGTTAAGAAAACTGCATTAACTTCTTTGGATTCCAGTTAAAGAACTCTGCCTTGTGCTGGTTTTGCATTCCTTCTGATGTACTGGTTATGAATGAATGCTCCAAATTTCATGGGAACTTCTCTCATTCCAAAGACACAGATCTAATAATGTTGCGGCAAACACCAATATGGACTAGGACAGTGATGGCGAACCTATGGCACGGGTGCCACAGGTGGCACGCGGAGCCATATCTGCCGGCACGCGAGCTGTTGCCCTAGCTCAGCTCCAGTGCGCATGTGCGTGCCCACCAGCTGATTTTTGGCTCACGTGGAGGCTCTGGGAGGGCGATTTCAGCCTCCGGAGGGCCTCCGGGGTGGCAGGGGGAGCATTTTCACCCTCCCCAAGCTCCAAGAAAGCCTCTGGAGCCTGGAGAAGGCAAAAAATGGGCCTACTGGTCCCACTGGAAGTCGGGAAATGGAAGTGTGTGGGGGGGTCATGCACGCATGCGCAGGGGGGTGGGGCAAGTGGGGGGGCTTTGAATTATGGGTGTGGGCACACATGCGCGTGCGATAGCGCATGCGCGCACTATTTCGGCACCCGAGGAAAAAAAGGTTCGCCATCACTGGACTAGGAAAACCACACTATGTGGGACCAATGCAGTGGTGAAATCCACTTTTTTACTACCGGTTCTGTGGGCGTAGCTTGGTAGGCGTGGCAGAGGAAGAATACTGCAAAATCCCCATACCTTCCCCACTCTGGAGCCAGCTAGAGGTGGTATTTTTCTGTTCTCAGAACTACTCAAAATTTCCGCTACCGGTTCTCCGAACTACTCAAAATTTCCGCTACCGGTTCTCCAGAACCTATCAGAACCTGCTGAATTTCAGCCCAGCTTGATCTTACTGACGGTAGTAAAAAAAATTGGATTTCACCACTGACAAGCAGAAAAGACAGGGACTGTAACAAGTGAAATGACATTATCATTCAGTATAGGTAGAAGATTCCTGATGTATTCCTTAGTTAAATTAAAACAAAACAAAAAGCAAATTACAGTAAGAGTAGAGGATATCTTTTTTTGAATAGCGCCGGAGTCAGAATAGATAATACCAGGCAAAATGAAACTGTAATGTGATCCAATACAAGGCAAATTCAAATTGTTTATTTAAAGTACTTATAACCCTTCATTTCTCCAAGAAAATAGTGGCTGGTCTAAAACTTTTCTGATTAGCTTTATGACTGAGTACATTTTGAACTGCAACCGGAGTTACATTTGTGGGGACATATCACAAAGAGGATTCCTTCAGGTAGCGGTTCTGAAACTGTCTGCTCTTAGTATCCCTTCCTATTTAAAAAAAAAATTATGGAAGACTCGAAGAGATATTGCTTGTATGGGTTATATTTATCAATATTTATCATATTAAAAAATAAAATGGTGGCATTTGTAAAATATTTATTGAATCATGTAACACCATTAGATATTGCCATAAAAAATATTTTCTTGGGAAAAAATCCTGCAGCCTTCTGGAAGGCCATGAAGATCCGGCTGTTCCTCCAAGCATGGGGCTAGGATGGTGCTGAGTCAGGGGATCTACATATGAGTGGTCCAGTGGGAAGGGTCTAATTTGCTTTTTCATTCCAGTGCCTTTGAGTCAGCCTTGATTCCTCTCAATTGCCTGCACAAGTCCCTGCAAGATGACAAGATTTGACAAGATTTTATAACTGGTTTGCCACTGCTTCCTTCGTAGGGCTGAGAGGAATGACTGGCCCAAAGTCACTCAGCTGCCTTTATGTGTAAGGCAGGACTATGGTCTCCCAGTTTCTAGCCTGATGCCACAACCACACCACCAAACTGGCTCTGATATACAGTATGTGAGCCCAAGGTTTTCATAAATACCACACTGCCTGTTTAATTCACACTATAGTACTGGTAGCTTGATTTGCCTCCAGATATTGAACACAACTGATATGGCAACATTTCTTTTTATTCAGATAGCAAGGCTCACTTTTACACATCTGACAGCTTGATTTAAAACACACAAAATTAATAACCCACCCCCTTTTTCTTTCTGTAGTTTTCAAGTTACAAATACCAACAGTGAGCAAGTATAGAAAGGGCAGGTGCTGCGTCACCAGGTTTCTTTGGGAACTGGGTTTCAAATTGAGCGGGTTCCAAACAGGTCGCTTTGCAGGACTTGCATTTTGCCCTGTACCCAAAGATCTAGGTGTAAAGAAGGTTCGCGTTAGAAGATCTTTTCTTTTAAATCTAATTGGCATTAGAAGAAAACTACACCTCAGTTTGGACTGATTATTTCTTTTTCACTCACAGCAAGATCTTTGTTTCCCATAATTTGAAAAAAGTAGGGAGGTTAACAACCGGCGAGTCCCGTTTTGTTTGCCTCCTACGTCACATGTTTTTCAAAAGCGCTTACCAACCACCTCCGGGTAAGCCGTGGTTGCTGACGTGCAGAGCCTGCCACGTCAAGAAGCAGGAAGGGAAATAAATTCCTAATTTGGGCTCGGAATGCGGCGATGTTTGATTGGCTGCTAAGGAGAGGTGGGGCGGGTGAGCGAACAGCTGGCTTCAGTTACTGAACTCTAATCCTTTCAACAACGGAGTGCATAAACTCTTCCGAGACTTGGAAATTCCCCGCCCTTAGCTCAGCATAATATGAGCCTTTGATGATGTCTGTTGATAATTTACTTGATCGCAGACTTGTTTCTAGTGTCCTTCAAAAATAAGTAAATAAATATAATTTTCTCTTCCTTCCCAGCATATCTGCCAGCATCTTGAAAAGGGAACCGATTCCATGTTCCCATAGTTCTTTCATTTGCTGAACCACAAGGAAGAAAACCTGCAATTAAGGAGTTAAAAATGTGCTCAGTTTAAGATCTGATTGGCCTGCTACTTTCCCCCCAGTATGTCATGATACAATTCAACAAAAGGTAACTTGAACTGTGTAGTGTAAACAGGGAGGCCTTTTTTAAAAAAACAAAAAAACAAAATGTTGTAACCTTTTAGCTGTACTGTAATTGGTTATCAGACAATAACTCCACCAGGAATTAGATTGATAAGATACTGAAAAATACATGTTTCTTGGAATCTAGAGTAAAAGAATAAAAACTATCCTGGATTTTGAGTTTTGCAACAATTGGGAATATATGTTTTGCTAGTGCGAGTTCTAAATAAAGGCTGGGGAAACATTCCCTGTAAAAACTCTGGGAATCTCTTCAAAGTTCAAAATCCCAACATGTTTTTGAATCATTAATTTGCAATCTAGTATACAGTAAGCCAGAGTCAATAATATCTGTTCTATGCTTGCTATAGTCAGATTACAGATTACAGATTACTAGAGTTGGAAGGGACCTTGTAGGTCATCTAGTCCAACCCCCCCAGCAGGAGTCCCTATATCATTTCAGACAAATGGCATTCCAATCTCCTTTTGAAAATCTCAAGTGTTGGAGCTCTCACAACCTCCGTAGGCAAGCTGTTCCAGTGGTTGATCGCTCTCACTGTCAGAAAGTTCCTCCTTATTACCAGGTTGAATCTCTCCTTGGTCAGTTTCCATCCATTATTCCTTGTCTGGCCTTCTGGTACCTTGGAAAACAGCCTGACCCCCTCCTCTCTGTGGTAGCCCCTCAAGTATTGGAACACTGCTATCGTGTCTCCCTTGGTCCTTCTCTTCGCTAGACTGACCATGCCCAATTCTTGCAACCGCTCTTTGTATGTTATAGTTTCCAGTCCCCTAATCATCCTGGTTGCTCTCCTCTGCACTTTCTCTAGAGTTTCAATGTCTTTTTTGTAGTGTGGTGACCAAAACTGGATGCAGTACTCTAGGTGTGGTCTAACTAAGGCTTTATAGAGTGCTATTAGTACCTCCCTAGTACTAGATTGTATCCCTAGTCTGATTGAAGCTTCCCTTCATCTCATAAATCAACGATCAACAGAAGAACAGAATAGAATCATGGGACTGCAAGGGGCTTCAGAGGACTTCTACTTCAACAACCTGCCCATGGCAGGAGACTTGATACCAGCCCACACAAATGTTCTCTAGTCTTGAAAACCTCCAGTGATGAAGCACCCACAATTGGTTAATTGTTCTCACTACCAGCAAATTTCTCCTTAGTTCCAGGTTGAATCTCTTTGACAAGCTTCCACTCCATTGCTTCTTTTCCTACCCTCAGGTACTTTGGAGAATAAGTCAACCCCCTTTTCTCTGTGACAGCTTCTCAAATACCAGAAGACAGTTTTGTCTGTGTCTGATTCTTCGTTGTTTAAGTTAATTTAACTCTAGAAAATATTATATGTCATTCAGGATAGAGAACTGTGAAGTCCTTGGTGTTCTCTGAGCTTGGTTATTTGCTTGCAGACATTTCATTACCCAAGTAGGTAACATGATCAGTGCTGCTGATGAAATGTGAAACATCTGCAAACACCAACAGTTCTACAATTTAACATTTCTAAGCCACCAAGCCTGTGCAAATGACGAAGGCAGAGTAGCACCACATATTTAGAGACAAAAGAGTCATCTATGCTATTAAGTTATAATTTGCTTTAGTTTAGGGCGTTGTGTGAATCCAGCCATTATGATTTTGAAGTCACACTTCATTATGTCAGTGCAGGGCATGAGCCCAGCATAAAAAGAAGCTTTCTGGCCACCTTCGCTTGTATTTTTATGGGGGGAAAGGACACTTTCAGAAAAAATAAAACTGCTTGTACTAACAAGGAAAACCTTGTTGCTGCAAGTATTTTGTGTTTTCCTCCTTGACAGATATGCCATGGTAAGAAATATTACTGTGGTGGGGATATTCTGGAGATTCATCAGCAGAAGATGACAATATCTGGGTTCCCCATGAAATTCCATGAATTAAGCAAACCGGTTATGTAATATAAAGCTTATCTGGTAGTATCTGGGACCAGTACTGTAGATACTTAGAACATAAGTCAAATTAGAAATGACTCATAAATGATTATGAACAGGGATTTTTTTTAAAGGTATTACTTGCAGCCACAATATAGTAGACCTTCACAATAGGATTTTGGTGTTACTGTAAAGAGCTTAAAGGTTTTCCCTGTCCACTTGAAAGTCCTTTAAAAACTCTTTCTTGTTCTGTGAGATCCAAGTAAATGAATAAAACAAGCTTCTCTGAGTGAAATAAAATGTCTTAATAGATTATAGCTCATTTGCATTAGAAGACCAGACTTTGTGGAACTACTTCTGAATATACTGAATATAATAAGATCTTGGTTTATGCATTTATTTTAATCCAAAATAATTTGAATCCATTTACCTGGCAGTTTTTCTGTATGAATGAATTAGCAGTTCTAGGTAAGTAAAGCTTTGTTGCAACTCATCTGAAAAGAAACCAGACTAAACTAGTAGAGAGTAGATCAAAATTATCTTCACTTCCTTCTCTTGAGGCTAATCTGCCACACTGAGTTCCTGGCAATGACCATTTTGCCATAAATTACAGGCTTTGCTTTGCTTTCTAATCTCACAGAAGCCATGAGTTAGGGCAAGGGTGTCAAACTTGTGTTGTAATGGCAGCGTCATGTGACATATGGGGACTTTTTTCCTCTGCTAAACCAGGCGTAGGCGTGGCCAGCGTATGACGCATCCTGGCCCGCAGGCTGTGAGTTTGGCAGCCCTAAGTTAGGGCCTCCTCAATATATCAGCAGCAAAGGCCAGTGAGACTATTGTACACAGCTGTATTTCTCAACATCAGCAACTTTAAGATGTGTGAACTTCAGTTCCCAGAATTCTTAAGCCAGTATGCATAAAGTTGCTGGGATTAGACTGGTATATAGGATTGTTTTTAATAGCAAAGATTTTAGCTACAGTTTGGTTCTAGGTATTTATCAAATGAATAGTTTCCTATCAACATTAATATGAAGTTTTGTGTAAATGTGGAGCAGAAGCAGAAAATAGATATCTGGATCAGTGGTGGGTTGTAAATAATTTTGCTACATGTTTGTGCATGCGCTTCTGCGTGATGCTTCTGCGCATGCGCAGAACTGTCCCGGGTGGGTGGGCGGAGCCTCCCGCCATTGGCGCTACTGGTTCTAAGAACCGGTCCGAACCGGGAGCAACACACCGCTGATCTGGATGTATAATCCTGACGATTGTATATTGTTGTTATAAATGCTGAGAATTAGGCCTTTAATGTATTAATGACTGTTGTACAAAATGGTGCAGCATACAGTCCCCCCACCCCATACTCTTTAGACTATTTAGATTGGCCATTAGATGGAAAGATGCAATTTGCTGACATCTAGTGGTGGTTCAGAATTTTACATCCCAAAATGGCAAATAATTAAAATGGCAATTAAGGGGCGTGCATAAGTGCACCAGCGGGCCTACCGTCCCTGTCCTAATGTTCCCTCTTATCAGTACCAATCTTATGTACATAAACAATGTGACATCTATGTATATTACTAACATGTAATTGACAAAATAAATAAATAAATAAAATAAATAAACCTTACTTCTATACCAGGGTGTCAAACTTGTGGCATCACGTTGTCACGTGACATATCGCGACTCCCCCCCTTTCGCTAAACCGGGGGTGGGCATGGCCAGCGCGTGACGCATCTGGTCCGCGGGCCGCAAGTTTGACACCTGTTCTATACCATTACAACTGGCAATTTCTTCTAAGCACAACTTTTTGTCTTCTTCCTCTGTTCTCCTCCAGTTCTCCCTCTGCAATAGGCAGTCTATGACTAGGCATGATCTAATGGGTTGGGATTCTGTGACTGATTGCTTTTCATTTTGAGAATATTGTACAACCCCACCAATGCTGACTATCCTGAAAAAAGACAAAGGATTATAAAAAGGAGGCTTCTTTATACCAAAATATGATGAATACTTTTTCAGAGCATTCCCCACAATAATCAACACTTGGCGTGTCTGCAAATCAAAATAGTTTTTCTGTATAGTATAGAAAAAAATAGCCACCCAGTGATCTCTGGTTGACATTCAGTGTGCCACTAAAAACTGAACTGTGAGTATTTGTGGTAATTGCTGATCTTACATGATGCTTCCATTTGGGATCTGTTTCAAAACTCGGAAATATTTGAAAGTGGAGAAGCTACTCCCACTCGTCCCCCTTTGAGATTTTATTATTTTTGAGCCTCAAACTCAGATGACACATTAGAACTTTTACAGACTTGTAATCTTAACAAACATGTCCTTTCTCCAAAAGAACATCTTATCCTGTCACTGAATTTAGATATCTGGAGCCAAAAGTATTAGGCCCGGATAAAAAAAAGCCCCAAAACAAATTCTGCAGCCAAGGAAAATTTGAACTTGTGTTACAAAAGAATGATTTGGCAGGATGGCTGCTGTTCAAAAGAGGGTGGGACTGGGCTATAAAAATATAGGACGTGCAAGTTTTTAGGCATATCTAACATGTCTTTTGGATCCAGACCATGTTCAAAACCCCTTTTAGAATATGTAATTTCTGAGCAAGGCAGAACAAGCTTTTTTAATCCTGTAGATCATCTGCCTCTTGCACTATTCTGGGCTTGCACTTTCTGTTCTCCTGTTAACTGTTTGGCAAAATTTATGTTCCCCACCCAAACAGCTGGCCTAACTTTAAAGAATCTCATTTTAACGGATCCATCATTACAGTTTTATGACAACAAGATTGTAGCTGAGGGAAACAGTAAATATTCCACAACAGGGCAAGTGCTATACATGTTCCTGATCTACTAAAGTATGAGTGAGGAATTGTTTTGCATTCAACTATTACAGTTTTGGGAATAGTTGGTGATAGTGGAGTTCTTTGTTGTTCAATTCAAATTCTAGAAACTTAGGAAGCATTTTCTGTTCATGTCTTGATTCTTCAAAAATAATTGAAAGCCACATTTAGGCAGACTTTTAATGTGAAGCAATAATTTTTCTTATCTTTCTTTTTTCTTTCTGGATGTAGAGAACGATGGTGAGAAAAGTAAGGTTCTACATTTAGGCAAGAAAAAACAAATGCACAGGTATAGAATAGGTGGTACCTGGCTCAAGAGTAGTAATTGTGAGGGGGACCTGTAAGACCGAGTGGACAATCACTTACCGTATTTTTCAGAGTATAAGACGCAACGGAGTATAAGACGCACCTTAGTTTTTGGGGAGGAAAATCGGGGAAAACAATCTGCCTACCAGATATTCATCTGGCTAGCGTCCTTAGTCTGGTCAGCTTCAGCACATTATTTTATCCCCTGGTTACGACTTAAAAAAACCTTCTTCTGAGAGAGTAACAATGAAAGAGCCTGCAAGGCAAGAGCTGGGAAGATCTGTTAGCACCTAGTTAGGGCTGGAAAAAAAAGCTACATTCGAAGTATAAGACGCATCCAAATTTTCAGCTACTTTTAGGGAGGAAAAAGGTGCGTCTTATACTCCTGAAAAATACGGTAAATATAAGCCAGCAGCGTGCTGCAGCTGCCAAAAAAGCTAACACAGTCCTAGGTTGCACTAATAGAGGGATAGAGAATCACGTTCACATGAAATATTAGTAACACTTTATAATGCCTTGGTAAGTCCACATTTGGAATACTACATCGAAGTTTGGTCGCCATAATATAAAAAAAGATGTTGAGACTCTAGAAAGAGATGCAGAGAAGAGCAACAAAGATGATTAGGGGACAGGAGGATAACACATGAAAAATGATTGCAGAAATTGGATATATCTATATTTAATGAAAAGAAGGACTAAGGGTGACATGATACCAGTGTTCCAATATCTAAGGGGCTGCCACAAAAAAGAGGGGAATCAACCTATTCTCCAAAGCACCTGAAGGCAGAGCAAGAAGCAATGGCTGGAAACTAATTGAGAAAACTAACCTAGAACTAAGGAGAAATTTCTTGGCAGAGAAGAATTAATCAGTTGAACCACTTGTCTTGAGAAGTTAGAGGTTTTTAAGAAGAGATTGGACAACCGTTTGTATGAAATGGTAAAGGTTTCCTGCTTTGAGCAGGGGTTGGACTAGAAGACGTCCAAGGTCCCTTCCAACTCTGTTATTCTGTTAGAGAGACCAGATTTAGCCTGCAAAAATCTGGATAGCCACTGGATAGTAGCAAAATAACAACCACTACAAAACAAAAGACTTGAATCTCTGCTGATGTTTAGTGGTTGACTAAAATTTTGCAGAGAAAGAAAAAATACTTGCTATTACAGCATTCCTGTTATCTTAATCAAAATTCCAATAAGGTTTTTTTTAAAGTACACAATAAAAGGATATCAAAGTAGTTGTTAAAGCCAAAACTAAAGGAATAATGTATTATTTCCAATAAGTTTCAAGATCTCTTTTCTCATCAGTGGAAACATTTCATTTGCTTCGAAACTTCCTAACAAATACTCAGTAAAATCTCAGTTCTAACCCATCTGCTTCCTGAATACTTTTCTTAAGAAAAAAAATCCTCTCGATATAGAACTATATACATATTGTAATGTGTTGTGAATACTATTCAAATTTAATGCATTTCTACCACTAATCCACCCAAAACAGTATGAAATCGACCCCAATTGTCTACTGTTCCCAACTTTGAAATACAGAGAACATAATCTTTCTCCCAACTGATCAACAGGGGAATGAAAAATATTCAGGGTCTTGCCCTCTGAAGTATCACTGGGGGCCAAGTTAAAAAAACAAACTTCATTCCCTTTCCAGACAAAAATGAATTAAATAAATACATTGTTAGTATCCACGCATAAGCTGATAGCTATGTTTTTAGCTATATGTATTTGTGTGCGTTTATCTGCTGGTTTGCATTCCCCCCCCCCCAAAAAAAACCCCTCTGGAATGATTACCATGTAAGGACTAGGAAGCTTAATAGTAAACAATGAGAAGAAAATACCAAACTCATAGATTTCATGACCACCCAACTGCCTGCAGTTTAAAAAAAAACATTGTGACTTGTGGAGGAAATCTTATAGTATGGATATTTTTCCAAATAACTGGTGAGGTTGCATGTTTATAAGTGAGCGAGATTAGGAGATGAGAGGAAAAAGATCAGTTCCCAGTTCTAAACAGTGCATATAAGAAAAGGTGATCCCAGGAAGACACTGCTGAATTTTGCTCAGGGGTTGGGGTGAGGCAAAAATGAATCTCCCACACAGGGCACAAAGCACAAGCACGAAGAGGGAGTAACAATAATTGGCAAAATAAATGCAAGTCAATACCTGGAGCACATGGCTATTATATAAAGGTGTTGGATTAATTTACAGATTCAGAAGGATCCCTCGTTAATTCTCTCCAGCCAGGACTGGTGCCTAGAGATCAACACGAGGCAAATGAAGTATGGATAGGAAAGTAATATGCATGGCACACTATAACTGAGTGGGTTTTTTTTAAACGGGGGGGATTCATGAACATTTTTTTAATTAAGAAAAGTTTGCAATAGGAAGAGCAATTATAAAAAAATGTTCATCAATGTTCATTACTTTCCTCAGTTTTTTAGAAGGTGAAGTTGGTTCGTCATCACTCTGCTAAACAAATAATTCCCTCACCACTGTCAACTATTCACTAAGGCTGCATTACTGTTACTATTAGTCTTCTCATCATTCCTATCACCCATCTCCTCCCACTTATGACTGTATGACTGTAACTTGTTGCTTGTATCCTTACGATTTATATCAATATTGATTGTTTCCTGAGTGCTTATTTGTACCCTATGACAATCATTAAGTATTGATTCTTGATTCTCATGATTCTTGACAAATGTATCTTTTCTTTTATGTACACTGAGAGCATATGCACCAAACACAAATTCCTTGTGTGTCCAATCACACTTGGCCAATAAAGAATAAAGAATTCTATTCTTTGGAAAGAAGTATACTTGAGTTTCCTGTTTCGTTTAGAAGTTATATAATAGATTTTCTGTTTCCAACCCCCAAATGGGGGTAAATGCATTACAGATTTTCAACGACTGAATTTGAAAAAGATTCCAAAAGCTGGAGGGTGGGGGACAAATAAAAAATCCTCCCCCCCATACAAATGAGGGCTGCTTTGGGCAAAGCAGCAGTAGAAAACAAGCTTTGTATGCTGTAGGAAGTTAGCATCCACCCCTCTCCTAGAAAAATGAAATATCCTAGGAAATATTAAAAAGGCAGAATATTATTCTATATATCCCCGGAAACATGCTTTTAGGCAGAAAGAAGACTCACTCTTAGTAGATGGGCCCTTTGTCAATGGGCCCTTTATCAATGGGCCCAGCTCACTCATTCCCCCCACCTTTGTCAATGGGCCCAGCTCACTCATTCCCCCCACCTTTGTCAATGGGCAATCTATTCTACATAACAAGCATCTACAGGAAGAGCCATATTAGGAATTGCCCAAAGCCCTTTCATTACACCACATGGGACCTGGGAAGATTACATCAACCAAGCCTGGGACTCAGGACAGCCCACAAGAGTTGCTCCAGCATGCCCCTGGGAGTCTGACAGCCAATGGGATACATTTCTGTACAGGAACAGGAAACTCTCAGGACGGGGCCCAAGAGAGGGCATAAAAAAAGGAAATTTCAGCATCTGGACCCAACATCTGGAAGCATGTGATCCATCTTTTCAGTTCAGGAGCTCCTGCCATGTGCACCTGTTCTCCATTAAACCTTCTTTCCAAGCAACTTCCATGAATCCAGTGTCTTTTTCTCCACTTGGAACTGAACCCAGAAGAATATTATTTCCAACAATGCGAAAAGAGATACTTCCTCCCCAGCATGCCTGACAAAAGGAATGGGACAACTTGCCACAACCAACTTGCTGTGGCCACCTCATTACGGCCAACTTACCACGGCCAGGTCACCATCAGACAATTTGCCACGGACAACTTGCTGCAGGACAATTTATCAATTCAATTATTTAAAATAAATAAGAAAATGTTTTAATTTTTGTCATTCAGATTTCATTTTGTCCCTTCTTTTGCATCCTTTCTTTAATGATTCTATTCCACCATTCCTTTGATATCATTGTAATTCTTGTCTCTCTGTGAGTTGTCCCGTGGCAAGTTGGCCACAGCAACTTGACCATGGCAAGTTGGCTGTGACGAGTTGACTGTGGTGAGTTGGCTGCAGCGAATTGTCATGATAGACCCCTGACAAAGGCCTTTGTCGGAGAGCAGCTGCGAGATACTGTACTATACAGCACCCAGTCCAACTTCTCCCAACCTAAATCCTCCACAAGTTTTTGCAAAGCCCAGAATTAGAGCCAGTGTTGACATGCTGGTTGGGAGTTGGTCCAATACATCCTGAGGACATTAGGTTGAGGAAAGCTGCGAGATTCTTAAAAGAGGTAATATTACTTTTTAGTTACAGTATAAACACTTTTTTCTCACAAGTAAAAATGCTGGCTCTCCCTCCATTCTCTCACAGTTGTTGACTATTACCTTTCACTTTGAGTATTTACTGTTATTATCCCACATTCCAATGGAAGTGGTTGACAGATGCAGTATTCAGTATGTTTACCAAGTAACTTTGGTCTTTTGCAAGCTGTTTCCTATACTATGGTGAAGAAGGTCATGTCAAAGCCAGCATATTTAAATCTGCCTTGTCATCTGTGAAATCCCAGATGTTTGCTTTGTTATGAATTTATCAAGATGAGGCGTGTTCCTTTAAATTACTGCATAAAATACCGCATTTAGGTTGCTTCATAAATTAAGCAAAACAGTCTCAACGGCATATAATTAGCCTATGCCATTTGTCTAATGATTCCAGTTTCTGTTTGTTACATATGATGAAGGAAAGCAGTACTTATGTGAGTATACTATTATTGCTTAATTCTCATAATAATGGAAGAGCTGTAACAATAAAACATGGTCTATCACCTGAATCTGCTGCTCACTATAATTTTTACTGGAGAGTCCTCCTATAGAAAGAAGGCCTGGAAAGAGTATATTGATTTTTCCAACTCAAAAGCATCTTCCAGGAAGCCTTTCCAGAAGATGGCAAACCCCATACAATGTTTCAAGAAGTCTGAAGTAACATAAATTCACATTAAACCAATATTTGTTGCCAGTGTTTGGTATATAAACTACTATTAGCTGACTTCATGCAATACATTAAGCCAATGTTTTCCAACTTCAGCAATTTTATGATGTTTAATTTTAATTTCCAGAATTCTCCAGCCAACATGTTCATAACTAAGAATTCTTGAAGTTAAAGTCCACATATCTTAAGGCTGTTGAGTTTGGGAAACACTGCACTAAGCCATAAATCATATTTTACAAACTCCAATGGTAAATTCAGATAATATTTCAAGGCAATATCAAAGAAGCTACTTTATATGTTGGGTAGAACACTCCTAGAATGCTATCAGGAGTATATATGCTGCCATCTTTTAAAACATGGGTTGGAATTGCATTAGCTGGGCACAACCCTACATGTAATTTGGACTTATGGAGTGATAACATAAGGTTTCAGCTGAAAAACCATTGCAACACAATTAAGAATTATCTTTTTTTTTTAAACCAATGAGCATCTTGCTATGATACTGCTAATATTTTTTTTTGTTTCAAGTTTTTTTATTTTGTATATATATATGTATGTATGTATGTATGTATGTATGTATGTATGTATGTATGTATGTATGTATATATATATATATATATATATATATATATATATATATATATATATATATATACACACACACACACACACACACACACACACACACACACACACACACACACACACACACACACGTGAACAGTGTGGCACCTGGGTGTCATACATTCTAGTACAAATAAAACTAGTAGAATTAATCATAGTTAATTCAACCAACTTATATATTTCAACTAACATTCAACTAACTTATATATTTCTAATAATAATAACATATTTATATTAAGTTATGGTCTGTCATTCAATTATTCCATGTTTTCTCTTATTATTGCTTTTATTTTATTATATATATATATATATATATATATATATATATATATATATATATATATATATATATATATATATATATATATATATATATATATATATATTATTTAGTTTGTCAAACGTACAAAATAACAGGTAAATATAACAGGTAAATATAAATAAACATAAATATGAACATAGTAAATGGCTACGAAAAAAATTGAGACAGTAGGACAGGGACAGTAGGCACGCTGGTGCGCTTATGCACGCCCCCTTAAAATATAAAAATAAATATAAAAATATAAAATATATATTTTAAATATAACTATAAATATAAAATATAAAAGTGTATATACTAATATTCCCTCTTTCTCTTATTTCTATCGCTTATTCTAACTTTTATTACAAGACATTTTCTTTCTATCCTACCTAACTTCAAATCATGTTACCTACCTAAAAAAGAAAGGAAAGAGAGAGAAAAAGAAAAGCAAATCAGAACAACAACAAAGAAGAGAAATCATCTATCCATCGTCTCTTGTCCGCTTGTACTATAATTGCTATGCTTTTTTTGACTTGCCTCCCATATTCCTCTCTTGGATCTTTATCTCTGTCTGCATCTACTTCTTGGCTATTCAGTCTAAGTATTTCTCCCATCTCTACCCTCTTCCACTGTCTAGTTTCCAAAATTTCTGCCCAGGGCCCTATCTCCCTTTCAAAGGTATCTTCCTGTATCTCCAATTCTCTTTTCAATTCTCTTAAAGTATTTTCCCCCTGGTTTAATTCATCAATCACTGTTGTTTTCATTATTATCTCCTCCTTTTCTTCTTCTTTTGTTCGCTGGTTCTTCGGTTCAATCTTTTCCTCCATTTCTTCTGTTGGCTCCTCCCTTTCCTGAGCATCTTGGTCTTTACTCATCATCCCTCATATAGTATTTTCCATTTTTTCCATAATCTCCTTAAATCCTTTCTCCATGTTATCCTTTGTGTTTTGAAAAAGCAATGCCATCTCCTTCAAAGTTCCACTCATTTCTTCCTTATAAAGCATCTTATTTTGTTTTAAAAAATTCAACTTTTGTCCAGCAGTCCAAGAACCATTTATTCAGTCCTAAAGTTGCTCTTCAAGGAGTGCACTAATCACAGTTCTTTATATCCCATAGGTAAACAATCAGTTCCATTTAAATAGTCCCAGAAGTTATCAAAAGCCTCTTTACATCCCCTTTACAGATTCAATCTTCTAGGATAACATTCATGGGTCCCTTTAATTAAATAACTTCCTTGTTTTCATATTTGAGTCTCCAGTAGTCATGGGGTAGTTAGGTATAATCCAGTAAATATTTTCACAGTCCTTCATATAAGTATTCCCAGACTTGTATATTTTCCTTTCATTAGCAGGTAGCACTCTCAACATAAATTTCAGTATTGCCACTAGTCAATCATCATTTTAGTTGTAGATCAATTATAGAAACAGGATACGTTTTTTAAGGTAAATGATTCCAGCATTTTAAAATGCCTTCCCATTACCACGTCTTCCCAGTTTAAGAGTCCAATTTTCTGTATATTTAAAAAATTATTATTATTCTCTCTTTACGTCTTTCCCTTCCAGTCTGGTATTTTTCTCAGAATGCTTAAATGCCACTTTAACAAATAAGTCTAAGCAAATAGTTCTAAATTAATCCTTGTGGTTAGGTTTTAAGCAAAAAGGAATCCTCTCCCCCAGTTCTAGTCACTGTTCACCTACTTCGCTCCAGCACCAGTCTTATTTGTTTCACAGTTGTCCCAACTTCGTGGCAGCCATCTTTAGGCTGTCTCTTCACCTTGCCATGGCTGAGAGGGAAAAAAACCTGTCAGGTCAGACAGAAGAGCTGCGACTCTCCGCGACCTCACAGGGCGCCCCTCTTTGCTCACCGCCCCTACAGGGTGGCTTTGGCTCCTTTCGGAGCCCACCAATGAAAGGAACTCGGCACGGGAGCATGGAGACCCACTCTGTGTGTCCGATCCTGCCATGACGTCAACCGGACGTATTGCAGTATATTAGATATTAGATACTAGATACTGCTAATATCTTTAGCCCCTGTGAAAATATGTCAGCCCAAGAAGAAGAACAAAATACATCATGCTCTTCTATTGCAGGCTGCATTATCATGCCACTAACAATGGAATTAGGGCACCAGGCATTGAGGCTCAGCTTTGCTCTCAGCTGGCATGCAGAATTCCCCAAAATTTAACAATCAGCTCTTTTGAGCTGGGGCAAGTCACCTCTAAGTACACCACTGTCTATGTGTCACCTGACTATGCCATTGACAAAATAATTGACAAATTATGTCAGACTATTTTATGTCAGAGTTTGTTGCAGCACACACAAGCAGACTATTAAGCAGGATTCAAATGTCTTTATATACATAACAGCACATAAGGCAGTGATGGCGAACCTTTTTTGGTTCGCGTGCCAAAAAGGGGGGGATGCGTGGGATCACGTGTGTGCGTGCCCACACCCATAATTCCATGCACCCTCGCGCATGCACGTATGACCCCCCCACTCCCAGCATGCAATGGCACGCCCATTTTTTTGCTCTCTTCAGGCTTCTAGGAGCCTGGGGAGGGCGAAAACGGCCTTCCCCACCCCCTCTGGAGGCTGGAAACAGCCTGTTTCCTGACTCCCAGTGGGCCCAGAAGGCCCGAAAATCAGCCGGCCGGTGCGCACATGCGCGCCGGACCTGAGCTCGCGTGCCCACTGATATGGCTCCGCGTGCCACTTGTGGCACCCGTGCCATAGGTTCGCCATCACGGACATAAGGCATACAATACCCTTGTAGGTTTTTCACGTTGTAGAGAAGAGAAATAGCAAGTACAAACACAGCACAAAATGGAGAAGGCAAAATGGAGGAGAGAGAACCTAGTACCCTCTAGCTTATACACAGAACAGTTAAGCATGCCCAGGATCCTAGCTGTCTGAATCAGCAAACAGCCCCCATTGGCTGACTTAGTTGCTATGCCTATACATTGGCTGACCTTGTTACTAAACCCCTATTCCAGTTCATGAATATACACTGACATTTTACACCTTGGAATGGCTGAGATTACTATCAGTTTAATGGAGAAAACAGCAATTTAATCCCAGTAGAACTAAGGACAATTTAAAACTATCTCGCACATGGATTGGTGTCACCAGGGAGCAGTGGCAAAATCTACTTACCTTCCCTACTGGTTCAGAAGCTTTGCACGCGCGCACCACCGTCGTGCATGTTTTTTCAGAAGGCTTTGCGCATGCGCAGAGGGTTAAAACAAGAAAATGGCGACGTCCGGGCGGGTGGGTGGAGCCTTGCGCTGCCACCGAACCAGGCCGAACCAGTAGCATTTCACCCCTGCCAGGGAGATACAGTACGGTAAAAAAAAATATGTTGCCACAGAATGTTTGTCCCTTGGTTGGAGGAGAATGAGGCAAGAACTGCACACCTGCTGGGTTTAATCTATTTATAAACAAATAATGTTACAGAAATGCTCTGTAGCTCTCAGATTCTTTTTCTCAAGGAAATTAAACCTGGGACATGGCCCTGAGATTTCTAACTCTTGGAACAGTGGTGAGTGCGAAGCAGATTGTGGTCAGCCCAACTCCTCTGGGTGTTTCCCCAGTAGCATATCTATTGACTGAATGGATAAGATTAAATAGCCCAACCCAAGTTTAAGTAGCTTGACAAGTTTCAGTTTTTAGATTAAAGTTGGGCAGACACCATTGCTAACTTAGCCACCCTGTAATAATTTTACCTTCTGTATAATAACTTAGCAAACACAAAAATATGAAAAATGTTCAGGATTTATTTTGGATACAAGATTTTGTTCCGGGTGCTGCCATTTTTCTTTGGCTCCATCACTGAACCCTTGCTGCCAAGAATAGGCAGGTAAATGTTTCTGATCTGATCTTTGTTGGCATGACAGAGCTTGTTGGCACCGAACTGCTAACTTCGATCCATCTATCTCATGATGTCCAATCAATAACTACAGTACTATGGTAACCGTGGAAGAAAAGCAAGAGATGGAAAATGTTCATTTGCTCATTCATACTTATTACAGCATCTATGAATAGTTCTTGAACTTTCTAGTTTACTTTCTGGCACAAATTATGAGCCATAGCTTGCTGGAAAACTATCTGTATTCCTCAGATCCAGAGCCACAAATGAGGTGATAGCTGAGACTCAGATTTTAGAAATCTGTCCCTGTTTTTTTAAATTATAATTTTATTAAGCTTAAAAAGATTAAAAGCATGCAAACTAAGAAAAGGAACAAAAAGAAAAAAATAGAAAAGAAAGAAAAAAAGATTCTACTATAATAAAGAAAAAGAAAAGAAATATATAAAGAAATGACTTCCCCCTTCATCCCAAAAATTATAAACAATTTTAGTAATTATCACTTTTTAAAATACAACAAATGATCTCTTCTTCCACAATGTCATCTCTTAACAAATCCTTAAAGCAAACTTTATATGCATAAAGGCTACATTGCGGCTATGAACTTGGTAGAAAATCTCTTGACTCCCAGCTTCTCAACTCAGTTCCTCCAGTCTTCTCATGAAGAATAGCAGTCCAGAGTACAAGCAGTGGTCTCTTGATCATTCCTTTTTCCAGAATTCATCATCTGACCACCAATCACCACTGCAATGCTTTCCCTTCTCTTTCAGGGATGTCTAGTTTGCTATGAATCCTCACCAGAAGTTTCCAGAAATCTATCTCTGTTCTAATGCTCTTGAGACTCCAATTCTTAGAATTTCAAGCCAACATAATCAATAGTCATAATTCTTGGAGTTGAAGTCCGAATAGATCTAGAGAACTCTAGCTAAAGAGCTGATATAACTTATGCTAGTCAGACAGACATTGATCTAAGTCAGAGCCTTTAAAAAGCAGGCAGCCTGCGTAGTTCTGAGAGACAGACAGAAGCTATTGGCCAAGTTCTGAGAGAGATGTGGTGAGACTGAAGTCTTGACTACATAATGCTAAAACCAGGGGTGGGCTGCTGGGGGTTCACAGGGGTTTGGGAGAACCTCTAGCTAAGATTCTGTGCAGTTTGGAGAACCCCCCAAATCCTACTCCTGGCTGGCCCCACCCACCCCTCCCCTACCAGGAGTCCCCATGCGGCCCATTTTGGATGCAGGTAAGTGCAGGGCGCACGCGGAGGCTCGGGGAGGGTGAAAAACCAGCTTATCAGAAGTTCGGGAGGGCTGGAAACAGGCCCGTTTCCGGCCTCCAGAGGGCCTCCGGAACCTGGGGAGGCCATTTTCGCTCTCCCGGAGGCTCGAGGAAAGCCTCCAGAGCCCAGGGAGGGCAAAAATACCACCCCCCACACACCATGGTGCAGGAGGCCAACTAGACCATGCCCACCATGTCCACGCCCACCCAGCAACCGGGCAGAGAACCCCTTGCTAAATTTTTTGAAGCCCACACACCCCTGGCTAAAACAATTAGGAGTTACCTTCAGATAATGTTTCTTTCTCAATGGTAGTTTGTATCAGTCACATATACATATGTTTACGCTGTTATACAGTAGGACTGTTTATTTCAAAGATTTATGTTGCCGTTCAAAGATTATTTTCTTAGTAGTACGATTTGAAGTAATAAATATCTACTGGGGGAGTTAATACATTCTACTAATCCTATTAATTCTTAATCCTAATCTACTAATCCTAATGTGATTGATTTGATAGGTTGTGTGAGGTTGTTGTTTGTAACTATAGCTTACAGCCTAGTATATTGAACCTAGATAATTATGATTTGTTTAGCAATTAAATCATGGTTTGGACTGATATGTGAATTGAGTCATCAATAACAATTCATGTTATAGATATCGTTTTATTTATTTATTCAATGCCTATAGCTTCCCATCTCATTCAATGACTCTGGGCAGCATACAATTAAAAATGTTACAATTAAAACATTAAAATATTTTAAAACAAAACAATAAAAACTTCAAAAATGAATACATATAGCAGCCAAGATACTTGGCCAGTTAGCAATACAGCCAGGAAACAGGGCCCTTAACACATTTAACACCCCAGGTTCAAGAACATAGCCAGATTTTAGGGCCTTGTGAAAGGCTAATAAGGTTGTAGCCATTCTAATCTGTGAAGGGAGGATGTTCCATAGAGCATGGGCCACTGAAGAAAAGGCCCATCCTCTAGTCCAGTCCCTGCCGGCTGACATTCTTCAGTTGACAGGATCTGCAGCATGCCCATTCTGCTAGATTAGATTGAACAGGTAGAGACTCTTGGAAAAAGGAAGTCCCTCAGGTAACCTGGTCCCAAGCCATGTAGAGCTTTAAAGGTGACCACCAGCACCTTGAATTGCACCCAGAAATACAATGTTAACCAATGCAACTCACACAGAAATAATATTATATGTGCTGTATATCTGGGATCATTTACTACCCCTACACATTCAGTCCCAGTTGAAGTTTCCCTTTTATTAAGGGACAGACAGAATTATTTTACAATAACTAGACAGTAGATTTCCTCAGTCAATGGCTTTTCCATTTTCAGAGTATGCTTAATATTTGACGTGTGCAGGAGCTGGCAGCATTTAGTCAATGCTTGGCTGGTCTTGAAAAAGATAAACAGGATTGAATCTGGTTATTACTTATACGGGAGATGACCAGGGAATCTGGGGCTGCAGTCTAAGCTCAGAAGTCAAGCAAACATTCTAGAAAAATGCAGTGACAGACTACTCTCATATAGTTGTCAAGAACATTACATGAACATGAAGTCACCAGAAGTTAAGTGCAATGTGACTGAGATTTTACTGTTACTGCTGCCATTTCATATAGATCAACTGTCATGTAATTTAATCTCTCCTCAGCCTAGTCCCTATTTATTAGATGCCAAGCTGGGAACAAATGCCAGTCAAACAATGTGGCATATGAAGCACTAACTTGAATGTATTAAAAGTTTTACGTAAGTATGAGTTGTTGATATTAGATTTCTTTTTTTTTTTTAATAGGACATTGCCCCATTTTTTATGCTGGATTTTCTGATTGAACTGTTTCTGTGATGCCATAATATTCCTTCTCCTGTGGCTATTGCTTTTTAAGCAAAGATCCAGTCATGTTGCTTGTTGTGATGGTTGCCAGAAAGAATTGGATTTCAGGATTTTGAGCGAGACATTTGTCTGATTATTATAAGAGCCGAGGTGGCGCAGTGGTTAAAGTGCAGCACTGCAGGCTACTTCAGCTGACTGCTAGTTCAGCAGTTCAGCTGTTCAAATCTCACCAGGCTCAAGGTTGACTCAGCCTTCCATCCTTCTGAGGTCAGTAAAATGAGGACCCAGATTGTTGGGGACAATATGCTGACTGTGTAAACCGCTTAGAAAGGGCTGTAAAGCACTATGAAGCGGTATATAAATCTAAGTGCTATTGCTATTGCTATTGCTATTATAGGCATGCTAGAAAGAGATAAAAAGCAACACTATGGAATAATTAAAATATCACAATAGCTTCTGAGACCATTAGACACAAACATCAAAACAAGAGAAATCCTACTGTTTCCAAGTTCTTGGAAGCTTAATTACATTTGCATATCTGATGTCTGGAAAGGTTGCTGGCCTATGGCCTAAATGGCTACTATTACATCCATTCTGGCTATTTTCAATCTCTCTAGATAAGTAATCATCTTTTATCTTGTTCACAAAACCTCTTCATTTTTTGAGGAGACCTGTCTTAGCTCCCTTTTAGTTGCCTAAAATGGAACTGATTAATCAATAGCATTGGCTATCTGATACATTCTTTTTAAACTGAATTTTCAGAACAGCTTGGGATTCTGGGCTTGCTAGATCCCAAAGTCTTTCCCACAAATCATCTTATCAAATTGTGCCAGTTGTCATGGGTGAGTTAAATATACCTTCTTAGACTTTCAGCTTGGATCCCTTAAGAAACACCCAGAAGGTGGGTACTGCTGTTAGACACTTAGAGAAGGTTAGAGTGAGGTAAATGAAAGGAAACACAAACCACCTGCCCCATTTTTCCTCAATAAGGCGAGATGGCTTTTATTTCTATTGCATCGATGTGTAGCACATGTCATTTATATAACATTGAGTCCTCCTGGTTTTGATGAGGGTAAATGGTCACCTTAATCTTGGACAAGTTGTTGGATGACTGATATTTATGTGCAGGTAGTTCTCTCAAGTTCAATAGTAGGATCCTGCCATAATGTGAGGAACTGAGAACAATTAAGACAATTCAAACTCCAAAGAAAGTTCTTTAAAAATGCTTTTTTAAAATTAAAATTGGAACACTGAACTTGGTTGATGTAAGGAAACCTATGAATCTGAAACAGCCCTTATCTAGGTTCCGAGAAAACAATGCTCCCTTGGAGTCTGTAGATTCGGAGGGATTATTTAGAAAAGAAAGGATGTCCTTGTATGTTTTTTTATACACATACAGTAGTTGAACTGATGTAATTTGCTGTATCTGCCTGCTATAGATTGGGAGTTACACCTGTTGTCATTCATGCTACAATTAATTTAAAGGCACAGAACCTTTGAGAAAGAGAGAGAGAAGTCAGGCTTACTCAGAAAAACAAATTAAAATGCACTAACTGTTGTGTTTGTATCAGACAGTGGCTACTGATGCAGGAGTATATGGCTCAGCTGTTGAGCACTCTCGATTGGGGAAGGAGATACAACATCTGGCTATGTTGGTTTTACAGCTGTTTAGATAGCAATGCCCATCACAGATGTCAGTAGACCCTGCTATCCAATTAGCAGTTGTGCCTCTGAACAGCAAAATACTGAATAGTGAAATACAGTATGTGTAATACTGAAAACATTGTGGGAGCATTGTGTTCCAGCAGCAAAAGTTGATAATCTTCCAGGAACTCAATGTATGAGCCCCCATGCTTCTTTTCAAGTGGAGAGAATGATAGTCTTCCATACTCTGTAATGAGTAGTTTTCTTACAGTACTGATACCCTGCAATAGTTATAAGCTTGGGATAATAGTTTTTTCATGAGAAAACGTTAAAGACACTACAATAATTCTACAGAAAAAGGCAACAATGAAAAAGGCAACAATAAAGTTATTAAATGCAAGAAAAGGGCAAGAGACCAAATAGATAAAATAGTACAAATTTTATCATGCAGACAACCTGAAACCCTCCCAATAACCAAAAGCCTTTCTCAATTAAAAAAAACCGTAACATTGTGGTGTGTGTGTGTGTGTGTGTGTGTGTGTGTGTGTGTGTGTGTGTGTTTCAGGTGGCCATCTTGAAAAAGGGATCGGGTGAGCAAAATATATTGTGCCTTGTATGTAGAAGATTCAACAGTGATACCTCCATTTTACATTTTAGATGAACTCTGCTCTGTAATACTGGAGTATTTGCTGCCATTCAGTATCCAGACAGTTTGACTTGGGAAAAATGACCTTCCTATGTTAATGTGACCTGATAAAGGGCGGATTTTGTTTTGCAAGACAGATGTTTTAATGAAAACTAGTTTTCATCACAAAAGTGAAAGAATTGCAACTGTTGTCTGAAAGTAGCTCATGCTGTCATATTGTTAGAGCAAAACGACTCCAAAATTTTAGTATCTGTAACCCAGAAAATATTAAGTTTATAAAATTTCAAAATATAAAAGGAGATATATTATATACCATATTATAGTGAACTATATCCAGTGTGAAACATCTATCTTTGTTATTAAGTTCTACACTAGATCAGGGTTGTCAAACTTGCAACGACACGTCATCATGTGACATATCACAACTCCCCCCCACTTTGCTAAAATGGGGATGGGGATGGCCAGCATGTGACGCATCCAGACCATGGGCTGCGAGTTTGATACTCCTGCACTAGATAGTTTTTAAATACAAGACTGAATCTGGGGAAACATTAAGAGATTCAAAGAACCTTGTCGGTAAGGCTGTGTGAATCTAAATGACTACCTCTTACTTGCGGTAAGTATCTTTTGCCACTTGTAGCTCTCTAACTAAAACCTGAACTGGGAAAAATAATGAAACTGGATTTGACTATTGTAGACTAATACAGTATGTCAACTTAAAAAAAAAGCCTTGTTAAATACATCCAAGTATTTTATCATTTCTTGAATCCAAAGTGATAGGGATAGCCGCCCCTTTTCTCAGAATAGTTCACAAATGTCACTTCTTTAGTAAAGGTAAAGGTTCCCCTTGCACATATGTGCTAGTCGTTCCCGACTCTAGGGGGCGGTGCTCATCTCTGTTACAAAGCCGAAGAAACAGCGCTGTCCAAAGACGTCTCCATGGTCATGTGGCCGGCATGACTAAACGCCAAAGGTGCACAGAACATTGTTACCTTCCCACCAAAGGTGGTCTCTATTTTTCTACTTGCATTTTTATGTGCTTTCAAACTGCTAGGTTGGCCAAAGCTGGGACTAGTAACGGGAGCTCACTCTGTTACGCGGCGCTAGGGATTCGAACTGCCGACCCGCCGAACTTTCTGATGGACAAGCTCAGCGTCTTAGCCACTGAGCCACTGCGTCTACTTCTTTAGTAGAAGCCCCTTATTTGCTCTGAGTCCCTCCCTGCCAGGTGTTTTCATAAACGATTAACAATACATGTGACAAGCCCAGTTACACAGTCACCAGCAGTCACCAGCAGACAATAGAAGCTTTCAGAGTAATCTAGTCCCTAGGTGTGGTACCTCATTTCTCCCTAAACAATCCCAGGGTGGTGTTGGGAACTGTCAAATACTTTCAGGACTAATTCAGACTTCTTTCTCTTTTCATCTCTCAGTTAAGAATTCATAATCATTTAGGTTCAAATGAATTTTTCAGAGCAGTGTGTAAATGGATCCTAGTATGCATTCTGGCCCACAAACAATTAGGTAGTAATAGATGTATAAGTCACAGGCTCACAAGACTTTAGTGGTACCGAGTCCACAAGAAACCAAATGTTGAATTCTTGATTCTCTGGACTGTTAAAATTTATTATACTCAAAAGATTATCCTAAGGAGGACTAAGGACTAAGGAGGACTAAGGAGGTGGCGCAGTGGTTAGAGTGCAGCACTGCAGGCTACTTCAACTGACTGCTAGCTGCAGTTCAGCTGTTCAAATCTCACCGGCTCAAGGTTGACTCAGCCTTCCATCCTTCTGAGGTCGGTAAAATGAGGACCCAGATTGTTGGGGGCAATATGCTGAACTCTGTAAACCGCTTAGAGAGGGCTGTAAAGCACTATGAAGCGGTATATAAGTCTAAGTGCTATTGCTATTAAGCCTGGGTTCAAGCTTGTAAGAACACAAGCAGAGTTTCAGATCAAAGGCCTCCCAAGTACAACATCCTGTTTCCCATGATTGTGCACAGAAGCCCCCAAGAAGCCTTTGAGTAGGAGATGAAACCATTTGCACCCTCCCATCTATGTATCTCAGCAACTAATCTTTAACACTCAGGGGCTTCTGTTGCTGGAAACAACATGAATCTCCTAAAGAATGTACTGACCTTTTCTCTTTATTTTTTCTTACATTTTTCTAATGTATTTATCAAGTGCCCATCTCACTTATGTAACTCTAGACCAGTGATGGCGAACCTTTTTCAGCTCGGGTGCCAAAAGGGTGCGCGCGTGCGCGATAGCGTGTGCATGCCGACACCCATAATGCAATGCCCTGTGCATGCGCACAAACCCCCACGCGCTGCCCCCACCCCGCGCATGCACACAGGCCTCACTGAAGCCTCCAGACTTCCAGTAGGCCCCGTTGAGCTGTTTTTCACTCTCCCCAGGGTTCAGGAAAGCCTCCTGAAGCCTGGGGATGGCAAAAAATGGCCCAACGGGCCAATTGGAAGTTCGGAAACAAAAGGAAGTGGAGCTGCCCTACTACTTACCTTCAGATAGTTGCAACTCGGCCCATTTCTTCTGCACCCGGGAAGGCTTTCCTGAAGGCCTCTGCAGCTGATAAAAGAGCTCTGGATCGATCTGGAGCTCTGTTATCGGCTACACAGGCCTTCAGGAAAGCCTTCCCGGCTGCAGAAGAAATGGGCTGAGATGTGAGAGGCCTGGCTGCAACTGTCCAAAGCAGAAGAAGTTCCTGAAGACCTCTGACAGCGAAAAGGAGGCGGAGGGTGAGCACACAAGTGAACTTCCGGTTGGCCCGCTGGGCCATTTTCGCCGTGGGGAGAACGAAAATGGTCGAAATGAAGGCCGGAAATTAGCTGGCCAGCGCGTGCATGCATGCTGGAGCTGACATAGGACAATGCCTCGCGTGCCCTCAGATATGGCTACGCGTGCCACAGGTTCGCCACCACTGCTCTAGACGGTTTACAAATAAAAACATAGAGTCATATAAAAAGAAACAGAGTTAAAAACAGAATGAAAATAAAGTTTAAAAGTTTTTTTAAAAAAAGATTCTAAAGGCAGAAGGAGTGCCCTCAAGCCTATCTTGGATCCCCATGCCAATTGGCAGAGCCAGGTCTTGACACTCTTCCAGAAGGCCAGAAGAGTGGGGGCCCTGCCTCACCTCTGCTTCTGTGTTCTTCCATGTTCACATAGAATTGGGGAGCAACAGTGAAATATTGCTTTCCATTCCATCTTGTGAGTTTCTGAATGCTGAACTGGGATTGTGACAAAATAAGCTCTTAGTCAAACTCTGCTCTTAATTATCATACCACACATTTGGCAACCTCCAATAATGTAAGGAAACCTGCAATGCTCTTAAATTAACATGTTTTGCTATTAGGATCGAATGCAATTGTCTTTTCTCATTAGAAATCATCAAGTTCAGATTGTCTTTGAGCCTATTGAGTTTGCATCAATCCTTCATAAGGGAAGCAGATATTGCTCAGCAATAGTTCACTGGTTTGCACAGAATAGGATGACGTTCCGTGTTACCCAGGGGCGGGTTCCTAATTTTTTTACTACCACTCTGTGGGTGTGGCTTATTTTGTGGGTGTGGCTTCCAAGCCATGTGACCGGGTGAACGTTCCCCCTTCCCTTAGCAGCTCGAGAAGCCTCGAAAGAGCAAAAATGCCTAGGATCATCACCGCACGTTCGTGGCTTCTCGGACTGCTGAAGGGAGGGGAATGGAGATAGCTCCTGCCGCCCGTTCTTTCAGCATCTCACACGCTCCCTCAGCCATCCTCCCCTGCTTGGACTCACTGTGGGGTACGAAGGCACGAAGGCAGCGCATGCGCAGTGCCGGAAGTTCGACTTCTGGGCATGCACAGAAATTTTTTTTAAAAAAAAATTAAAATTTTTTTTTAATGGTGGCACCCAGGCACCGGCAACCGACCGCACCGGTACTGTGACATCACCAGCAGGCCGCTACCCGTGCTATAGAGTGGACCGCACCTGTAGGAACCCACCACTGGTGTTACCCATCTGGAGAAATCGTTTCCTTCACCTTTGTTTCTGCTAAGAAGTTTGGTTTTCCCTGAAGAAGGAAAGATTGGTGACAGAAAGCTTTATAGCACTAGACTTGAGAAATAAATTTGCTTGCTCTTTTGCTCACTGCTAAACCAATGACTCCAGTACTCAGTAAGTTAAGCCCCTTTTGGGTCATTAGTAGCCTGATGGCAGGGGAAAATTCTGTAGTTGCATAGCTGTAACACCACAGCTGTTACTTCTAAGCCATAACATTCTTTGCTCTGTTTGTAGAATTCAGGCCTTTGTGCTTGATGCTACAGCAACCAGATGTAAAACATATCAGCACCTTAACCTAGCAACTAAGTAGAAGAGGAAATTTAATCAAATATAGGTTTTCTCTTATCTCTTATAGCTTACATTTTATTATCTTTCCTATATACAGGATGTTAAAAGAACATACCATGCTATGTCAAAAGTGGGCTATTTAGCTATTTAGCTCATCCATGCTAAAACACAGTAGGTTGTCTAAGACCACTGGTCCCCTTTGTAATTATTGGAAGCTAATTTCCAGGAATTTAAGATAGAATCTTTCCCAGATTTATATTTAGACGTAGGGCAAGTGCTAAGCCATAAAGCAATGGCTTTTATCATGGCCTCTTCCCTAAGCATTGCATAGGCTGTAATTTTACACATGTTTATTTTGGGAGATAGGCCAGTTAAACTCGATGGGAATCACTTCCAAGTATATATGCTTGAATTGCTACATTCCATGACTAATCCTTTGGATTCTTGCCCAGTTTGCTTGCAACTTTTGGCTTGACTGTTATTAGAGACATCTTGGCTGACATCATAAATGCCTGGGAGGGTATTTCCTCATTAAAAGAAAGCAATTATTAGATTGCTTTTATAGAAAGTTGTACTGGATCTCTCAGAAATGGCTAATTAGGCACAGGTCTCTAATTTTCTGTATTGATAAGACGACCAAGAGATTTTGCCATTACAGCTTTTCAACCACAGACAATCCCAAAGGCAGTAAATTATCATGAGCAATTTCAACTCGTTTGGAAGTGGACAACAGTGTTGAGGCTATCCTAGTTGGTTTGATGGATTTTTATTTCGGAACTGATAGAGGAAGGAACTTCAACCTACCTATCAGTTGTTCTTGGGATAAAATAAGAGGAATCTGATGCTTTGTACGATGCTTTGAATTCCCAGAGCAAAGCTGAGAAATAAGTACAATAAATATGACTGCTGCTAAATACCATCATCTTTATCTACTGTGGCCCAAGGAAGAATATTGTAAAGATGTCATGTTGAGTGCAAGAGTGCAAGGACAGGGGAGTATCTAAGCAGAAAGAATAGCCTGGAATACTCAGAGAAGCCAAGCAGTTGCATTATGTCTCATGGACATGATTTATATGAACTCCAGATTTTAAAGAACTGCCAGAGATTCTTTCTACACATACTTTTATATGTAGTGGCCTCCTTGTAACTATTGGGTGTCTAAAATATTACCAGACTAGATTCTTTCCTTTCTATGTCACATTTACTTTTAAGTGGAATGCCCTCACAGACCTGTAGCTTGTGGGCCACTCCTCTCAACTCCCCAATTTCTTTTTTTTTAATTATAAGCTTTTTTTAACTTGAACATATCATCTTCCATTAAACAGTGTGTCGTCTGGGTACAAATGTTTCTGTGCTATTACAGTTAAAATTTACAGTATTTGTTACATTGATAATAGTTTTCTAATCTTACAATAATAATAATCAGCATTATAACTCTATTCATTTCTCCCTCTTAACTTATCTTCTACTGAAAATATAATATTATAGACTTATTGTTTAGATTGAATAACTGAGTAAGAGAGCGAAACACTGAGACTTTTTATTTTTTTTTTAAAAAAGTGCAGCTCTTGGAACTTAAATGGAACTGAAACAGAAACAAAACAGAAGCTGAGAACAGCAATATACTTCCCTTGCTACTTATTCTTGCTCTGTGAACTCTCCACTGGTGGATATAGAACAGCTGGTGGTTAAACTCTTGGGCTTGGTCGGCCTATGTGGATTACAAATTACCAATTTATCAAATTTTTCATTGATAAGAAAGGATTAGGGTTTGAAGAACCTGAAGAACAACAAGAAGACTGACAGGGTTTAAAGATTGATAACCTTTGGGTTACAACCTATATTTTTACTTTTATACTTTTATATTTCTATTTCATTCCTGGATTACAACTAACAGCACTATTCCTCATTTTATGTGGATTACAAATAATAAAAGATTTTAAAATGAGGAAAGCACCATCTGTAACATCTTCAGCGTCATCATCAGCAACATCCAGCCCATCAGGTCTGGATGAAAAGGGGGAACTAAAAACTAAACAAGAATTGAGTGATCAAGGGATTGACATAGCATGGTATTCACAGATGTAGATACATTCCAGATATGAGAAAGATGCTAAATTATATGGTTTTTATAAAGAAGCAACAGAATTAGATAAGATATTATCAGGGTCAGAAGAAAGACTGATAAAAAATCTGTATAACTACTTATTGGCCATTAAATTGGAAGATGAACAAGTAAAGGAGACAATGATAGCATGGGCAAAAAACTTTGGTTACACAATAGAATTAGATGAATGGCAGAAGTTGTGGGATAGGAATTATACAAGGGTGAGTCAAAATGTAATGCCATTTTCTTTAGGACAGGTATAATTACCAACACAGGAACATGCAGCATACATCAAAATGAAGCTGGTCCTCTGTGGATCACATCCCTACTTCTCAACATAGTCACCGTTTCTCTCAATAGCAATGTCCCACCTTTGAATGAGAGCATGTATCCCTGTCTCGTAAAATTTTGTGGACTGTTCTTTGAGCCACTTCTTCACTGCAGTTTTCACTTCCTCGTCACTGGAATAATAATCCTCCATACTCCCCAGATTTAGCTCCTTCAGACTATCATCTCTTTGGCCCCATGAAAGAGGGTTTGAGAGGCAAACATTATTCCAGTGACGAGGAAGTGAAGAAGTGGCTCAAAGAACAGTCCACAGAATTTTACGAGATAGGGATACATGCTCTCATTCGAAGATGGAACATTGCTATTGAGAGAAACAGTTACTATGTTGAGAAGTAGGGATGTGATCCACAGAGGACCAGCTTCATTCTGATGTATGCTACATGTTCTTGTGTTGGTAATTATACCTGTCCTAAAGAAAATGGCATTACTTTTTGACTTACCCTCGTATTTATTAATCAAAATTATACAGTATAGTCACCCATCTCACCAAGGCAAATATATACAATACCTAGGTATTGTATTTTGCAGTCTCTGGACATGAGGAATGTTCTAAAAAGAGATGACTGATCTATCTATATATATCTGTAGCTGTAGCTATATCATCTATATCTATATATTTTATTTCTTATTATATTTAAGAAATTTACATAAATGAATGGTTATAAGTCAAGGACTACCTTAGCATCAAGCATTTTCCCATTAGGCTGCAGTTGCAGACCCTTATGAAGCATTATTTCACACTTTCCATCATGTATTGTGTCAGAGTTACGCAATAAATCAGAAGCTTCAAAAGATAACTGCATTTTGCTGATTCAAATAACTTCTTTATAAGTAGAATAAAACATTAACAATACCACACTTTGTTTCAGATCACATGTTGAGATGTTTTCACAGCAAGCTTTAATGGTGGACAGACTAAACCACACCCTTCTTCTTGCTAAGTTTCTGGACATGCTCAATTAACACTTCAGCCTGATTGGCTGACTCAATCACATGGCTCTCCCAGTCATGAATATTCCAACACTCCTCCCTTCATTACTGGGAGAGACATCAAACCTATTGGATTTAAACATTTCCTATAATGGACACCACCCAATGGTTTGGTCATCATGTCTGCTAAATTATCCTCTGAAGAACAATGATGTAAACTTATCAATTTTTCTTTTACAGCTTCCCTGACATTACAATACTTAATGTCCACATGTTTACTTCTGTTCTTCACTCTGTCACCTGTTGCCATTTTTATACAGGCAGCATTATCTTCATAAACAGTTACAGCTTCATTTACATTTACATTTAAATCTTGTAACAACTGTACATACCAAACTACTTCAGAACATAACTCAGACAATGCAATAAACTCTGCTTCCGCAGTTGAAATAGCAACCGTTGTTTGTTTTCTGGACTTCCAACCAATTAAAGCCCCTCCAAACATTATTACAATTCCAGAATTAGACTTTCTGGTTTTTACATCATTTGCATAATCACTATCAACGTAACATTTCAATTTTAATTCTTCAGTGACCTGTATTTGAAGACCCAAATTCACAGTTCCCTTCAAATACCTGAGAATTCTTTTCACACCCATCCAATGCAACTTTGTAGGTGTAGCAGTAAAGCGACTTAAGATGCTCACTGCACAAGCTATGTCTGGTCTGGACCACTGTGACAGATATAACAGACTCCCTATTGCAGAGTGATATATCTCCTGATCACAGGCTTCACTTTTGTCCTCACCCAAACTATTGTAAAAATCTGTGCTCATAGGTGTAGGAGCAATATTACAATCTTTCATGTTATACTTCTCTAATAATTGTTCAATTTTTCTCCTTTGACTGAGAATATAACCCTTTTCAGTTTTTTGTATCTCTACACCAAGATAATTCTTTATTTCTCCCAAATTCTTTAATTCAAATTTCTTTTCTAACTTATTAGCAAATTCTTCAACTTGTGATGCATCCTTTGCAATGAAACAAAGATCATCCACAAATGCTAATAGTAGACAATTCCCACCTTGTAACTTTCCAGTGTATATGCAACCATCAGCTTTGCAACTCTTGAACCCAAGACCTTTCAATGCAGTATCAAGACAGATATTCCAATTTCTGGCTGACTGCTTCAGCCCATAAATGGCCTTGTTCAATTTATACACCATGTTAGGCTTTTTATTTTCATACCCTGGCGCTTGAACCATATAAATTTCTTCCTCTAATTCAGCATTGAGGAATGCAGTGGTTATATCAAAATGCCAAATTCTATGCCTGTATGCTGATGCTAATGCCAGTGCTAGTCTTATGCTCTCACCTTTTACAGTTGGCGCGAACACCTCATCATAGTGCACATTCTTTAATTGAGAAAAACCTTGTGCCACCAACCTTGCCTTATACTGTACTTCATTATTGGGTAATACCTTTTTCTTGTATACCCACTTACATCCTACAGCCTTGGTACCCTGTGGCAAAGTCATAGATGTGAACACTTCATGATCTCCCATGGATTTCATCTCTTTATCCATGGCTTCCTTCCACTTTTCTTGTTCAACTTTTGGTAATGCCAATACTTCCTTATAGTTTCTTGGCTCATACCACACATTACACACTTTAACTTTACTGGCAGAATACCTGTCTGGCGGTACCCCTCTGTTCCTACGCTCTGACCTACGTGGCATTGCCTGTTCTTGTGTTTCAAGCTTTTCTGGCTTCATATCTTGTTCAGACTCTCCTCCCTGAACATAGACACCTTCAGTAAATGATTCACCATCATTAAATGAGTTATTGTCACTAAGTGGATCACCGTCGCTAAGTGGATCACCATCACTAAGTGAGACATTTTCAGAATTTGCATCAATTCTGTTCCAATTTTGTTCTGCAAAATTAGCAGATCTTGAAATCACTATCCTTTTACTTCCATCGCTAAAGCGATACCCTTTTGAGCCTGGCTCATAGCCCACAAATCTGAGCTTTCTAGCCTTTTGTTGTCCCTTTCTTCTGATTGCCTTTGGAATATGTACCCATGCAGTACTTCCAAATATTTTTAAATGTGCTAGAGAAGGCTTTCTCCCATATAGCATTGCATATGGAGTATTATTGATGGATGAACTCCACAGCCTATTTACTAAATAATTGGCAGTCAGTATGGCTTCACCCCAATATGACCTGCTCATACCAGAATCCTCCAGTAATGAGTCTTTCATTGTTTGCAAAACACCATTCCTCCTTTCAGCCACTCCGTTCTCCCCCGGTGTGTAAGGATTTGTACGTCTGTGTCTTATTCCCAATTGTCTCAACCATTGTTGAAAATTTGTTGACATAAATTCAGAACCTCTGTCAGTTTGCAACTGACATACCTGTTGTTTGTACCTTCTCTCTACAAAACTTAACCATTGCTTAAATTGCTGTAGCACCTCTGTTTTACTCTTAAGTAAGTAGCAAAACCCAAACCTGCTGTAGTCATCCACAATGACCAGCGCATACTTTGCTCCTCCCAAACTGGCTTGCATAGGCCCAATTAAATCAGCATGCACCAGTTCTAGAGCTTTTGTGGTTTGTCTTGTGCTAAACTTGCTAACTGGGAATGCTTTGGATTTCGATGCTTTGCATACTGCACAATCCAAATATGCCTTACATCCCTTCAAATCTAATCCTTCTGCAAATTCTTTCATTTGTTGAACAACCTTAAAATTAGCATGACCAAGTCGTCTGTGCAGAAGATGAACACATGAATTATGTTCTGCTACATTTTTAAATATCTGGGAACAATGTGGGACCTTTTGTCCCTGCAATACATAAAGATTATCCTCTTTTATGCCCTGTGCACAAACATTCCCATTTCTTTGGATGATACACTTCCCATTAACAAATGTGGTTTCATAACCTTGCTTGTCTAAACTAGACACACTTAACAAATTATGCTCCATTTCAGGGACACATAACACATCAGTAACCCTGGATTCCAAATATGGAATTTGCACATCGCTTCTTCCAATGATTTTAGCCTTTTGACCATTGGCTAAGGCCACTTCTTCATGGTTTCCTGGGAAAAATCTGGAAAATAAGTCAGAATTATTAACAATTGTTTGACTAGCCCCACTGTCAATCAACCATTTGTCTCTATTGTTATTATAACAAACTTTTGCAACTGCAATCTGTCCTTGCAAATAATGTCTCTTGTCTTGCACATTTCTTCTCTGTGCACAGCTTTTCTGCAGATGATTTGTCTCTCCACAAATGAAACATGCTTTCTTAACTTGCTTGCAGAATTGTTGCTGTGTAACTTGATCTCTCCTGCCTCTGCTTTCCTCTTGTCTGCAGACACCTCGGCTGTTGCTAGAGATAGGCAGCCTGTGGAAAATTTTGCTGGAGACTTGCTGTAAGTTTCCACTGTACTCCTTGTTGAGCCCCTGCCTGTGGAATTTTCCATCAGCATGGCTGAAAAGCCTTTTCTCATATTCATTCAATAAACACGATTTCAAAGCCTCCAAATTCAAATCTGCTTCTGGCTTACTTTCAAAAATAGCTGATACAGTCTCCCAGCTCTGATCCAAACTATTTAACACTAATAAAACTTTCTGGGACTCTGGAAACTTTACTCCACGTTGCTCCAATTCTAGAAAATTAGACTGCATTTTCATTAAATGATCTTCCATAGAATCTCCTGTCTGCAAACTCATTCTGAAAAGCTTTCTTGAAAGTTGGACCACATTACACGCAGAAACATTGACATGTACTGCTTTCAATTTCTGCCATATTTCTTTTGCAGACTTTAATTCAGCTACATTTAAGAATTGATCATCCCCCAGACTTAAAAGAAGATAAGCCATAGCTTTGTCATGAGCCTTTTGATCTGCTGCTCCAAGCACTTGCGGGGGGTCTGCTACGATGTCCCATAATTCTTTTGCTTTCAAAAAACATTCCATTTTTGCAGCCCAAATTAAATAATTTTTCTTCCCCAATTTGGGTATTGGACTGTCTTTAAATTCCATAGCAGCAGCCATCCTGCTTTATTTTTCTTCTCTGCCTGTTCCTTTAACAACACAGACAGCTTCTTATCAGCTTTAAATTACAATGCAGTTTTTAACTTACTTCTTGAGCGATTCCTGGGCCCATAACCTGTCAGAGTTACGCAATAAATCAGAAGCTTCAAAAGATAACTGCATTTTGCTGATTCAAATAACTTCTTTATAAGTAGAATAAAACATTAACAATACCACACTTTGTTTCAGATCACATGTTGAGATGTTTTCACAGCAAGCTTTAATGGTGGACAGACTAAACCACACCCTTCTTCTTGCTAAGTTTCTGGACATGCTCAATTAACACTTCAGCCTGATTGGCTGACTCAATCACATGGCTCTCCCAGTCATGAATATTCCAACATATTGGAGCATCATTGACTCAGCCTTCCATCCTTCCGAGGTCGGTAAAATGAGGACCCAGATTGTTGGGGGCAATATGCTGAACTCTGTAAACCGCTTAGAGAGGGCTGTAAAGCACTATGAAGCGGTATATAAGTCTAAGTGCTATTGCTATTGCTATTGCTATCATTTCAGGGCATTGTTAGAAATTTACACTGCCCAGTGCCTGATTCAAAGCTATTGCATTGTTGATCCCTGAAGATGGTCCTGGCTTTTGTTCTTGCTCTCTCTAGTTGGGAAGATTTGAGAGAAACCATTAACTCTGTCTTGAAAAGACCATGTTATGCTTTGCTAAGCAAGATTTTAAAGCTGTATTTACCTATAGTAAAATGATAGCATTGGAATATTCTATAAAGCATGATGTCCGGACTCATTTCAGCTTAGAATTCCAAATTAAGAAAGCATCCTTGATGTACTGAGGAGAGAGGGATGTGATCCTTTCCCCAAAAAAAGTTTGCCAACCCTGCTCTTATTTCTACTAGGATATTAGGTATTCCACCTACCGTAATTTTGTTTAATCTGCATGTTTGAGTACCGTTCTTAAACCAGATATACTGTATACCTAATTATTTAATTGTCATGCTATCCAGCCCATGTTTAACTGAATATTTAGTATCATAGGGTAGTTTGTCAAGATTTATTCTTGACAAATCCATTTTGACATCGGGTAATCATTATATTACAGGTAGTCCTTGACTTACAACAGTTCATTTAGTGACCATTCAAAGTTATAACAGCAGTGAATAAAGTGACTTATGACCATTTTTCACAGTTACGACCATTGCAGCATCCCCGTGGTCATGTGATCAAAATTCAGAACAATTGGCAACTAGTTCATACATATGACCATTGCAGCGTCCCGTGGTCATGTGGCCATTTTTTGCGGCCTTCTGACAAGAAAAGTCAAATGGGGAAGCCAGATTCACTTAACAAGTTTGTTACTAACTTATCAACTGCAGTGATTCACTTAACAACTGAGGCAAGAAAAGTCTTAAAATGGGGCAAAAGTCACTTAACAAATGTCTCATTTAATAAGAGAAACGTTGGGCTCAATTGTGGTCGTAAGTTGAGGACCAGCTGTACAAAGTACTCACAGATTGAGCTCTTTATGATCTGCTCTAGAACATTTCTAGCAGGCGTGGCTTCCTAGCGGTGCAGCGCAGTGCGCCATTCCGGTAGGGAGCCGCCGATTGCGCAATTTGCGCGCGATGGCTCCTGTGCCGTCTTCGCCGGTCCATCACGCGGCACCATCTTTTTTCTGGAATTTTTGGGCTTTTTTTGCTTCTGCACATGTACAGGAAGCAAAATCATGCGAGGGGACGCACGCACATAGCGAGTGTGAGCATGCGCAAAATGAGATGATGCGCGCGCAGCGCACTGGTAGGCAGGTAAGAGAAACCTGCCCCTGATTTCTAGGTATTAGTGTCAGCCAACTACTCTATAGTTTCCCTCATCTTCCTATTTTCCCATTTTAAAGATAGGAGCACCTGCCCTTCTCTCATATCACCAATCCATAATTTGAATGACAATTGCTCTAAAACCAGTATCACCAAACGTCTTTAAGGCAGAATCAGTATACCGTACATGTTGAAAAGTAGAAGTCATATATTATGAAAGCTTGAGCTGTTGACAAGCTCTTATTATTGCTGAAGCAGTAATCTAGGACAGCCTTGTCATCTCTATCTATTACTTTTTTGACCTCGTTTTTATTAGAGTACAATGAACAGACTTTTCCTGGTTGGAGGGATCAAAACAAGTTCTGTTTAAAACACAAACATGAGCAACACCCCTCCCCCCCCAAAAGCCAGCTGTCCTTTTTCTACTCTTCTACCAGTTCTTTAAGAAAGCTCTAACTAGGATTGTATTTTTCCTTTCTCTTACTTCATAGATTCTTCATTTGCACCTCTGTTTGAAGCCTGACACAAGGAAATAAAGGAGACGATTCTTTGCCCATCTTCTGACATGGTGGCTATGTTTTCCCAGCCCTGTTTGGCACGGTCGCCGGTCTCGGCATCCAGCACCTTCTGCTGCAGATCTGCAATTTGGGCGGTCCTGAGTTCCATTTCGGTCTCCAAACTCTCGATCTGCTTGGTGATGGAATGGTTGATTTCCATGGATTTGTAGGAAAATGCGCATCTCCTGTATTTGGATGGGAGGACCTCCCCAGCCTCCTGCTTCTCTTTTAGCAGAGCGGTTTCCTTGGCCAAAGTTTTTTGGTCATCCAGAAGGTCGTTCAGGTGATGTAGAGCTTCTTCTATGCTCATGAGGACTTCTACTTCATTCACCAGTTCTTCACCCAAGAGGTGATGGCTTTGAATGCCCGGTTGTGAACGTCTTTCTGTTTCGCTGCTGCTTGTTGTTGTTTCTGGAGTGCTTCCTTCAAGCGCTTGTTAGCTGCCGTGGCTTCTTCTGCTTTCTGTTGAAGGACCGTAGCCTGTTTCTGGAAGTTCTGCTCCAGATTGACCAGTTCGTACCGCTGCTTGCGATCCTGGGCCTTCAACTGGATGACTTCCTTGTCCTTCTGCTGCTTCCACTGTTGGAATTTCTCAGCATCTTCCTTCATCTCCCGAATGAGCTGAACCCGTTGGTTTTTCATGTCCCGGATCTCTTGATGGAGTTTGGAGACGGTCTGCTCACTGGATTCTTTCATTTTCAGCAGCTTGGATTGTTCCTTCAGCTTCTTCTTTAACTCGGTCATCTCCCCTTCCAGCTCCTGCAGATGTTTCCGGCGATGCTCGCTCAGCTTGGCTTGGGTGACATCTTTCTTGGTCATCTGAAGGGCGAGGACCAAGTCTTCATGCTCCTTCTGCAGCTTGGCCACCTCCCCTTCCAAGTTCTGGATGTTGATTTGAGACTGGCACTGGATGGGTTCCAATTGGTGGTCTCTCTGGGAGAGCTTCCGAGCCAGGGCCTCCTTCAGAGCGAGGGCTTGGTTGAGTTCCAGCAGCTCTTTGGACAACTGAGCTTGCTGGAGGGCGTGCTAAGCAGCATAGTCGTCTGAAGACTGGGGGGCCTCCAGGTCTACCGAGGACGTAGAATTGGAATGCTGTTCCATTATGTCCGCTATAGCAGGAGGATTTTCTTTCGGCAGCTGAGCGATAATTTGTTGTAACTGGAGAAATAATTCCAGCTGCTCTTTCAGTTCTTCGTCCTCTAAGGATGTTAGCAGCTTCTGCAGGTCCAGTTGTAATTCCGCGTGTTCTCGGAGCTCTTCCAGCTTCAGGGTTATCCTCTCGTTCTGCTGTTCCGTCACAATGACCCTTTCCAACATCTGAGCAATCTGACCAACAGCTTCGCTCAAGCCACGGCTGAGTTTTTCATTCTCTTCCAAGAGCGAGTGGTTTTTCTCCATCAGGGCCGGGAGGTTTTCTGCAGGATCGCCTCGAAGAGACACCGGCAGAATTCCCCCATGGGCTTGAAGCAGTAACACTTGCAATTCTTGGCCCTGCAGCCTCAACCGGCTGATCTCGGCCGCTTGAGGGTCAATATTGACAATCGGCTTGTTCTTTATTTTTTGGGTCTGATCAGCATAACGAAGGGTATTCAATGTCTCTTCAAGGTTGGAGTCCTCGTTTCTAAGAGGTCTGTAAGGGGCGTGCATAAGCGCACCACTGTGCCTACCGTCCCTGTCCTATTGTCCTCTTTTATCGTTACTTTTTACTTATGTTTATACAAACTACTACTTTTATTTATTTGTTTGACAAATAAATAAAAAAATAATAAAATAAAATAAAATAAATATTCACAATCGGCTTGTTCTTTATTTTTCGGACCCGATCAGCATAACGAAGGGTATTCAATGTCTCTTCAAGGTTGGAGTCCGTCGGGCTCACGCAGGCAATCATCAGGGTGTGGCTGTTGCCCCCAAAGGAATCTTGCAGAAGTCTGGTTAACTTCGAATCACAATAAGGGACAAAGCTGCCTTTCTCGGATTCGTCCCCTAGGGCACTGATGACGTTTCCCAGGCAAAGAAGCCCTTTGTTGATGTTAATTCCTTCTCGTAACCGGTCTCCTTCTCCTTTTGTCTTCTTCTGCCTCTCCAAACCAGCCAGGTCAACCAGATGCAATTTTGAAAGAAAGTGAACATTCTCATCAGCCTTGCTTTTTTGCTCCACAGACATGGTGAAGATGGCATGGGAGCGGGAGGACTACGTATTCATCACTGTGGCTGCTAGCATTCAGGAGTTGTTGCCTTGTTCCAGGCAGGGGATGGTCTCGTGTGCACTTGACACCATGTGCTCCACGAGACCCACAATTTTAATGCCTCTCTTGGGGTCTTCCCAAATGCTTATCTGAGAAGTCCTTTCCTTGCCCGCTGCCAAGAGATCTAAGATGTCTTCGTTGTAAATCTCCAACTAGGAGACTTTCAAAGCAAACTGCCACTCCATCTTAGGATGGAGATAAAAATATCAAGGGACAAGTTTCATCAATTTAATTTCTGTTTCTTGGGCTGCTTTTTTTTTAAAAAAAAAAATCAAAGTAATTGAATAAAAAAGCCCCAGCATTATAATTGTTGTGATCAGCTGATTGATTACTGTATACATGATCAAGTCAGTATCAAGTCTTAGCAACCGCATAGGTAAATTTTCTCCATAACAATCTAACCTTAACTAGGTCTTTCATGTCTTTCAATGGTGCATTCATCACCACTGTAATCGAGTCCCATCCACCTTCTGCTGGTCATCCTCTTCTCTTTCCTTTCCCCTTTCCAGCATTAGAGCTTTCCCAGAGGGATCAGTCTTTGCATAAGTAGGATAATTTGAGACTGATCATTTGTGCCTCAAGTGAGAACTCTGGGTTGATTTGTTTAATGATTTGTTGTTTTGTTTTCTTGGCTGTCCATGCAGAAATTCTCAGGAGTCTTCTCCAACACCAAAGTTCAAAAGGATCAATACTCTTCCTATCCTGCTTATTCAAAGTCCATAGGATGGCCAATACCAGGTATCAGCTATCTTAAACACGCAAAGAGCCATTTGGAGCCGTTTCCCACAGAAAGGAAAATACCGAGAGCCACAAAACCCTTTTGACATCTAAAATGAAGATAACACTGTATATATCATTTTTTACCTTTATGCTATGTATTAAAAAACTATAGTGTGTTGCATTTATGAAATCAATGACCTGCTACAGAGAAAACACATTTTTATTTCTACATGCAACAAAAACATTTTGAACTCAGGAAAAAAAGATGGGTCGAAAAGTTCAATAAATCACATGCTGGTGGGTGTCACACATTGGCGGTTGTGACGCATATTTTGTGTGACGGGGAGCCGCAGCAGAAGGATGAAAGAGCCACATGCGGCTCCAGAGCTGCGGGCTGCAAACCCCTGACCTATACTATGCTAAAAAAAATATAACTAGCAAAATACAAACCAGAATTATTAAACCGTAGTACCACACTCTCTTTAATTCCATGCATCAAGTAAAATCTTTTCTTCCTGACAATCTCCAGAACATTTACTAGAAGTATGTGGAATCTAACAATCCACCTTGATGTGCTCCTTCAGCTTGTTGAAGGGTATTGCTTTCCCTCAGCCAAGCTTTGATCCTATATATGAGATTATGATCTATATACGCTTATCTAGAAACAGATTAATTAAACACGTCTAGATCTGTTCTGTAAATTTTGTAATTTGCCTATTTGGATAAGACAGTGACCAACACACAGGTACACACACAGACACAGACACAACTAGTAAGAATTTGATCTGGTTTTAAAGTTTCTAGGCAATGAAGCCTGAATACGCAGGCAGTGAGAAAATCTCTGTAATTTTTTTTTTACCATTGTTTGACTTCTATTTTCTGCAGCTTGATGACTTGATTCATTGTCATTGCGTTCTGACCTCAGTTTTGAAGGCCAGATAATATTTTTGATGCTCATAAGTGATTCCAGTTAAGCCAGCCTTAAACCTGGTCTGGCTGGTAAACAGATACACAATTACAAGCATGAACTCAGTTGCAGTGACTCTCCTATCCTCCCCCCCCCCCCAGGACCGGTTTCAGAGCCAGTTTGATTTGTTGATGTAAATGGATATTTTTACATTTTTAAGGAGGGAAGAAAAGTGGGTAATGGTTGATGGGGGGAAAGGTGAAAAAATTAAACCACAGTTCAGTCCAAGAATTTCCAACTACAAGCAAGTTCTTTTTAAAAATAATTATGTTAAAAAAAGTGTTCCCCTTTACATCAGAATTCCTCATCATTTCTGTAAATAGCATCGTTGTGCAAATGTATCACCTTATGCAGGCCTATCAAAGAAAATCCCCTTTGAATTTTTTGGAATTTACTCCCACATTACTGTATAGAGGTAAGCCTATCTTGCCATAGAATTTCCCGTTTAGAAAACAAAGCATATTTTCACAGATAAAACTTATAAAAACAAAAAAATAAGCAATTATCCACAATTTGACTTCTTGTCATTTTGACTGGTCAATGCGATGTATATTCTTGCATCACTTTCATGTTGGTTTAAATTATGACCCTTTTCTACATCTATTTATCTTAAAGCTTCAAAATGTAGTATGAAATGCTCTATTGTACGGGGGGGGGGGGGGGCGGGAAGCCTTTATGCCAGTCTAAAATTTCACCCACATTACAGCTTTTGCAAAAATACATTTGTAGTACGTATAATAAAAGACAAGAGGAAAAAAAGAAACAACAACAACAACAACAACAACAGGAGAATCAAGTAATATTGTATCAATTGAAAACGTTCTGCAGAAGGTTTTTATAGGCATATTGAGAAAAGAGGTTTATAAAACAAAATGTTGAGGTGGGAATGTGTTTTAAGTATAGTATGCTGCTACTAAATATGCAGGAAACTGTAAGAGCAATTGAGAATTGCATGGATGGAATTAGAATTTTGGCGGTACAAGCTAAAAAAAATGAATCTATGCATTACAGTACAAGCTACGGAAGCTCAACCAGTCAGTCGCAACATTGAAGGGTAAAGTCATACTACAGCAGTGTTTCTCAAATAGTGGGGCGTGCTCCCCTGGGGGGGCGCAGAGCGATGCCAGGGAACACGTGTGATCCTGGGAAACATGCGTGGTTCCTCTCGATCGATTCCCCTGGGTGGGGAGTGTTTTCCCAGTTGCACGCTGCTCCGTGCATGCTGCCCGGAAGAGAAGGCAGCCAGGCGGGGTGGGGCGGCTGCATGGATTCTTGTTGTTCTCGGGCGCTGTGGTAGCCATGAACGGCATGGCGAACCTGCTGCTGGACAAGGAGGAGCATCCTCTGCAGCTGGGCGAAAGCTTCGAACGGCACCCTAAAGCCTCCTTCCACACCATTCGCTGTGAGTGCCCGGCAGAGGCGGCACTTATGGTCCAGGCCGGTGACCCCAAAACATTGGCTTGATTAAGTTGGCTTGGCCCCATGTCAAAAGAGGGCCCTAACATAAGGTGACCAGACGTCCCGATTTTGGCGGGACACACCCGCTTTTTCGCCATTTGTCCCGCGTCCCGCCCGCCCTCTTAAAAAGTCCCGATTTCTTGAAATTTTTTGAAATTTTTTGAAATTTTCAAAAAATCGCCCTGAAAGGCAGCAGGCCTCTCAGCTCGGGCCGGCTGTGGGCAGCGTTGGCGGTGGGCGGGCGTCCCGCGTTGTTGACTCCTCCGGCGGCGGCTGGAAGCTGGGGGGAGGGGGAAGGGAGGCTGCTCCTCCTCTCCTTCCCCCGCCCCATCCCTAGCCCCGCCCTCGGAGGCGCCGCTGCTGTTGGGAGGGGTGAGGGACGAGGAGCCGTCGCCGCTTTGAATTTACATCACGAGCGGCGCAAACAGCCCTTCCTCGTCCCCCTCCCCTTTCTTCCCCCCGTCGCCTCGCTGCCGCCGTTGCCCTGGGGCCGGGCGGGCGACCGGGAGACCGCGGCGCTTGGATGCTTGGAGCAGGTAAGCTGCCGGCTGCTCCTTTCCCCGTCTCCCGCCTCCCGTTCGTTGCTTGCCAGCCCGGCTGAAGGGAAGGCGGGAGGCGAGGAAAGGCCTCCCGAAAGGAGGGGAGGCTTCGGGAGCCCGCCTCCCTTTCGGGCCGAAAGGGAGGCGGGCTCCCGAAGCCTCCCCTCCTTTCGGGAGGCCTTTCCTCGCCTCCCGCCTTCCCTTCGGCCGGGCTGGCAAGCAACGAACGGGAGGCGGGAGACCGGGAAAGGAGGCAGCTTACCTGTCGCGAGCTGCAGGCATCCAAGCACCCTCCCGCCTCCCCCCTCCCCCCCTCCCCCCCACCTCACCTGGACACCGACATTTGCTGTTTTGCCCTCTGCGCATGCGCAGCGTTCTGCGCATGCGCAGAGGGCAAAACTCAAATGGAGAAACCCACCCCCGTCAATGGTGTCCCGCTTGAAGAAAAAAAAATCTGGTCACTTTACCCTAACATGGTAGCCGATGCCTGCCTAACCGAAAACAGGCTCCACTGAGTTCAGTGTGACTTACTCCCAGGTAAGTGGGTAGAGCAGCCTTCCCCAGCCAATAGTTTGCTTGCAGCTTATAATAAGTAAAATAATAAATATTAACACTAAAATTCCATTGGGGATTGGAGAGTTGGGGGGGGGGGTGAAATGTTTACTTCTTCCTAGTGGGGGGGCGTAACAGAAAATAATTGAGAAGCACTGCACTACAGTAATAATACCTGACTCATACTATTACCTCAAGGACCAATTGTAAGTATTGCTGGTAGAAATGTAACCTAAATAACAAAGGAGCCTCAACTGATGACTGTCAGTGTCTTCATTGTAATTGCTTACAGGAACTCCTCCCGCGAGGGCTACAATTTAAAATAAAAAGCCATTAAATGAATTTAATGCTTTGGTTTGTTGCAAAGCCTATAGAGACAAAACTAGTTATCATGAAAAATAGGGTTAATACCTCCAATTCAGTGATGCAGATGATGAAAAGAGGAAGGAAAACTAGGGCTTTCCATTTGCACTATTGTTTAATGAGGATGATCTATAACTGACTGGCATGGATATTTTTATTCTGATCTGCAGTCAACATTATTGTATGCACAAAGTGTTTTTAATTCCTTTAAGAGAAAGAGTTTTACCCAAAACTCTTTTGAGACTACTTGTCCTGAATTACTACTTGAAAATGTGTTAGTGTAATACTGATTGATTGCTAGATTCTATGACAGATGAACAGCCACACTTGTATTTTAGTATGGTTCATTATGGTACTCTTTCCTCATTTTTTTCCTTTCATAACTCCTGGTTCAATATGACCTATTTTAAATTCAATCTGGTGTTTTCTCCCTACAGCAACCTTGGCTCCTTGCTGTTCAGTTTTCAGAGATTTGTTCTGCCAAAAGACAAACAAATGGACAGAGTCTCAACACCCCTCCACTTTATATAATATATTCCCAACAGTTCATTGGGTTGGAAGAAATAAAAAGAAAATGATTAAAAATGGCCTCAAGAGACATGTATATCTGTACTTCCTTTGTAGTTTATATGTGGCCATTCTGCATAGTTTCTTGGTAAGAGCAATTCCCACATAGTTCATAGTATCTTGCTGCCTACTTTTGCTCTGGTTTCAAGTGCTCCATTGCAATAAATATACTAAATCCATACCAATTTTTTATTAGCATGGCACCAGTACAAATCCAGCAGTCAAACTGTCACCCAGAGGTCTAAAAATACAAACTTTTAGTTCTAAATCCAGTTACTTCTAATACTGAAAGTTTCCATGATGTCTGTTCAAGACTAAAACAGTTGCGTTCTCATAAATTTTAGGATGAGGTGGCAAATAGGCCAGAAAGAAATTAAGATAAGAAACAGAATCATAAGAAAGCTGAAATAATCTATGTATCCAGGAGTTATTATTTTTAAGTCCAAGGTGCTTACTACTGAGCAGACACCTACAGAACGACACTACATGCCATATTCTGTTCCTGTTTAATAATCTGGAAGAAGCTGTTCAGGGTTTCACAATACATGGCTGTGCTGTTATTGTGTCTATTTATAGTTTGACTTGATAGACAAAGGGTGTTCATAAAAACAAATGCAGACTCTTAATAAAACAAATGCAGACTCTGACCTGCAAAAGATGGAGATATTTAATTGTTCTTGAACAGCACAATTTGAAAGTATTTAGCATCTTGATAGAATTGTTGAGCTTTTATTTAAAAAGTGTCTGTGAGAAATATTCAAAAATGCTAATTGTATATATAGGATAGATTTAAAAAATAAATTTTGACAAGACCAGTGAATTTTTAGAGAAAGACAGGACAGTTATGAAAGTGTAAATACCAACACAAATGTCTAACACTTAATCAGAGTGGGATATGTTAATCCATGAATGTAATATTTGGAATTCTTCTGGTTGAAACTAACATTTTTAGAGGAAGAGTTAAAAGATTAATGTCCAGATTGATCAATCATCTGTGGAACTTGCTGGTTATTGCTAGCATCAACAGAGGGATAGTCTCATGATCACATGAAGTGATATTACCACTTTATGAGATGATGAGATCACACTTGGAATACTGTATCCAGTTCTGGTCACCACAATACAAAAAAGATACCGAGACCTTAGAAAGAGTGCAGAGAAGAGCAACAAAGATGATAAGAGGGATGGTGATTAAACCATATGATGAACAATTGAGGGAACTAAGTATGTCTAGTCTAACAAAGAGAAGGACTAGAGATGATATAATAGTCTTCCACTACTTGAAGGGGTATCACAGAGAAGAGAGGTTTGATTTTATTCTCCAAAAGCACCGGAGAGCAGGAAAAGAAGTAAGGGATGGAAGATTATTAAAGAGATGTTTAATCTTTAGAACTAAGGAGAAATTTCCTGACAGTGAGAACAATTAATCAATGGAACAACTTGCTTCCAGAAGTTGTGGGTGCTCCGTCACTGGAGGTTTTCAATAAGAGACTGGACAGCCATTTCCCAGAATGGTATAGGGTTTCCTGCTTGAGTAAGAGGTTGGACTAGAAGACCTCCAAGGTCCTTTCAACTCTATTATTCTATGTTCTACATTCTAACCATTATTCTCAGTGGATCTTCCATTATAGTGTTATTATATAATGATGGTAGGCAACAGTTTTATACTTTTGAGTTCCAGGGGGGAGAAATTGAGTGAGACAAACAAAAAGATAAAGCTGTTTATGATCAGGCATTTATGCCTTTTGACTTGAATTCTGTATTATGTTGTGTGTCTGTGCTCAACTTGTTGAGCTAAGCAATATTTCCAGTGTAGAGTTTTAAACATATACCATTCAATTGTAACCTCAGCTTCAACTGGTACAATCTTTTACAGATTCCAAATTGCTTATTTGTCATTCACATCTAGTTTAATTCATGCTTCAATGTTGCAAAGAAACAAAGGCGTGAATACAATTTCAGTTAAAAGCATCTCCATAGACAACTTATTATTTTAAAAACGGGACAGCCTAACTAACCTTATTCCCACACATGAATCTGAATAATTTCTTGCCTAGCAGTAGCCTTAACCCATCACAACAAACACAAGAGCAGACTATATTGCTATCTTAAAGATTAACAGATGTATTCCAGCACAAGCTGCTGTGAGGTGCATCCCATTTTATTTTACGAAGAAATGAGTCTTTGTAAAATGGGTGAACAGACAGACGGTATACCTTTAATATATTTCAGTTTGGGAATACGGAACCGTTGACAAAAGTCCTGATTTCCCTGTGGTCTTTTGATAATAAGTAGCTGCAGTAATTATTTGTCGAACTATTAAACTAGTGCGCTTCTGACAAGATACAATTTCTCCCCTGCTAGGCAAAGCCCTATTAATAGCCCTTACCAGGCGCTTTCTCCTTCCCTTCCCCCCTCCAGCTGCTTTGACCATGTTCTCAAGGCGTGACTTTCCCAGTACTCGCGTCACTACTTCCACCCTGCTGAGGTCACCTACTATTAGCATATCAAGGAAAGCTCAGCCAATCAGAAGCAAGCCATCCAGTGACGGCTGCACTTTCCAAGATTATTAAGAGTCCTGTTTGTAGTAGGGGCATGTCAAATAGAAGGCGAGTGGCGGACGTGAGAGAAGCTTTCTCAAAACCCATCGTTAAGCAGTCGCTTCTACCGCAGGCGGGTCAGCCACGAACTGCCGGACCGGCCAATTACGGTACTTCATCGCTTCCGTGTTTTGTTCCCTTTCTCTAAGCACTGCGGAGCCTTCAGGGCCCCGAGCTAACTTTATACGAAGCCAGACATGAGCCAAGGCCAGCGCTGGAATGGAAGCTACGTTAACAACAGCCGGGCGGATACGGTACCGGAGATCGCCGCCGCCGTAGGCTTTGTGTCCAGCTTATTCCGCACTCGCGGCTGCGTAAGTGAACAGCAACTTCAGGTTTTCAGTGAAGCTCTTGAAGAGGCGCTTACAGGTGAGAGACGGCGCCTTCTTGAAGTGTATCCGAGGGATCTTTGGCCAAGTCTGGGGAATCAAGCTTAACTTTTCTGTCCCTTAAAAAAAGTGGGTTATTCACTGGACCGTTGATTTTCTTTTTTCTTCTTTCCTTTCTTCCCATCTTTAGTTTAATTAGTCATCTGTGAATTTCCTATCACGCAAATTACTTATTTTCAGCGTTCAATATTTGCCTGTCCTTTATTTGTAATATGTCCTTTAAATGGAGATTTAAAAATAAAACAAAGAAAACAATGCATTCTTTAAAATATATTTTCCTGTAATAGCTACTCCTGGATAGCAAGCATATGTCTAACCCAGATTAGTGACAAATTATTCCCCCATCCGGCAGCTATAATCTGTTTATACCAATCTGTTTCCCCCCCAACATTATGAGAATAAGAGTTATAATCCAGTGCTTCTAGAGGCGCCACATTGGGGATTGCTGCACTGCAGCCCTGGGATTGAAAAATTGTGTCCTAAATTAGACTGAAAAAAAGTGTCCTTTGTTCTGGTGACCAGGGAAACTAGATTTTACTAGATCAAACCAGATAGAACAAGGAAACTAGCTTTCATAGTCCATTGGGAAGGGACTTTGCAGAGGCATCAGGCTCAGCAAAACAAAAGGGAGAAATATATTTGAAGCCCTGGGATAAGAATGGAATGATTGGGTATTACTGCTCTAATCTTAAAAGTCATATCTGAAGGCTTCCCCCACAACCCCTTTAAAAGCACAATTCCGTTCAGCAGGCCTTACTTCCATGTCAGGGAAAAAGTGCAGAATTTCAGGCATACTGCTTAAGACTGCAACTAGTTTCAGGTTACAGGGCGCTCTTCATCTGGTTACACTAGTGTGTTATTAAGTATAAAATATACCCAGAAAGGCTTTATAACCACATTTATTGTGGGATAGAGCTGTATACTTGAAGTGCAGAGGAGGTTGCTCTGGCTATATACTAATTGCATTGTCTGCTAAGGAGATTTCAGTAATTACCGAAATGCTATGGATAATGCATTTAGATCCAACCTTTTGGACTCCCCGCAGGCTTTGGAGTTTTTGCTATTTGAGTTTAAAAGGCTATTTATTGCCATGGTTTAGATAAATTGGTTTTATTTGTTCTCTGTGTAGGGATTATTTTACAGTTCTTATTGGAAATGACTCCCCCCCTCAACCAACAATTTGCTGTCATTCTATAAAAGAAAGAGGGACCTGGGGATCAGAGACTGGATCATCTATCAGAGATACCCTAGTGTGCATCCTACATTGTGAAGGGATTCTACCAGATGAACTCTAAGATTCCTTCCATCCTTATGATTTTCTAATTCTAGAACTTTAATATATTGCTTGAAAAAAATGAGAATTTGATTAGATCGGACCCAAAACTCATGATTAGATCAGACCCAAAACTCTACTTTAAAAAAAATGCATTCTGCCGCCAATTTTAGCTGAATGTTTCTTTGTGTGTAAAATGTATTCTGTTTTTTGTTTGTCCTTTAACTCCAGTGATCTCTTACCATTTGTGATATTTTTTCTTGTTCCTTTGCAGAGCATTACAAACATCACTGGTTCCCCGAGAAACCGTTCAAAGGGTCTGGCTACCGCTGCATCCGTATCAACCATAAAATGGACCCTATCATCAGCAAAGCAGCTCGCCAGATTGGACTCAGCCTTCAGCAACTCTACCAGCTCTTGCCCAGTGAGCTCACACTCTGGGTAGACCCTTATGAAGTATCTTACCGAATAGGGGAGGATGGATCCATCTGCGTTCTGTATGAAGCATCGGTGGCACCTGTGAGCTCCTACGGGATGCTCACCTGCAAAAATCAAATGATGCTGGGGCGCACTAGCCCTCCCAAAAGCTACATGATGACTGTCTCCAGCTAAGCACTCCTTGTTATCCTTACTTTGCCAAGACATGGGCTACTGTATACCTCAACTTGAGGATGTATTTTTTTAAAAAATGAAGAGCTATTTATATATTTTTTAAAAAAGGAAATCCAAATTGAAATTCAGTAGCAGGTACTACTCTTTTGTAGAGTGGTGCTAAGGTGCCTTTTAAAAGCTGTCTGCAGGCTTGCAAGTTTATTAAAAAAAAAGCCAATATCTACCTAATTAGCATTGGATTGACAATTCTGGAATGTTGACCTGCCTGTTTGGGAAATGCAGGGTTAAAAATAAAAGTACAGGGGCTGGGCAGGGCTTAGCACTTTTAAACAGTGACAAATGATGGGGTAAATGCTACTACAACTGTGAATCTACAGCTCAGGATGGAAGTAAGTGCAGAGCTGTGCATGTGGATCCCAATGGTATGACTTCATTCTAGCCATGGCACTAAAAACGTTCCTTTTTAGTTGGTTATACACTGACAAGCCACCACATCACCAGCTTTATATCATGTTCAAATTTTCAGCAACAGTTTTGTCTTTATGGCATAAACATTTTATTTAGATACCCAGTCACAACAGCAACTTTCTTTTTTGTCCAGTGGGTGATGGGTTGCTAAAAATCTGCCCATAATTTTGCACAAAAACCCAATTTCTTTCTGCACTTGATCCTAAATTTCATGCTCATGTAAAATTCTTATTGGTGCCTGAACATGTGGTTTCTGTATATGAACTTTTGTTGATAAAAAGGTTCTATGATGTGATCTCTGTAACTGGCTGGCTGGTTACTCTTAACAGTTAACTCCTGTCAACAAAAGTGCAATGGCCAGTCCACTATGAACTATATCTACTGAAAGCATTCTTTCACCGCAGTTTTGTCTATTCCACTGCCTTTAATACAATCTTGTAAAATTCCTGACAATGCTGCCAATAATTGTGGAGAAGTAATTACAAAACCAGGGCACTTAACTTTTTAAAAAGTCTTCAGAGCACATAATTGGCTTGGTTTTTCTTCATTTGCTTCTCCAGAGCTTTTCCCTGGCCTGTTTGAATTGAGTTATCAGATACTGTGCAATAAGGATCCTAAAATTTGGGCACTCGGACGAAGAGTTATTTCCTATTTGCAAAATGACTCTTTTTCGCCTGAAAACTGCTCAAATAATTCCTAAAATGTCCTTGAATAGTCAGAGGTCGGAGTAGGCAATCTAAAATCTACAATGGCATATCTTTTATGGGGTGTGAAGGTTTTTGCTTTTTCTAAAAAGAACACATTACAATTTTTTTTTTTTAAAAAAGGCATGAATTTGCTGGGGTGTTCTCTTCCTGAGCAACTCCTATTGAGATAAATGGAGAGTTTTGCAATGGACATGGTTAGTCACCTTGTGAAATTTTGGTTCATTTCAATGGTTGCATAGAGACACTTAGTTGCACCCCCAATTTTCCAACATTGAAATGTTAGCCACTACAACTGTCTATCTGATTTCTTTCAATTTATTATGTAAAGCTCTTGTATGTAGGCCAGAGCTTATGTTCAGCTATTACAAAGATTGTAAAGCACTAAAGTCCCCTATGAGCTAAAACAGCTTAAAAAAAATAGTGCTGCCACTCTGTTAGCAGACTTGTGCAATATTTGGTGGTACAAAGGGGAACATTTTCTGCACTGTAGCTTTCCCCTCTCAAATAAGTTGCTGTTCAATAAGTCTGCCTAAGAGCCTTGTTCCTTCTCTAATATTGTAAAACCCAATAGAAGTGGGAACTGTGAGATAGCTTGAAACAAATGTTTGTTTTGCTGTGCTCCTTGCCTCTATTTAGAATTTCCCAAATGCCAGTAATTGGGTTGGTGTGCTCAAAGCAACTCTGATTACAAGTATATTGATGGCTCCCCTTAGTCCTTCATTACCACCGAAGTGTTCTGTAAAAACTTTTTCTTTCCCACTATCCTTGAAGAATTGATAGAGAAACAGAAAAGGTTACCAAATATCATGCTGTTACACTTGGCATTGAATCTAGTATTAAGGTTTTTTTTCCCCCACATTATTTTTCCAACCAAATTTGGACACAATCTGTTGTGTAACTTGTGCATGTAAAAGCTGTGAATTGATGTGTGCTCTTTGTTGCCTTTGGATTCTAAGTCTGATACAACCAGTGCTGAAGAACTGTGTACTAGAAACTGCCTATGGGTTGTGAGTGTGTGTCTTTACTGCCTCGTTTCAAAGATGTTTGCAAAACTTGAGCTGGACTGTTGAGCGGGACCTAGTTTCATAACTGGTGAAAATAATACCATGTTTGTAAGCTATTGTGCGGGGAAGGGATGTTTGTTGTACAGTGGTGTTTTTATATGCAAAATGTACAGATATATTGATAAATGTACACTTTTGATACTTTAATAAAAATGTAGCAATTTAAATACATTGTTGGAAAGATCAAAGGGATTGGCTCATTCTTTGTAAAATGAGGTCCTACTTGCTTGGTTCTTAAAGAATAACATTATGATGGGAAAGCAACTGTCTCTATGTGGAGGCAAGAGTCAAAGCAGAGGAATCATTAGTTTTCTTTCTCAGACTCAGAAATAAAAAAGGAAAACACACACAAAATCCTACCTCCTGCAAACTAGCAAATTCTGGCCCATTGATGGGGGTTTTGTGTGTTTTTCTTTTCCTCGGTCTGAGGTTTCGCTTTACCTTAATTTCTCTTCTAGAGAGACCAGTGGAAATGAAATTGGCTAACTCAAGTGCTGGCCCTTGTTTACTGGGTGTTGAGAAAGCAAAGACATGATGTATTGTGCAAATTAAGGCCATCTTTCTCTCTGGCTTTGATGGAAGTTTGTGCTTGGTCCAAGCACTGTAGGAGTATTCCTGAAAGTTTTAAAAGAATGTGTGTGTGTGTGTGTGTGTGTATGTATTTAGGACATATGTCTATTTACTACACAATTGTTTGGGAATAGTTGAAATGCACATAACTGGCCTTGGGTTTCAAGTTGTTTGCAACTGTGCAAAATGTGACTGATAGAATTTCTTTGCAGTTAATTTGAAGCCAAAAAATGAGATTACTTTCAGAAATATATTTGGTGCATCTATCACATTTATTTTATTCTATGATTACTTTGTTGCCATTTAGGACACCTTTCCACAATTTAACATCACTTGTAGTTCACTTACTGATCACAGTTGTGACAAAGCATGATGTGAGAGTGGAAGTTTTATGATTTCCTATCACATTCCTGGTTTGCTTTTTTGTCCCTTTCAGTACACTAAATAATATAGAGAAGTAACAAGGCAACAGGAGCTAAAACAAAAAAGAGTACAGATCAGGAGTTGGCCCCACTCCAAAATTATTTTGCTTGTATACAATACAATACGACACTGACTTTAACCATATTTAAAATATAGCTTAAAGTGTGTGAATGAAGTCTGAATAAAAACCTGTTTTCGATGCTCACAAAACCCCAAACAGAAACTCCAGATTCATTTGTAGATTATGACAATTGCAATTAACTTCATGTACTCATGCATAATCATCTGAGATGGGGAAAAAGCTGGTAAACAGCTAACTAGCCCAGAAATATGTTGGATGATAAGATTTACTAATAGTCAGTATTCTGTTAGGACTGCAGATGATCTGCAAGTCCCTGATAGAAAGAAAAGCCAATGACGTGGTTGTGGTGATGCCAGAAAGTAGACAATCCTGTAGGACTACATAAATGCAAAACAGTGAAAGCAGATCATGGCACTTCCCAAATATAAAATACACTGAAAATGGCCTTAGACATGATCTTTTATACAAGAGTTGTTTTAGATATGTACTTTTATCTGCAAGAATATTATATGTGTGCTGTTATTGTTTCTAGTTAAAATCTTAAATAATTCCTTAAAGGTAAAGGTTCCCCTCGCACATACATGCTAGTCGTTCCCAACTCTAGGGGGCAGTGCTCATCTCCATTTCTAAGCCGAAGAGCCAGCGCTGTCTGATGACGATTCTGTGGTCATGTGGCTGGCATGACTAAATGCTGAAGGTGTTATCTTCCCACCAAAGTGGTCCCTATTTTTCTACTTCCATTTTTACATGCTTTCGAACTGCTAGGTTGGCAGAAGCTGGGGCAAGTAATGGGAGCTCACTCTGTTACGTGGCGCTAGGGATTTGAACCGCCGAACTGCCGACCTTTCTGATCGACAAGCTCAGCGTCTTTGCCACTGAGCCACCACGTCCCCTTAATAATTCTTTAGAGGCTCATTATTTGGTTATCACCTGCTCTTACCTTTGTTTTCACATTTTACATATAAATACTTATCTACATATAGATGCAAAACTCAAGGTTGTATTTGGATAGTTTGAAAGTACAAAAGAATCTTTTTTAAAAAGAGCTGGATGTCTACTGTAATTCTATTTTCCCCATCATTATGCTGACTTTCTTGCCAAGACACTGCAATTTCAAATAACTAGTTAAGGAAAGCCTTAGAGAACTATTCTTTAGGAATAGCATTCTAAGAATAGAATAGTAGTAGTAACTAATGACTTTTGTTAGTTTAACCCATATTTTAAAGTTGTAACAACTTTAAAATATACTGATGGATAGAGGCAGAAACTACAACTGATAAAATACATGCACATATATAAACAAAAGATATGAAAAAAGGTTAAATATGACTAAAGTAAAATTCACTTTACAAATTCCAGAGCAGATTTACAAATGATCAAAAGTACTTGAAAGTATTTTCCTGTGTTTTAATGAGACTCTTCATTTATATCTGAATTCATACTTTAAATAAGACCTATTAAAATCCATGGGATGTAAATTTGCCATAATTTATTTTAAAACACAAATTTCAGTAGGTTTCCACTTACATATTACTAAATTTGTTTCAGCCAATATATTATGCATCCTTTTCTGCAGATTAATAGGATCTGGCACATAAAAATAAAAAAATCATATCTGGCCTGTAAGACTTAGTACAGTGCCTGATACAAACAAAATTATGACTGCCAAAGACAAGCATGAAAATAAAATATTTGATATTTGTACTTTTATTACAGAGTTTAATCTAGTATTTTGTAAATAAGCATTCATCTCCATTTATCACTGCTGCTTTCAACATATGCTTTCAGGTCCAGGGGAAATCATTTTGATTATGTACCGTATTTATTATTTTATTTATTTATTTATTTTATTTTAGTGTTCTTATATGCCGACCTACTCCCTGGGGACTCAGGGCGGCGTACAACATTTAAAGAACAACTAAACAATATAATAATTTAATAACAGTTTAAAAAAGAATTTAAAAAACATTAAAGTATTACATATAAATACTTATCCACATATTACATTTGTATCCCCCTTTTTTGTTCAATATGGCATACATAATATTTTCTTCTTCCATTCCCCCCCCCCCCCCCCAACAACAATCCTGTGAGTAGTTCTAGCTAAAAGAATGTGACTAGCTAAACACCAGTGGTGGGTTGTAAATAATTTTGCTGCTGGTTCGCGCTACCATTTCTAAGAACCGGTCCGAACCGGGAGCAACCCACCGCTGCTAAACACATCAACATGAGTTTTTATGATTGAGATGAAATGAGATCTCCTGGTATCGGTCCAACATTTTAACCATCACGCCAAAGCAGCTTACCCATAGTCCTTACAACATAACCAGTCTTAGGCTACTGGTTCAGGTTTCCCCTGAAGAAGACCTAGCTGCCTTTTAGATATCATAGATATCATGGTAATCATACTGAAGAGGCTACATAAAGTGACCATTGCAGTAATATCTGTACAAAGTCTAGGTTGGATTGTGATAAATGATTGGTAAATCATTATGAAGAAATCATGCAAATATATCTGTTTCCAACATAATAATATGCATTAATTTATTCAAACAAACTCTGCTTTCATAAGATCCAATTACATTACTGTACTGACTTATTTTGGTCCTGCATAATAATACATTTGTGGGTGGCAGTTTATAATCGTGCCATTGAAGCTTCACAACAGAGCACATAATTTGCATCTCTCATTGAAGCACAACTTTGGGAAAAAGAATCCTGAAATATATGAAGTAGATAATGTATTTATATTCATTTACAAATTTTACAGGTTTATCATTGCTTGTTTGAAATGCTCATCTTCAAGAGTTTAGAATAAGATACTCAAAAATAGGTTAACATTTTAACAATTCCATATCAGACCCTAGTTTAAATCCTTCTCCTTAACATATGAAATAGAGCAGGGGTCTCCAACCTTGAAGACTTGTGGACTTCAACTCCCAAGTCTTAAAGCTGCCAAGGTTGGAGACCCCTGAAATAATCCCTTCAAGAGGCAACTGGACTTCCTGGTTTTTTTCTTCGAAGAATGAGATTCTTGGATGAGAAGTGAAACATCTTCAAAGAAAAACCAAAAAACCAAACCAAACCAGAAAGTCCAGTTACCTCCTGAAAAAGCACCTTTGGGACAACCATGACCTGGATACTAAGAATCTCTACAGACTTATGAAATAGGGCTTTCTTTAATAATGACTGATTTCCAATAGTCCTGTAGATGCCAAAGCTTTATTAAAATTGAGCTAGACTCAAGAACTTCCACCTGATATAAAAGCTGTGTTTGGATCACATGATCATTTCCAACTACCTGCCAGCTTCCCACAAGGAAAATCATTGGGGAAGCCAGCAGGAAATAGAAAGTCCCAGGCTGGCAAGCAGTAAGTAGCTGCTGCCAGATATGGAATGGCATTAGGGATGTGCAGGGGTGTGAGAGAAGTGCTGTGTTGATCAGTGAGGGTGCTCAGGGGTGCTCAAGGAACTGCATGGATCAGAGATGGTACATGGAAGTGCAAAGGAGTAGGTACCATGTGGGTCAGGGAGGTGCATGAGAGTGCAAGAGGTGCACAAGAGGCAGCATGTTGTTCAGATAAGGTCCATGTGGATGTACAAGAGGCACTGCATGGTTGGGGATAGTGCAAGGTGTGTGCAAGAGGCATCATGTGAGTTGGGGAGTGTGTGCAAGGGGGTGAAGGTCAGGGGTGGGTTCCTAATTTTTTGCTACCACTCTGTGGGCGTGGCTTATTTTGTGGGTGTGGCTTGCCAGCCATGTGACCAGGTGGGCGTGGGCCTCGGGAGCTTGGCAGCGGCCGGAGAAGCAGGGGGGCATTGCCCACCTGCAACGCAGCCCCCCGCAGCGGGAGCAGCAAGACCGCAGCAGCGGTTCTTCTAGGAGGCTCCATCCGGCCTGAATGCTTCTCCCCATTCGATGATCCTAGGCTCCTGCAGCCCGTCCCCCCCTCCCCTCAGCAGCTTGAGAAGCCTCAAACGTGCGAAAATGCCTGGGATCATCACCACGCGTTCGTGGCTTCTCAGACTGCTGAAGGGAGGGGAATGGAGATAGCTCCTGCCGCCCGTTCTTTCAGCGTCTCACGCGCTCCCTCAGCCATCCTCCCCTGCTTCCTACCCCACTGTGGGGTAGGAAGGCAGCACATGCGCAGTACCGGAAGCTCGGCTTCTGAGCATGCACAGAATAAAAATTTAAAATTTTTGAATTTTTTTTTAAAAAAATGGCGGTGCCCAGGCACCGGCAACCGACAGCACCGGTACTGTGACGTCACCAGCGGGATGCTACTGGTGCTATAGAGTGGACCGCACTGGTAGGAACCCACCACTGGTGAAGGTGTGTTGAGAGGTGCTGTGAGGGTTGGGTACATGAGTTGTAGGTAAGAAAATATCTCTGAAGAAATGATCCAAGAGGTCATGAGTTGTCTAATGCTGCTATGTACTTAGAGATAATTTATGTGAATGTAATCTAAAGCCAGTAATTCAGGAGGAGTTTCCAGTTGACTTAATTAATAAGGTATAGGCTGCATCCTGTATCTCTGTCCCCATCTATGTGAAGCAATTAATGGCTTCATATGCTGAGCTGTCTTCTGGGGCTCTTTTCTATTATTCTATGCCAGGCAAGCAATTTAAGATTCAATTAAGCTCTAGATCAGATGCCCGATTCAATTTCTACTTGATTCAGTAATTTTGATGGCTGATCTGTTTTTTCACCTGGTCAATATTTGGTGCATATTCTCTTCTTTCATAATACATACCAGACAAAGAATTTCATCTCATCTCATTCTTATTCCAGGAGGCCAGTGGACTTGCTATGTTTATTTGTTTTTACATCATTGAGAAAATGCTGTAGGAGCATTCCTGGTCTTTCAGGCATCCTGGTATGTTCTACAATGGTTATCACACCATGCTGTCACTGCCTATGCCTCTAGTTGTCTTTTTTGATGCATATTATTGTTTAGTATGATTATGATTGGTTTATACTGTTAGCAAAATAATTACTCTGATACACTGGTAAACATTTCTGTTACCAAAAGGCATTTATAAAGTATGGTAAATGATATACATCAAATGTTTGAGTTTCTTGGAAGAAGAAGAGACACACACATAAATGTCTGTTTGAAGAATTGCTTTATGGAAATGAACAGTGCAAGCAACAAGAAATTCCAGAAGCAATTACCTTCTTAATCTGTGCTTGTATTCTGGAAAAACCCAATTTCCATAATAACTTAATAGTCCCGAAAGTAAGAATGCTTACATTCTAGAATTTAGAGCAATGTGCAATTGTCAAGATTATGAGTCAACTTTTTAGTTTTTCTTTACTTCCTTATTCCATTTTTCTTTCTCTCCAATATATTGTTCAATCCTACGAGATACAAGGATTCACCATTTTTGGTGAAACATCATGCCAGCAGATAACAAGTGGGGTGAAAGATACATCACAGACTCATCACTTATTTTAGGAAACTGCTCAGGGAGTGTGAGAAATTATTCATATACACAACAGGGGGAAAAAAATCTCATTTTGTGTCAATTGATGATAAGAGTGGTTCCTCCCCTTCTTATTCATCCAATATGAGGGTGGACATGTTTATCCCTGATACTGTATGCATAGTGGCAGTTCTTTATGAAAGGCTGTTCAAATAGCCACTGGGAATGTTGCCAGTGCATGACTCAGTGGGGCAAGGAGGACAAGGCTGTGCAGTACAACAGATTGTCCCTCACGTAGTCTTTCAACATGTGTCATGGACTGAATGAATAAATTCTGGGGCCAGAATCATTGTAGTGAGCTGCTTTGTAGCCTCCTAAGTTCATAAAAAATATAGATGCATGTGACTTTCACATCCTTATCTATTCCAGGAAACTTCTCCACCCATATAACACTACACCGCAGTCCACTTAGATTATATATATTTGAATTTATATCTGTGGGATAGAGAGAAAATGGCCCTTACAAAAACACTCTTCAAAGTTTAAATTATACAGGGTGGTGCCTAGTTTTGTAAAGACACCCACATAATCTGTAAGTAGCAGGAATCCCAGATGAGTCAAGAAAGGAGGAGTAAAATAGGACGTGGTTGGGTGGAACAAGTCACATCTGACAATTTCTGACCAGTGTACTTGTACAGCAGCATCTGTAGGTCCTTATTATCAGCTCTTACTAATCAAACAGTGAAACTGTATGCAAAGGGATTTGTGAGAAATAATAATGGCCCTGTTAATAATAATACCTTACTTTCAAACCCATTTTCAGTCATGATTTTGATATTTTTATAAAATGTAGGTTAAAATGGTTATCTTTATTTGTAGAAATGAAGAATTTCTCTTATTTTGTCACACACAGAATGATTTTCAGTCTTGCTTTCATCTGGAAATGAGAAATACAGGTGTAGGTTTGCTTTACCTGGAAATCAATTAGAGCTATGTATTCCATAGAATGCATCTCAGCAAATCCTGATCTTGGTCATCCTGGAGTCTGAATGCCTGAAATAGTTAGGAAAACATGCTCCACAGGAAAATGAAAAGCCAGGTATTTCTTTTTTCTTCTTCTATTCTTGTTTTCTTTAGACTGAATGAAATTTACAGGCAAAGTCTCAAGAAGGAACAAATCATTTCTTCAAGCAAATCTGTAAGATTCACAAGCTATTGACAGTCATATATTCAGTGGTGGGGATTCAATTTTTTTTACTACCGGTTCTGTGGGCGTGGCTTGGTGGGCGTGGTGTGGCTTGGTGGGCATGGCAGGGGAAGGATACTGTAAAATCTCCATTCCCACCCCACTCCAGGGGAAGGTTACTGCAAAATCTCCATTCCCTCCCCACTCCAGGGGAAGGTTACTGCAAAATCCCCATTTCCTTCTGATCAGCTAAGACTCGGGAGGCAGCGAATAGATGGGGGTGGAGCCAGTCAGAGGTGGTATTTACCGGTTCTCCGAACTACTCAAAATTTCTGCTACCAGTTCTCCAGAACTGGTCAGAACCTGCTGAATCCCACCTCTGCATATTCTATTATTTAAAATAACTGTAAAAATTCACTTCATAAAATATGGTTTGTTTACTCTAGCTTAGCACGGTTTATATTCTGTTAAGGATTGATGTAGTGTGTATTAGCCAATCTTATGGATTATTTAACAAGCCTTGGTTGCAACAACCATGATTTAATGCAGTATGTGAATTTAATCTATGTATGGGAGCTTCCCCAGAGAATTTGTATTTGAGAGTTAATGATCATAACAGTGAGAGTGTAGACTGATTATAATGCCCCTTCTTAAATCTGCAAATGAACTTACCGTATGTCCTTAAATATTTACTAGTGGGCTCTAATCCTCACAAGATTACATTACAACTACTACCTTGAATTTTAAGATGCAAAAGATTTTTTTCTGGTTGCTGTAAGAGACCAACATGGTTACCCATTAGAAAGCTCCTTAAATCTATTATAGTTGGTATAGAGTGGAGTGGAGTGGAGTGGAATGGAATGGAACGGAACAGAATAGAATAGAATAGAACAGAACAGAACAGAACAGAACAGAACAGAATAGAATAGAATTTGGAAGGGACCTTGACAGTCTTCTAGTAGTCCAATCTCCTGCTTAAACAGGAGACCTTGTACCATTTCAGACTAATTGCTGTCCAATCTCTTCTTAAAAACCTCCAGTGATGGAGCACCCACAACTTCTGAAGGCAAACTGATTAATTGTTCTCACTGTCAGGAAATGTCTCTTTATTTCTCGAATCTCTCCTTCATAAGTTTCCATCTGTTGCTTCTTGTCCTGTCCTTCAAGGGTTTTGGAGAATAGGTTCTATTTGTATTGCAATGTTGCATGAGGGACATAAAGATAGGAGTTTGTGGACAACTACAATTTCATTCCTTGCCTTCCTGTAGATATCCATGATTCTCTGTGTTATATTGTTTATATTTCTCAAGGTTCATATCAATGTGTGGTTAAGCAGCCTTTCAATGAAAAAACTTTCATGGTTAGATATGTATGAAATTCTTTTGTTTCCGAAATAATAAATAGATGGGTCATCCTATCATATTTTTATTGTACATTTTTATGGAATGCTAGGTATGGGGTCAACAGATGGTAGGGTAGAGGAAATGTCTTACATTCACTATGGTTTTCTTTGTGAATTTTGGGTTGTATTAATACACAGATGGGACTGAAGCAAGGCCAGTGGTCCAGATATCATATATGCCCAGCCGTATTGACTGTTATACATGTATCCATTGTAAAGGTTTGCATGGACAGATCCTTTATATGTAGAATTTGATGGTTTTGGCTCTGCAGATATTTCAGCTCTCTGTACCAAAGAGGTATAGCTCTATTTATGTACCAAGATAGCATTACATTTGAATCTCTAAATTGGGCTTTGGATTCTGGTTAATAAAAACAGAGAATCAGACCATTGTAGAAATAATTTCACCTCCATATTTTCAATCATTTATGTGCATATTCTGTTATTACTGAATTTCAGGTTGGGGGAATGCCAGACCAATTGGTAATGCCAGACCAATTGTTTTGACTACAGCTGCATGTGTTTGGCATGCTATCATTCCCATAAGAGAGAGCATTAGAGTCCTGGAAAGCACGTCTGAGCTGGTAATCATATCAGAGGCAAACATTTCACGGCCCTGGAGTGGGGCACTGATGAATGATTCAGCTTGTATTTTTAAGCAGCTGGTGCAGAAAGAGAGAGAAACCAGCTGAAGAGGCTTTCTTTCGAGTGGCATGTTCCATTCAGTCAGAGTTGGCCTCCAGATGTTTCCTGCATTTGCTTTGTTTTCCGATGAAGAGAGTTGGGAGGGGGGAGAGGGAGGAGGAGGAGTGACTCTGGGCTGCATTAAGACCAGTCAGACAACCGTCTGAGCAAAGCATTCAACTCTTGTATCTGGGGAAATCAGCCTGTGGCCTAGAGCACAGTTTCAACACCTGCCGGCTTGAAACCTACTAGGGAGGGAGAAGTATTTAATTCACAACATGGCTTCGGTGCTTCCTTTCCCACTCATGGGGGGGGGGGGAGGATGGGATAACAATGTATCAAAAATCATTCAACTATCCAATGAGAATTTACGTGCCTGAAATTTATGCATTTCATAAATTATCCTCCCATCAGTGGGAGCTAAATTATGATTTTGGAATGAGTGTTTCCCCCAGTGTATCAGTTTAAATAACAATGAAGAAGACAACACTGCAGAACCATATTAGAATGCCTTTATTTTTCTTACTGAAGGAAAACCAAAAACCAGAAAACTTTTGCAGTACAAGGTCACAGCTGGGCCTGCAATTCTGATGCTTGACCCTTTATCTTGTATTACTGCATGTGCACGTATGCACCCATACCACTTCTGAGTGCTGGAACATTTAGAGATCTGTTATGGACCCAGAATTTACTTGACTTATCTGGTACCCAGAGAGAAAATGAGTTGATTATTGAATCTCATATAATTAGTAGATTCTCCTTTTCATCAGATTCTTAGTGCAACTCACAATATCAGAGAATTTCTTGTGGAGAGGGAAGTCAGCTCTTCGCCTTCTTTTCATATTCAGTACTAAAACAGGCTCCTTTCTAGTTGGTCCTAAGTTCTCATTTGCCTCTTGATAAGTAGTTTTAGGGTAGCAATAAATATCCTCAGATATTCAAATCCACAACATATATTAAAGCATGCAGGCACACAAAGGGTGCACCTTTATGAAGCTCATTAAAGTAGCCACATTTTGTCCTGGGATCAGGGGGAAGCATTAGAGAGCAGAGAAACTCTGAGAAAAGACATGGTTGCTTTCAAGAATTGCAAATGCGCTAATTTGCACTCCAATCTGGTTTTCAAATGGGGATCCTGATATCAGGGAAGGATTTCCATGAGCTCAAACTGCCTGCAAATTCCTCCAAAGTTGACAAAAACACTTTATTTTAGTTTCAAACAAAGCAGTGCAGAAAAAAGTGGAGCCAATACACTATTCTACCCAGGGTTGGATTTCACTTACCTTCGCCACCGGTTCACATCGCGATGTTTCGCATGCGGCACCGACCGAACCGGATCCATGACGCCATTGTGACGTCACCAGCGGATCGCTATCGGTTCGGGCGATCCGGTCCGAACCGGGAGGAACCCACCCCTGGTTCTACCAATAGGTAGATCTGATGTTGACTTCCAACTGGTTCAAAGACTTCAAATAGAGGTTATAGGGAGGCATCATATGACTAATACCAAGTGTGGATGCCTGGATCACTTCTCTCAAAGGCCTCAAAGGAGACTGAACAGAATATTTACAGTTTAGGTGGCAGAGATGATAAAATATGTAGTTTAAGTTCCAGTTATGAAATTTAAATCTTATAACATCAAACTCTATAACTAACCTTTTTATTGTTGAATTAAAATGGGCTTAGAAGTGTTGGGGTTCTCAGGTAAGCATCTAAATATTTTTGTCCTTGTCCCAGATTGTATGAAATCTTTCCCCAACTAGTTTATCTATGTGTTTCTCCAATTATTATCTCCATCACTCCCACCCAAGACTACTAGTAGTTGCACCCCTAGGATAATGGAACCTACATCAAGAATATCTCAAAAGCTGGAGAAGTTCAGAAGTCTATATAATGACAGTGACCACATTGTTGAGCTTTTGCACCTGCATTTTTATTCATATGTTTTCAAACTCATCACCAGGACTTTGCAACCGTTAGTGGTTTCCTGGATATACAAACTCAGAACATAGCACTTAATGGTAAACATGTCTTTTATGATTTATCCTGAAATATAGGAAACTATAGATCTTACTTCATCATTATCCCCTCAATTCAAGAGAAGCCATCATTACCTGGTGCCTTCTAGATGTGTCAGATTCCAATTTCCATAATTTCCAGCTATGCTAGCTTTGAATTGGAGGGATAAGAGATAGGACAGCAGTTTGTGGAAGGCTGATATGCATACATTTCATGTGTCATGAAAGCAGGAGTCTTGAAATTAATTTATGAGCATTAACAATACAGTATTAAATAAGCAGAGCTATAGATTGGACAGCTGATAAGCAGAGGCTTCTAACACTCATTGTGCTGACCTATATTGTCTCATTGTTTTTGCTGTGCTTTGTCTGGTTTCTTGTGCTCAGCAGTTGTCTCATATTTAACATCAAAGCCCATTGGCAGGCATTTTCCTGTTCTTAGCCTAAGCAGCGGCCTAGTGTTAGCCTGGGTGCATTTGCAGATCTTTTAGGCTCTGCTGCAGTTCAACATGTAGTCATGCATTCACACTCATATGCAAGACACGTGTTTAGGTCCCTTAGTTTGTGTGTGTGAGCCTGCTTTTCCAACTATGTACAGAGTAAGTGTGATTGAATTCAGTGGAATGTATCTCTAAGTAACACAAATGGGATTATCTGCTGTTAATTTTACATTAACTTTTGTTTGTCATCTGGTTAGCGTGAATGTGAAAATATGCAATTGGGACGGTTAGTCCTGACTGAATTGCATAAACTACCATTACTTTCAGGTCCTAAGTTTCTATTGCAAACTGTCCCTAAGAAGCTTTTAAATATTGTATGTATACATCTCAGCAATTTTTTTAAAAAAAATTGAACCTCAAAACTAGGATATAGCAGTAAAAAATAACAGAATCATTAACTCAAATAACACCAGAAACCCAACTGCAAATATAATAATAGTTGAATAAAACTTCCCACCAGGGGTGAAATTTCTTGGGGAAGCTAAGATTGTTATTAAAATCAATGTCATATTAGGCACCAGGCTGAGAAAATGAAAAGATTATAAATGGGAAGGCAAACTTGGAATATTATCTTAGCTTGATGAACAGTCATAAATGAGTTCTGACATATCACAACAATAACAACAACAACATATTTGAAAAGCACATGGAAGAAGGCATCAGTTCCAAACCAGACAGATGGACTCACACGTAAGCCACTCTGAGCTTTGCTTGAATTATTTTCCTTTGGACTTTGAAACAGGAGCGGACTTGCCTCCCTGCCCCCTCCTCACACCATGCCTGTCTGCACCATTCTTATTTATGACCTGTTGGGGGATAAAAGAGGCCTGTTCACTGCGACACATGCAACTGGTGTGGGGGCAACTGTTGCCATCTGTCTAGTTTGGGAGCTTAGAAGCAGGGCCGGGGAGGAGGCCTTTTCCTTTTGTTCCTTTTTTCATGCATCACTAAGCTGCACCTTTTGTCTTTTGGGGAGGTGGATGAGGGTAAATGGGCCAAGGGAGCTTGGGAGCAAAGTGGCCTCTTTTTATTTGTGCATTATACAGGTCAGGGCAGCAGAGCTTGCTCGCATCTCCAGGATTTGCATGTTGATGTCTGTGTGCAGAAGTGTTTCAAGGGCTTGCTGCTGAATGGCAAAACTCAATCCTCATTTCCTAGCCGGGCCATATCTGATGCTCCCTTTTCTCATCCATCACAAACTCTTTTGAGTTTGGTTGCCCTGTCTCTGATTCTGTGTCCTGAGATGGCTTGAGGGGCGAGCTTTTAAAGGGGGTAAAAAAACCCACCCTTCTTTGCTTTTCTTTGGCGAGGTTTTTTTTCCCTTTTAGCTTGTTTGGTTTTGTCTGGAGAAGACTGGTTTATTGGATTCATTCAGTGCCTAGAATGATACTGTGGGTCTGTTGAAGAATGAACTCAACCAAGGAATGGGTCTGTGCAGAGCAGATTAGTCAATCAGATGGGTGCGCTTAATACTAATCATCCCCTAACAAAATCCCTTTGAAGCTAAAGGCAGTTTCTTCCCAGGGGGGAAATGAAAGTGAGGTGGCCTGGATTGCCTAGACAGTAACTAGTCAATTCAGCATGTCAACACCTTTCCTTTAGGTAGTTCCTTATTTGGTGAATATAAAAAGAGTGAGTAGTCTTTAAACACAGCAACAATCTTTAAGCATGGATTGCAAAAAATTGCTCAAAATAATTTAAGTTTAGAAAGCACACATGTGAATCATGGTAGGGAGATGTACTACACATATAAAGAAAGGCACAGAAATGATTGCTCAGGTTTCACCATCTGTCTCGCGTACTAAGGGAGTAAAAGATGCAGCCAGCCAGGAGAAAATGGCAGGTGCAGAACCGGAAGGATAACTGGGGCAGGGATGGGCTGCTGGGCGTTCGCAGGGGTTCAGGAGAACCTCCAGCTAAGATTCTGTGCAGTTCTGAGAACCCCCAAATCCCACTCCTGACTGGCCCCACTCTGTTGGGATGAGAATAAAATCTCATAGAGGCAATTTAGAGCTTTTCTTGGAATTCAGACAGTTAGAAATAAAACCGAGATTAAATGTCTAATAGAAAATATTTATTTCAGTACAAAAACAATAAATCCTGAATAAACTACATTTTGCTGAGTAACACGACTGTTCAGGTCAAGAGCTAAGACAGAAGAGGAATTAATGGTGGTTTAGGAATGCACACATGCACAAAGAACATCATATCACGTGTTCTGCTTATATTGGAATGTACCATAATATTAGATAGGGGTGCATCACCCTGCATGGACATACAACTGACAATATTCACACTGTGACATACTCACCCCACCCCGCCCCTCCCAGGAGTCCCCACATGGCCCGTTTTGGATGCAGGTAAGTGCAGGGCACGCATGGAGGCTCAGGAAGGGTGAAAAACAGGCCTATGAGGGTCTCCGGAGCCTGGGGAGGCCGTTTTTGCCCTCCCGGAGGCTCGAGTAAAACCTCCGAAGCCAATGGAGGGCAAAAATGCCCCCCACTGCCGTGGTGCAGGAGGCTGACTAGGCCATGCCCACCATGTCCACACCCACCCAGCAACCGGGCAGAGAACCCCTTGCTAAATTTTTTGAAGCCCAACCCTGACTGGGGGGCTATAGAGAAGAAGTTCCTATGGTCTAGGACAGGGGTCGGGAACCTATGGCTCGCGAGCCAGATGTGGCTCTTTTGATGATCGCATATGGCTCGCAGCAGGGGTGAAATCCTCCCGGTTCGCCCGGGCCAGTCCTTCGGCGTATAGCCGATGGAACTGGCGGCGGTTGCGGCGCGGAGCTTCTCCTGCCCGCTTTCCCGTCCCGGCTGAACACAATCACCGCTTTCCCGTCCCCGCTGACCACAATCATTTGGGTTATTTTTCCCTCTGTGCATGCGCGCGCATGCACAGAGGGAAAAATAACCCAAATGGCGGCGTTCAGCCAGGACGGGGGGAGCTAAAAAACGGCCATGGCCACATCCCCGCCGTTCTCCAGCCAAGCGGCTGAAGAAGCCCCGGAGCCCCGCCGCCAACCTGCGTCTCCTGCTGGGAAGGAGCCTCTGTCTCTGTCTCTCGCGGGGCTCCAGCCACCCTACTGAGTCCCTGACCGCGGCACCGGCAGGGTTAATGCGTATGGGAGAGGAGAGAGAGCGCTACCGCCACCACTGCTGCTTTCACCGCTCCGATATTTCTTTGGTGGGCGCGCGCGGGAGGGACCATGGAGCAGAGGCGCCCGGCAGCTTAAGGCAAGAGGCGGGTGGGAGACGTGGGCAGGAGCCTGTCGCCGCCGCCGCCACTTCTGGCATCCCCACGCCTCTCACCCCGCTCGCCGGGTGCCTCTGCTCAGCGGTCCCTCCTGCGCAGGCCCACCAAAGAAATATTGGAGCAGCGAAAGTAGCAGCGGCGGCGGTAGCGCTCTCTCTCCTTCCCTCCCATGCGCGTTAACCCTGCCGGTGCCGCGGTCGGGGACTCAGTCGGGTGGCTGGAACCCCGCGAGAGACAGCGACAGAGGCTCCTTCCCAGCAGGAGACGCAGGTTGGCGGCGGGGCTCCGGGGCTTCTTCAGCAACCCACCCACCTACCTCGCTTGGTGCGGTTCCCCGCACTTGACGTCTTGGAAGAGGGCTGGGCGAGGGAGAAAGGAGCCACGGTGGGGATTGGTTTGCAGAGAGAAAGAAAGAAAGAAAGAAAGAAAGAAAGAAAGAAAGAAAGAAAGAAAGAAAGAAAGAAAGAAAGAAGAAGAAGAAAGAAAGAAAGAAAGAAAGAAAGAAAGAAAGAAAGAAAGAAAGAAAGAAAGAAAGAAAGAATCATTACCAATGCTATGATGGAAATCACCAACTCAAAGACAAATATCACTTTGGAGCAAGGAAGCTGCTACAGCAGCAACAAATTAAACAGCACAAAGACAGGGATTCTCTCAATATCCCATTGTCCCTATTGACATTTAGTTGAATTCACTTTTAAAATATATTATATGGCTCTCACTGAAATAAATTTCCAAATTTTTTGCTTTCATGGCTCTCTTAGTCAAAAAGGTTCCCGACCCCTGGTCTAGGACAAGCAAAGAAATGAAATAAAAATGAAATTAATGATTTGGCTTATGGGTAAAATCTTCTGTGCCATTAACTTGCTGCTCTTCCCTCTTGCTCCATCTTCCATTGTCCTCCCCTTCTTTTATTGCAATCTTCTTTTATCTGAAGCCTATCTGATGTATTTAACTGTACCAATCATCCTCTTGAGCCAGTAATAGCGGTTATTACCTCTGGAAAGGCATCAGAATTGGGGGTTGGTACTTTTTCATTCCCTCTGCCCCAAATTGAGAATTCCTCAGGGAAGGGAACTGCCTTCTATAAAGTTTCATCAGGGAAAGGCAGCTTGGTATCTTCTCTTTTAAATACTCTCAATTACAGAATCATTTCTCACTGGCCAAACTGACTAAAGTTAATGGGAACTGAAATCCAAAATGTGAAGGCACCATGTTGTGTGTCTTAGAGTCATGTATAATATCCTATAAGGTAGTCCTCTATTTATGATCATAATTGAGTCCAACATTTTTGTTGCCAAGCAAAACATTTGTTAAGTGAATTTGCCCCATTTTATGACCTTTCTTGTCACAGTTGTTAAATGAATCTGGTTTCCACATTGACTAGGCTTATAAGACGGTAGCAAAAGGTGATCAGGTGATCACCAGGACACTGCAACCATCATAAATGTGAGTCAGTTGCCAAGCATCTGAATTTTGATCACATGACCATGGGGATGCTGCAATGGTCGTAAGTGTGAAAAATGATCATAAATTACTTTTTTCATTTTTTATAACTTTGAAGTCACTAAAAGAACTGTTGTAAGTGGAGGACCACCTGTAATGTGAATCACAAGGGAATGTGACTGCTTTGCCAATTAGAGATATTTCAGGCATGATTGTTTATGTCCAAATCTCTTTTCCATTATAGATCTGAAGGTGACATGGATGAATTCCCAGTTTCCCATCCAGATGGTTTGTTTCAGCAAGGCAGTTGTTGTATGATGCATCCTAACATGATGGAAAGCAGAGGTAGGTTCTTCCCGGTTCGGATCGGATCACCCGAACCGGTAGTGACCCACTGGTGACATCACAATGGCGTCACGGATCCAGTTTGGTTGGTGCCTGTCCGTGGGCACCGCCATCTTTTTTTGGGGAATTTGTTCCGATTTTTTTACTGTTTTTTCCTCTTCAGCCGCTTGAAAAAGGGCCCTCCCGCCCATCCCCAGGTTTATACTTACCTTTATTCCTTTGCCCGAAGCACAGCTGATCAGCTCCTCAGCTGTGTTTCAGGTTGATTCTAGCTACTGAGCATGTGCGGAAGCAAAATTGCACGAGGGGACGCGCACGATTGGAGCGAGCGCTTGTGCGCAAAATGTCGCAATGCGAACCTGTAGGGAAGGTAAGTAGAACCCACCCCTGATGGAAAGTTGTTGATAGTTCTATTTAGAAGCATATCACAAGATATGCAAACATAATATACAGATTGTCAGATTCTCATCTAGCCTTTCCCCATATCCACAACTAAGGAAGTTGAACTTGGCAAGTTGTGGTTGCCAAGAGGTTTTTATTTTGCAGCTCTCTTAAAAGCACAGACATTTAGAAGACGAATAGCTCATCTTTGTTTTAATTCCAGCTATATGGAAAAATCATGTGTATTACAGCACTGTAAAGCTGTGACTGACCAGAGCACATCCTTTGAGGCCCTGTTTTTCCTATGGCCCTGTTTTTAATTTCATCATGATGAACACAATTATTTTTCCTCTAGTGATTATTTTTTAAAAATTTTCAAGGATAGCATGGTCTGAATGTACAATGGATTCCAGTAATCACTGGGAAAGTTTTCATAAGCTGTTTAATAAGCAATGACTATGAAGCAGTTATTTCAAACAAAATAAACCTCATTGTTCTCCAGAAGTCTCTGCAGACTGAGGAAAAAAAGCTAGTTGTCTAAATCCTTTCTTAATTCAAAGCCAGTCCAGATTGGGAAAAGTCTACCACTTAGATTCCACCCATTTTCCCCACTTTGGGTTCTAGGAATGGTTAATATTATGGACAAAAGGATATATAGAGATTTTTTTTAAAGTCACAGTTAGCCATATTGCACCTGTCACTGTCCTCACTTCTGTGAAGTTGCAATCATTTGTAGCTATCACCTCATGAACTCTGTTCCACACATTCATTCCATATGCAAACATTTCCAATCCAGCTGCATTTCTGTCACTTTCTCCTCACCATCTGCAGATCAAAGACATGTTCAGTTTGGTGTTGTCTATGTGTTGTGAATTTGGAGCTTCAAGGCAACACCTTTCGCCAATTATTGCTGAGCCCAAATTAGCCAGAAGCCATCAATGCTCCCTGTATAAACTTGCTCACTGCTGAGTTTATTACCCCTTCTCAGCTTCCTGCTCCTGGTAAAATACCATGCAGCCCTTCATCTTTTCTTACTTAAAAAGAAGCAAAAAAAAAAAAAAGGTTTCTAGTAATATCCATTCTTGTAACATTCACATTGTCCATATGTTTGTCCACATTTATTTGTGTGCATTTTTCTGGTGGTTTGCTAAATATTTTACAATTATGTCTCCAGCCCATTTAAGAATCACCAACTTAAACTGTGCTGAAAAACAAATTGGCATCTGGTACGATTTCCAATAATCTTCACCAGTAGAATATCATATAGTACATTGTAATACATTAAACCAGAAGTGATCATCATATAGATCAATGGGGCATTTAGAAAGTAATGATTTAAGCTTCTCTTACTCTTAGGGTGGGGACAAAATGAAGATAAAGTTATGGAACACAGCAGGAAAAAGATACTGCTGGGCATACGTGTGCTATTGTTACATGCAAGTGGAGGAAAGTTCTCCATCCAAACAAAAGCTCAGAATTTGCAGTTTCTTTGGCAATAATTAACAAATAGAACTAGCCCTCAGGTATGAAACCAAACGTTAAAATTCCAGATGACTTTTTCCAATAGTTTCATGTATCTATTTGAAAAGAATTTGGCAACTGTGACTAATTGTGATCTTGCCATATCTTCATCTACTGTGCCAGTTATAGTTTTTCCTAGACTAGGAGGCATTGGTCATAGTTACTCAGGCCTTAAGCACCTCTTGATTGAACTGTTGCAATGCACTTTACATGGGGATGCCCTTGAAGATTACATGGAAACTTCAGTCGATCCACAATGCAGTAGGTCATGTGGTGTCAAGGAACCTCTAGGCTTTCCATGTGATTTCTCTACTGCAAGAGTTCCATTAGTTGTCCTTAGTTTTCTTCCAGGTGTAATTCAAATGCTAATTGTTACATTTCCATTTGAGATGCTGACCTGAGCCAACTAGTAATCATATCCAATATGAATCTGTGGAGTAGGAAGAATGACTGAGATTGTGCTTCTTGGTATTGCCCCCAATCTTCATGTTTGTCAAAAAACTAAAATACTGTATGTATACAAATATACATATGGAAGTTCAGTTCCAGTTGGAATGGTGGAGTTTCTGAAATGATGAAACCCTTTTGTGATCTTGTAACTCGGGAAAATGACTACCTGGTGATCTCATTGTTGTTTGAAGATTGTCTTTAAATATTTGTTCTTATTCAGTAGAAAATCACACAGAATTCAGTTAGTCTTTTCTTCAACGGGAGGCAGGAGTAATAGATATGTTCACTGACTTGAGTTAGTTATAAAAATAATAAAGGCAGGATAAATAAAATAAATAAGTGTATACTCTTAAAATTGGGACATAATTCTTAACAGAGTATGAAGTATTGCAGTGTTAATATATTCCAGCCAAATATCCTTCTTCTCTGAGTCATTCATAGATCATGTAGCCCTTGGCAGATATTTGATAGAGGGGAGATTATAATTACAACAGAACCATCTTAGCATGCCTGATCCTTTGATCTCCTAGATGTAGCTAAGAACAACTTTATAGAATAGAATAACAGAGTTGGAAGGGACTTTGGAGATCTTCTAGTCCAAGCCCCTGCTTAGGCAAGAAACCCTACACCATTTCTGACAAATGGTTATTCAATCTCTTCTTAAAGATTTGAATTAAATGATCAGCAGTGTACTATGTGTTTGATCGAAGTGTATGTTTCTAGATTTTGTGAACAGTGTTCTCTGGGAATAGATTTTAGGTTTTGCTGAAGGGTAAATCGGTTGGTGCAATTACCCACCGGCTCTCTGTTAGCCCCCTACAAGGTAGTCCAGACAAGCACCACAACTAGGACTCTAGCTCTACCTTTATTATAAGATGTATTTAATAGAATCTTGCAAGACTGAAATAATTTCTCCCCTCTTTTCTTTTTACTTTCTGGAAAATTAGGGATAATTCCTTCTGAAATGCTTCCTATGCCTTCCTTCTTTCTGTGGGCTTTGATATTTTTATATAACAGTTGTCCAATCTATGGCTCTTCCTCCTGTCTTTGAAGGCTATTCCCACATACCATTACATTCTCTCCCCACCCCCCATTTTCATCCTGGTTTTTGAAAAATGATTTTCTTACCGCCAAAACATGTTTTCACTTTTTTTTAAAAAAAGATAAGTGATTGCTTTCATGCACAGATTTTTCATCATGCTTCTTACCTCTATAAAATTATATTCTTTAATTTTACCTTTTATTGTAATGTGACTTCTTTCTGGGTTTTACCTGCCTTGTTTACATTTATATATATCCCAAAATAGCAAGCTAGGTAATATGTACAAAAATGGACTTATAGTTTTTACACTGAGCTGTCTTACATATGTTGTTGGAGTTAAGTTCCATTAATGGGGTTTGGCAGTCCCTCAGGAAGTGATATAACATTGCAGCCATGAAAATAATGCATAATGAAAATAATTATTTCTATAATTCTTGTTTTGTAAATAAACTACTTAAACTATATTAATCAACTCCCAAATGTGGAATCCATTCAAAGTCCTTGTATTTTTATGTAAGTCAATCAATTTTTTAAACCATAATGCCAAGAGTCTCCCCCCCCCCCCAGTGAGTTAATTTGGCATGTAAGTAATAGCTAACTAGATTTGTTTCGTGGGTATTGCTCCAGAAAGTAGTGAATACTGTAACATAAATCATAAACAAAGATGCCAGCCATGATTTTTCTTCAATCCTTCATTTATTAAAAAGGCATTTGATATCTTGAGACCTGGATCTAGGGTTTTTATGCAGACATATGCATGATTTGATATCTTGAGACCTGCAGTTTGCTAATATTGAAGCAAAAAAGGAATTTAATGATCTAGGCTGCGTGTTTCCAACAAAATCCTTCTCAAGAAGATGACTACATCATGGATCCAAGCTCCAAAATGCATGCTGAATCTGTTTAAAACAAAATGGCCTCCTGAAAAAGCACCTTTGGGACAACCATGATCTAGATGACTGAGAGAATCTCTATAGACTTTACTTTTAACAAAATTAAGGTGACCAGATTTTAACATTGGTAAAGCGGGACACCATTGAGGGGGGGGGTTGTTCCTTGATTAAAAATTTGCATAAAATTTGCATAATATAATTTGCATCTATATGGAGCAACAAAAAATTTCATAGAATGAAGACAGTCGGTTTAGCTTCTTGCGTTGAAATTATCACTCCGCCCCGGGTCTCTTGCAGTGAAGCCTAGTAGACGAAGCATGGGAAAATGGGTTTATGACTGTCAAGCTCTCATTTGCCAAAAGGACCAGTCGTTTAAAAAGCTTAAAACTTTTTAACGTTGTATTGACAAATACAGTTATACCTAATTTCTCTTTAAGCATCCAAACTACCATTGTATAAACAGATATATGAATGTTACTTTTCAAACATTCAGATCTTGTTTACTGGCTTGGCTTTGTCAAGCAAGCTGTCTCCCACATCATCTGAAAGATACCATAGGAGAGAGAGAGAGAGAGAGAGAGAGAGAGAGAGAGAGAGAGAGAGAGAGAGAGAGAGAGAGAGAGAACAGGTGGGTGTGGGCTTGAAAAAAAATGAAATACAGAAAATACAGGTTTACAGAAAACCCATCCTAAAAAACACCTCATAACGTTATCACTTCCAAACACAGATACCATAGTCAGCTTGGTTAGTATTCAACTCAGTTAAGAGATTTGTGATTTAGCATATTAGATATAACCACTAAAACTGGCAACTAAGATTCAGTGTTTTGGACAAAACCCAAACTGTGGCTAATTAAGAAACCAGGTTACCAGTTGTGTGAAGACCGTCACTGAGCTACAAACTAATTACAGTCCCAGTTCACACAATATGTAATAAGCTAAAGCAGAGTTAACTAGTTTGCGATTCAGTCTTGCAAACCCAACCACTTATTTATGTTTCAATATAAGCTTAGAGATTCTCATTCAAACATGACAAAAAAAAAACCCCATCGGGAAAAACACATTGCTTTCTTTACTGTTAACAATCATGAAATGGTGGCAGGACATGGTACTTAATCCTGAGCTGGGATCTAAAATCCTAGTTGCAAATCTTCCAGAGACTTCAATGGACTCCACCTTTAACAAGAGTTTTTACCAGCTCGGAAATTTTATCCCACGTCTCCCACGAGTGTTTGTGTGTGTGTGTGTGTGTGTGTGTACTGTAGGCTTTCTCCTAGCAACCACTTTGCTTTTTCTCTTCGCTTTTTGCCCCGCCTTCCTCATAAGGAAATCTAAAGTTAACCCTTTATTTGCACAACTCTGAAGCCGCCCTCTCCTACTGCATCCCGGGGCACTCAATCTAAGGAGATTCCTCCGTCCTCCTGCAGCAGCGAAATAGGAAGCGAGACAAAAGAGGGTGAGAGCCAGGAGGTGACTGGCAGGGGGAGAGCAAGGCTGGAAGCTTAGCTTTTCTGCAGCATGGGCTTCACTGCTCCGTGGGGGGGGGGAGTGAGGCCAGGTAAATGTGTTCTTCTCTCCCCGACATCCCACGCTCGATCCTCCAGTCTCAGCTTGCAGCTGTAAGAAGCCACTGATGGACGGGTGCACTCGCGGTCCTTCCAGCTAAAGGCGACCGGGGACAGCGCCGGGTGGTTAACTAAGGGGGTGGCGGAGGCGTGGCTTTGAGGCTCGGCACATGAAAACAGAAAGTGCTGTTTGGAGGAGGAGGAAGAAGAAAATCGGGACTTTTTTAAGACGCCGCGGGACGCGGGACAAATTGTTCAAAAGCGTGACTGTCCCGCCAAAAGCGGGACGTCTGGTCACCTTAAACAAAATGGAAGGTAGCTAAACTAGACTGAGGTAATGGAAGTCTTGAATGGCCTTATCTAACCCCTACCTGCTCTCTACAATGTGAAGGAACCTCTAATTGGGCCCAACAAGAGTTTTCTTCCTTTTATGAAGGGGCAAAAAGTAGGGCAAAAGATTAATATCTCTTTCCCTCCCCTAGAATCCAGTTTAATACATACATGCAATTTATATTAGAGCAAATCATAAGAGAAAATTTTCTTCTGGTCTGGGCTTTGAAAAGTAAAGAATGGGTTTTTCTTTTTGCAAGATACCTGGAAAGTTCTAATTTTCAATAAGCTACAAACTTCATTTTCTTTTGGCATGGTACTTTCTAGTTTCTGTTTGCTGGTGTAAAATACAGAAGTATATTGATATAGAAACATGATTATGGATTATGTCAACAACTTGTGTTGTATATCCTGTAGTGAAAAATCTTCTCTCTCACCTCTTTTGAAATGCATATTTATTTTGCTATTTGGTTTTTATGAGTAATTTTGCAAAAAAAATTGTTTTTTGTTTTGCATTCTGGTTAAATAAGCCTGAACTGATTAAAAAAAAACATGCAACTATCATAAAGTTCTTTTTATTTTGTAAACTTCTGAAAATGGCATAAATATATATAATTACTGACTGAAAGGAGAAATAGTTGCTATAATCCCTTGCTGCAGGAATAAGTAAAACGTGTTTGAATTAAGCAACTATCTCCTTGTTCTTCACTGATTAAATATGAATTGCAACTACTCAAGTGGCTCCTTTTCACTTTGCAAACTGCTTAAATCTACATAAATGAAGATTTTTATTGACTGAAAGGGGAAATAACTGCTATAGTCACTCAGTTACAAGAACATGTAAAAATTGCTTGAATCAAGCAAAGACCAATACTGCAATTACAGTATCTTCTTGTTCTTCTGGTGATTCTCCTTGCAGTATAAAATTAATAAGAGGCCCCTTCCCTTCCCTTTCTTTCCCTTCCCACACAACAGGTGTCCAGATAAGAAATTAATAACTTATGATTTGTATCACCTCCCATCCATCTTCATCCTATCCGAATAACCTGAGGTACCTTGAAGAGGTGGAATCTTTAGAAGGCAAAAGAGGTAATATAAATCCACTGAACAGGGAGGTATAGGAGGCAGGCACAGACTGAATCAGCTATCAATTAGAAAGATTGGATATGTGTTTTTTTTAGCCCTGGGGCCTCACTGATTCCAGCTCTCCTCCTCTTTTTTCCCCTTCTCGGAGTGCTTTGGGTATTAAGGCTCAGAATCCTGGCTCAGCAGATATCCTTGTAATCCTTGCACTAATCTCCACACACAAGCTCTCTTCTCTGTCTCCTGTTTTAGTTCTGCCTGCCTTAGTGACTCCTTGAAACTACATCACCCTGTGCCCTAAAGGCAGCTTGAAGTATCTTGGTGCTAGCTGGCAGAGGAGGTGAGATCAAAGTTCTCTCTCTCTCTCTCTCTCTCTCTCTCTCTCTCTCTCTCTCTCTCTGCCAAACACCCTCAATGAACCTTGTTATTTTTGTAGGAATTATCCTCCTCAGCAATTAAGGATCTATTTCCCAACTCTTTCCTCTCATAAAGTTAACATATGGGAGTCAATGCAATCTCATGTCACTCCAATTTAACATTCAGGGGAATTACAAGACTGGGAAACAGGCTCCTGTTTTTCACCAACTCAGAATATACCCAAGAAAGATTAGGGACTTTTTTTGATCCAAAAACTGACTTCCTCCACATTTTGGTTTCTGTTTTATTGCCTAAAAAAAGGCACAGCTCTTCCTGGGAACTGAGACAGGTTTTTTTTTTAAAAAAGGAGTGATTCAGTCATGTGTTTTACCCAGGAAAACAACATAAATCTTTAGGATGGATGGGCAAACTGTACCTTTCCATAAACCTTTGCCTGTAGAGACCCTTACATTTTTCTACAAAGTTTCAATTGTTAATGTGCAAAAAGGAAAACTATTGAAACTTTGAGGTCCATCAGTTTTGGGTTTTGACCAGGCCCGGTAAAGTTCCCTGTCTTGGATCTTGCCAGTTCTTGAATATAGCATCTGGCATACCAATGACTAATGGAGCTGCTAATCTTAAAAAAGGAAAAGAAAACAAGAAGCAGAAGAGTTCATCTTCTCGGTGTTTTGACACTGTAGTGGAGTATTGCACTGGATGCCTATTGATCCATGCACACAAATATTTCCTACATTTCTTAAAAAGATTTGCACATCGATATATTCATCTATGTCAAAATATTATTATCGTGCCCTGTATATTCTTGAAGAAAGATAAAGATAGCAAAAAGTTGGCATGACTTCCTCCTTCCTTTTATTTGACTGTTAAGGGAAGATTGTTCAAAATAAACAAGAAAGTAGTCATTCCAGGCCTATCCTGAGAACTGTTTTTACTGGTTGAGTGCATATGATTGTTTATCTAGGATGGAATGCAGAAACGAATCTGTTTTCCTTTGGAAAGGTCTATTCTAACCGATGTGGACTCTTACATTTGAATGAGAGGTGTGGGAAATCTGTATTGTCGAATTAACCATTCATGTGTTCTAACATTGCTCTTGGTGCTTTGGAGAAGTGGCATGTGAGCATGTGAAGCTTTCTTCAGTTCAGCAATATCAAGCTACCCCTATGTAAGTTGAACAGGACCAGCTATTTATGATAAAAGCCTGAAATACTGGGCTTCTTCACACCTCTGCTTTCAAGCATCGGAAAAAGAACTTGCAGAAAGGCCTCTCTCTCTCTCTCTCTCTCTCTCTCTCTCTCTCTCTCTCTCTCTCTCTCTCTCTCTCTCTCTCTCTCTCTCTCTCCCTCCCCCCCCCCCTCTCTCTCTCTCAGAACAGGCATGGCAGATGTTAGCTGAAGCACCGTTTCCAAGGGTAACCACAGAGGCCACGTATACCCACTTCCAGCCAGCAGGGCTGAGTTGTTGTCTTTTCACTCGTCACCCTTCTCATGCAGCGGGCCTGGTATGAAGCAAGGGAACAAATCCAAGCCAAGTGGGGACTCAGAATGACTGTCCTCTTTTCCCAGGTGTCAGAGTGAAAAATTGCCAATGTTAAAGGGCATAAACGAACCCCAGCCTGCCAGAATCTTGACCCCCATTAAGTATCATCACCCAGGAAAGCCAGCACAGAAAAGGATTTTCTGCAGGTGATGCCAGTGCTTACCTTTTATCCTTCGAAGGCCTCTTTTGGAGCCAAGGAAGAGATCACCTACCTTTCTTTTTCACAGTCAAATAAAGCACCTATCTTGATGTTTATGGAGCAGACACTGGTGGCGCATGGTGTACAGTACAGCCTGACAGATGGTCACTTCAACAAAGGGGAGAAGGAATGAATAGAAGCTAAGGAGACATGGACATTTTTATTAACAAAGTCTAAAAATATTTCTTGGCTTGTTTGTTTTACAAAAAGAACAGGAGGAATATTATATATGCTTGATGATTAAATAACGTTCTTGAGTACCACAGAAGGAAATTATGTGAAGCGTTTAGGAATGGGAAGAATCAGAGTTTAATTCTAATCTGTGTACTAAAACTATGATGGGGTTTAAGTCGGGTTCCTGAATCAGATTGCAAAACTCCAGACTGAGAGGCTTAAGTTTCTTGGCCTTCATTCGTGCTTCTCCTGTGGTTTGGATTGTATGGTAGCGCAAGTGTATGATCAGAGACTTAGAGAAAGTCGTAAATGTTAAAGCACAAAATGCACAGTGCCCCTTGAAGAAGGAACACAACTTCTCAGTTGCTGCAAGGAGTGGAGATGTATTACTGAGCTTGTGTTTGCGGAAGAATCCACAGATCTTGCACTCCACCCCCACAGGATGGAAACAAAGCTGCTGGGCTGACAAGCTGTTGATGGATGGAGCCTTGCCCAACCCAACCCTGCAGGGTTGCCTGTTGCATCAGGCGCCTCCTCTCTCCGGAGACTGCCTGCAACAGAAACAGGAAAGGAAAAAAAATCGTTCCCCCTCCCCCTTGCCGCTCCTAGCAAACACCAAGTCAACTCAGCTGCATCATCTTGGCAACAGTTATATGATTGGTTGGTTGGCAGAAGCCAGTGGGCCAATTGGGGCTTCAGCACTTTAGAGGGTTAAAATGGAGAAGCGTGATTTCTTTCTTTTTTCCCCTCCAGGGCTATGGAAGGGGAAAGGGGCCTTTCAGATTCAGCCTGATGGTTCGCTTAGGGAGGGGTGGTTCGCAGCTGCTTCTTGTCGAGGCATATTTTCCCACCTCTGCCCCACTTTTCCTAAGGCCTGATCTTGTTTCATTGAGCTATGCACGAAAGGCTCTTTCCCTCCTTGCTTTCCCACCCTTCTAAACTGTGCTGATGCAGCTAGATTGAGCCTTGATGAGTATAGCTCCAGCCAGCCTGGGATCAAGCATTTACTTCCATTCCAATCAATTTTTTAAAACATACTTTTCTAAATTTCTGCAAAGGCTAACATAAAAAACAAGAAAAAAGGAATTGAGAAGGGAAGAGGAAAATTCAAAGGAATAAGGAAAAAAATACAAAAAAAAACCTTCCAACTTTCTTTCATACAGTTGCAAATATAAAATATATTAACTTTTTGATCTAAAACTCAATACTAACAATATTTCTATAATAATAAACAATTCTAATCATTATAATTCCACAATTAATACAATATTTTTTACGGTTTCCAGCAAAAAGCGATTTCCAAATAGAAACAAAGCTAGACAAAGCTATTCTTTAATCAAAGTAGTTAATTTCATCTTCTTGGTCAATTCCATTAATTTCACCATCCATTCTTCCATTGCGGAAATCTTTTAGTCTTTGTCCATACAAAAGTCTTGCTGTCATTATCACATATAAAACAAAACCTCATGTTTTTTTCTCCAACTACTTATCCATCAAACCAAAAAGAAAAACTTATGGATTCAATTATTTTAAGAATTTTCTGAATTAAAGTACATATTTTATCCCAGTAACTCAGTCTTGTTCCAATCATTTTTGTTTGTTTGCTTTTCAGACAAAACAAACTCACACAACAGCACTGGAATGTTAGTGGGTATATAGATCACTCAGAATGGAGAAATTAGTTTGGAAGGCTAAAGTCCCAAAGAAGATACAATTAAGATTGTTGGGAATAGATTGCTTTTCTCAAGGCAGTTTAAAGAAGTATGTAACTCCAGAGGACTTTTCTCTAAATAAACTCAAACACATTATTAAACAGTATGTTTGTGAGCAGTTCAATACCCATGCTCTAACTAAACAAAAACCAGAACGAGTTTTGGACAAAAAAATTGTCCCAGCTGCCCATATATTCTTCTTTGACAGAGCTATTAGGTTAATATATCATGGGAATATCTTAAACATAGTGCACCTGGACCTCAGTAAAGCCTTCAGCAGGACAGCTTATGACATTCTCCTTAATAAACTGGTTTAGTATGGGTTTCAGGGGTGGCCAAACTATGGTTCTTTGAGGACCTGTGGACTTCAACTCCCAGAATTCCTGAGCTAGCCATGCATGCATGGCTGGCTCAGGAATTCTGGGAGTTGAAGTCCACAGGTCCTCAAAGAATCATAGTTTGGCCTCCCCTGGTTAGATGATAACTACTGTGGATTGGACTTACAATTGGCTGAATGACTGTATCCAAAGAGAGCTCATTAATGGAGTGAAGTATTGAGAGATGTGTCTGAGAATCTGGCCTATCAATGACTTGTATGAGGGATATATTTACCAAGTTTGCAGGTGATAGAAAGCTGGCAAGGATGGTTAGTGCAGAGAAGGAACATTCAAAAAGATCTAGAACAGTTTGGAGAGTGAGTGAAGTGAATAAGATGGTATTTAAAAGGGAGAACGTACAAATCTGTATCTGGGTAGAAAAAGGAAAAGCACAAATATAGGATAGGCAGACCTGACTTGGCAGTACCATTTGTAAAAGAGATTCAGGTGTCTTGTTGGTTGCAAGTGAAACATGAGCTGACACTGGACTCCTGCTGCTAACAAGACAAACATTGTCACTTAATGGTGCCTTAATGGGGCTATAGGGGCCAGATCATAAAAAGCATTTGTTCCAGTCAGGCCCGTTTGAAAAAAAACTGTATCCCAGTTCAGTTATGCTGAACTGGGATACAGAAAGGTATCTTTCTGTATCAGAACTGGTTCAGAAAGGAAAATGACAAATTAGAGTAAGTGACTCAACAGGAGGGCTATCAAGATGGTGAGCAGTTTCAAAATCAAGCCATATAAGGTCTGGCTAAAATATGTGTTTTGCCTACAGAAGAGATAATTGAGGAGAGATATGATAGTATTCTTCAACTATCTTGTCACATAGAAGAGGGGCTAAATGTATTTCTGTTTCTGCAAAGTGCAAAGCAAGAAGCAGCTGGTAAAATTACAAGGAAATAGATTCTGGCTAGATATCAGGAAGAACTTCCCGAGTGCATAGGTCATCAAACTGTGGAACATGCTGTCACATGAAGGATTGAACTCTGCTGGAGGTTGTCAGAGGCTAGATCCCACACTGAGTGGCGTTGGATTAGATCAGGGGTGGCCAAACTATGGTTCTTTGAGGTCCTGTGGACTTCAACTCCCAGAATTCCTGAGCTAGCCATGCATGGCTAGCTCAGGAATTCTGGGAGTTGAAGTCCACAGGTCCTCAAAGAACCATAGTTTGGCCACCCCTGGTTGACCTCCACATACATTTGAACTTTCTGATCTTAGACTTTTTCATAAGAAGTAGACCTAGAGAAAGGACTGGCTGGGTCTTCTGCATCTTGAGCTTGGATATGAGACTGTGTCCTTAGTATAATAAACTTATTCCGATTAAGCTGGGTACACTCCAATCAGGTTTCACACAATTTCTTGAGTGGTGCCTGGAAAAGTAAGTTTAAAATGATTCCCTCTAGTCCCAAAGATCCCTTCCTTCATCATGGATTAAAAAACTTGTGAGAAGGCATATTTATTTTAAGATTATTTAAATAATTATTACAGATTTGTGTAATAATGTGTGTGATAATTTGCTGCTATTTCTATAGTTGTAATTGTATGATTTATATCCGTGATGGGGAACCTATGGCACGTGTGCCACAGGTAGCACGCAGAGCCCTCTCTGTGGGCACGTGAGCCGTCGCCCAGCTCAGCTCCACCGCGGATGCACGCACACCTCCTGCAGGCCAGCTAATTTTTGGGTATCTGTTGCACATGTGCGGAGGGCATGTGGGAGATGCGTGTGCATGCACGGGTGGGTGGTTGGGGTTGCGCACACATGTGCGGGGGATGGGGGAGCACGGGGTGTGTGTGGTGCCCCCCATGGTCATTTTTGGTCCCAGGAGGCTGCAGGGAGGCCTGCTCGGCCCCAAATGGGGCAGGGGAGCACAGAGGGGTCCTGCATGCATGCATGGGGGGTGGGGGAGCGTGGGGGGGGTCGCATGTATGTGCGGGGGATGGGGGAAGCAGGGGGTTGCATGCGCATGCACGGGAGGGTGGGGCATGCGGGGGGTATCATGCGCACCACTTATGGGTGCCAGCACACGCATGCTATCGTGTGCGCGCTCTTTCAGCATGTGGCGAGAAAAAGGTTAGCCATCACTGATTTATATAATGGTTTGTGACTATTTCCTGAAAAAAGAAAGGAAAATACATGAATTTCCTACTTCCAATCCTGAAAACGGTTGCTGTACAATCTACTACTCATTCTCCGATCTTTACATCAGGCTCTCGTGTCTATGCATTGCCTGAGTTTTTGGATGTAGAAGACATAGAAGCTAGTTGAACATACAGATCTATTAGTCTACATGAAATATACAGTATAAACAACTCTCGTACACCACATTTTGTTGTGTGTGCATCTATGTTCCTCAGGATTGATATGTGCTGCTTCTACTTTTTGGTTGTAAATCTTAATATTCTGTGAAATACAGTTTATATCTCAATTTGAACAGGGATTGTTTTCAATACATTTTCCCGATATCAAAACAGAAACTTGACACCAAAAAGAGATTCCTGAGAATTACTATGCTTTCTTCTTCTAATAAAATTCTTGATAATGGCTAAGAAATTCCAAACCTAATCATAATACACATACATATAAAACATATGGTTAAAAATGAAGTAAATTGTAAAATACTACTTAGCCAAAACTTTCAAAGAATAATAACAAAAGCTTTCCAAAAGATAATTCTTTTTTTAAAAAAGTAGATGAAACTCCAATAAACCAAAGAATATTTTTTTCACAGGAGATAATACAGTTAACCACTGTTGCAGAAATACACCTTTTGCATGTTACTATTAGTCATACAGTACTCAAAAAGTCTTAGTATGCATATGAATGCTTTAGCACCAGGTCTTAAGAAACAGAAAGATTCCAAAGGATGAGATATCCTCTAAGGCAGGGCTATCAAACTTGCAGCCCAGATGGGTCACGCGTTGGTCACGCCCAGGCCCGGTTTAGTGAAGGGGGAAAAAGTCGCGATACATCACGTGACGACACGAGTTTGACACTCCTGCTCTAAGGTGACTTAACCTAAGCCAGAGTATTATGAGTAATAATTAGCATTTGAATTGTTCCCAGGAATAAATATATATCCAGAATGGTTTGCTCACTGTGATGGTCATGTTCTGTGTAGATCAAAATGATTTCATTGTTGAAATCACTCCTCAAGGACTATACTGATGTTAAATTTTGCAAAAAAAGAGAAGCAGCTGAGTTTGGTTTAGATCCTTTTGAGCAAGACTTGATAGGTTGCGGTCCGCGCCCCATTGACATATTTTCTAGTTCCATGATTCTTATCTCGTTCTGAGAAAAGAGCTGTCAATATGGGTTGCCCTGAAGCAATGCTTTTAGGGCTTTGTCATAAGATAGTTAACAGTCCATAATATTGAGATGAGGTCTATCAGCAGGAGATAAGGTGGCCTCAGAATTTAGTAAATAATGGGCAGAGAGAAATCATCATGATTCAACAGAAGGGAGAGGCCAGGGCACTGTTTTGTATAAGTAGGAACAAGGGAACAGCCTGCACTGCAGTGAGTCTAGGATTGAGAGATAAGTGGTTTTATTTAGTGAAAATCCTATAGGTTGATGGGTTGGTATTTGTTAAGATGTTACGATCTCAACAGGTAATAAATAAATTCCATCTCAGAAAATCACAATTAGCCTCTCAGTGATTTCATGCTAAGGAAACAACTATCAGAGCTGAAATTCTTCTTACTCAAAGATCTAGAGTGTGAAGTTCTAAGATCTCTTTCATTGATAATACGGGTCATCTCTACACTACATTGCTTCCTACAACTGCTCCAACCTTTCTGAAGCAAGCCTTTTGAAAAAGATGGGTGGACCACAGTAGCACTCCTCTCCCCCACAACCCAAAAATATTACTCATCCATTTGCTTCTGTTCTTGCATTTAAGCCAAAAGTGAAGACCTTAGGGCTAGAGAACGACTCAGAAGAGGAGGAGTCCTCTACTAGAAACATGTACATTTTTGTGCCGAGTGTTGCCTACGTTCTTTTGCTGCTGTAAAATGTGTTAGTTTTGTAAGGGATCTTGGCACTCTAAGGTAAGGTTCTGTCCAAGGAACAAAGGCCAAGAGCATATTGGGTTTCCCAGCACAGGAAAAGGGAGGATGACACCAGCAGATCTAAGAATCTGCAATCTTACTTGAAACACAAGTAGTCTGTGAGACAAATGCTCTCCCACAACAGCACATTTTCCAGCCTACTTAGTTGAATGCAAGCTGGATAAACTGACACTTAGTAATGAAAAAGAGCAAGTAGCCAAACATGATGGTCTGTTGCTAGCAGTGATTAGGAGAGGGGAGAGAAACTTTATGCAACTTTTAAATGCCACTAAAGGTGAGATTTGTTTCCCTACAACTCCTTTATTGCCGTTCCAAATGCTGCTAAAGTTTGTAGGAAGTTAGTACCTACCCCTCTCCTAGAAAAATGAAAAATCCTAGGAAATATTAAAGGGCAGAATATATTCTATAGAATATCTCTGGAAACATGCTTTTAAGCAGACAAAAGACTCCTCTTAGAAACCCCACCCTTTGTCAATGGGCCATTAAGGACTGGGCTCAGCTCACATATTCCTCTCACCTGGCCTGGAAGTCTTCTACATAACAGAACCACAATAGGATTTGCCCAAGGCCCTTTCATTCAGCCAAAGCTGGGACAGACAAAAGCCTATAGAGTTGCCACTGCATGGCCTTCTGGGAGCCTGACCACCAATCAGTTGCATTATATACACAAGGAACAGGAAACTAAGAGGTGGGACCCAACAGAGAGTATAAAACAAGGAACTCAGCATCTCTTCTGCCCTTTTTTCTCTTCACCCACATCTGGAAACATGTGATCTACCTTTTCTGTACAGGGGCTCATGCCATGTGTTCCTGTCCACCATATTAAAACCTTCTTTCCAAGCAACTTCCATGAATCCAGTGTCTTTTTCCCCACTTGGAAATGAACCCAGAAGGATATTCCTTACAACAAGTTAAAGGGGAAAAAAGATATATGGCAGTTCACTTCTTGTGGATAGTAACATACAGGGGTGGGTTTCACTTACCTTCGCCACCGGTTCACGTCCTGTCCCCTCGCGCGATTTCACTTCCACGCATGCTCAGAAGGTGGATTCAGCCTGAAACCTATTAATCCGGGGGCGAGCGGGAGGGCTTTTTTCAAAGCACAGAACACTGTGAAGCCATCCAAACACAGGAAAATCGGCCGAAAATTCAGACAAAAAGATGGCGGCGAGCACGGACTGGCACAGACAGAACCAGATCCGTGATGCCAAAATTACATCACCAGCGGGTCGCTAATGGTTCGGGCAATCTGGTCCGAACCGGGAGGAACCCACCCCTGGTAACATAAGCAAGGTCCTAGCATGGCCATAGCCTAGCACAGTGATGGCAAACCTTTTTTGGTTCGCGTGCCAAAAGGGGGGGGAATGTGGGGGATCACGTGTGTGCGTGCCCACACTCATAATTCCATGCACCCTCGCACATGCACACATGACCCCCCCCTGCTCCCAGCATGCAATGGCACACCCATTTTTCGCTCTCCCCAGGCTCCAGAGCCTTTCTAGGAGCCTGGGGAGGGCGAAAACGGCCTTCCCCACCCCTTCTGGAGGCTGGAAATAGCCTGTTTCCTGACTTCCAGTGGGCCCAGAAGGCCCGAAAATCAGCCAGTTGGTGCACACATGCACGCTGGACCTGAGCTCGCGTGCCCACCGATATGGCTCCGCGTGCCACTTGTGGCACCCGTGCCATAGGTTCGCCATCACGGGCCTAGCATGTGATCCATATATCCCTCACTGAGTCAATGTTTTGTTTAACCATGGTTTATTGACTAAACCACTATGGGCTTGTATATAAACATAGGTCAAAACATAGTTTACTAGAATGACTGCAACATGCAAAACCATAATTAAAGAAACCACAAAATTATAACACTATAATAACATGAACAATGAATTTGATAATGTAGCTGCTGACATCCAACTTGTTTGAGGCATTTTCCTATACCTCCAGATTTTATTATCCTTATATAGAATAAAGCTAATTTAAACCTAATTTGTGAACATAGCAGTGAATTGGCTAGCTGACTTTTTATTAGATCCACTAGGCAAGCTTCCTCAGATTGATATTCCACCTGTGTTGGGAACTGTGTTCCCAGTTAACAGAGCCAACTAATTGTTAAAATATCACAGGGAAATTTTTATTTTGCATTCAGGAAAAAAAAAACACATATAGGCGTTGGATGGCACAAACAGGCAATTGATTATTTTCTGTAAGTGATTCCAAACAAAGAAAATAATAGTTGCTGCAGATCAGAAGATTGAGGCTGCACAAACTTTACAAAAGTTAATGTGGCAATGGGGGTCCAGCTACAAATTACATACAATCATATAATCTTTAACATGAGTGAAAAAATGAATGTAATTAAGACAGTTGATATAGGAAATATAGCAATGGAGAAGATGCTTAATCTCTATCCCATCCACAATTTCTTAATTTAGAATTAATTTATCTTGGTGTTTTTATTCTGATGGCACTTGGAATGTGGAAAAATACACATGGGAGGAAAAAAATCCACGGCTGTCTCTTTGCTTCTTGATGCCTCTGAATCTCATTTTCTTACTTTATTTCTAATACAAACAGGATTGAGATGTCAGAATAGAGCTGGAAGGTACCTTGGAGGTCTTCTAGTCCAACCCCCTGCTCAAGCAGAAGACCCTATATACCATTTCAGACAGGTGTTTGTCCAGTCTCCAGTCTCCACCTACAACTTCTGAAGGCAAGCTGTTAATTTTTTCTCACTGTTAGGAAGTTTCTCCTTAATTCCAGGTTGCTTCTCTCCTTGATTAGTTTCCATCCATTGTTTTTTGCCCTGCCCTCTGGTGCTTTAGAAAATAAGTTGCCTGGTCCTCTTTGAGGCAGCCCCTCAAATACTAGAATATTGCTATTATGTCCCTCCTAGTCCTTCTTTTCTCTAGACTAGTCAAACCCAAATCCTGCAACTGTTCCTCATATGTTTTAGTCTCCAGGCCTTTAATCATCTTTTAAGGTGACCAGACATCCCGATTTTGGCGGGACAGACCCGCTTTTTAATGCTTTGTCCTGCGTCCCGCCCATCCTCTAAAAAGTCCCGATTTTTTATAACAATGCATGACTAGGGCATTCTTTCCAAAAATCGGCCTGCAGGCACTCGAGGACGGCCAGGTTGGGCCCAGCCGCAGGGGCAGCAGCAGCAGCAGCAGCAGGCCCTCTCAAAATCGGGACGTCTGGTCACCTTAAAACACCCACCCATACCTTTCTCTCTGCAAGGCGGGCGCGGAGAGATGACGTCGCTGCTGTCGGCGCCCCACGCTGATTGGCTGTTGAAGGGTGAGCGGCGGCGGCGACAGCAGCAAGCTGGGAGCGCTCGCCCGGAATTGGAGTCAGCGAGCAGCCCGGCATCGGGGCTCTTCCCCCGCCTTCTCCATCCTCCAGGGTCGCCACTGCGGGGGTTCCGTCTCTCCGGTGGTGCCTGCGTTGGAAGGGAAGGGGGGGAAAGGCAGCCTGCGGGGCTTGGCACGGCTGGGAGTTGCGAGGCGGCGTAGCAACCGGGCTGTTCCTCCGGGTGTGCTAAAGTGCTCGAGTTTTTTCTCTCACACACACACATGCACAACCTTCCAACGACCTGGATCTCCCAGCACGACTTCCCGGTCGTTGGAAGGTTGTGCATGTGTGTGTGAGAGAGAAAAAACTCGAGCACTTTAGCACACCCGGAGGAACAGCCCGGTTGCTACGCCACCTCGCAACTCCCAGCCGTGCCAAGCCCTGCAGGCTGCCTTTCTTTCCCCCCCTTCCCTTCCAACGCAGGCACCACCGGAGAGACAGAACCCCCGCAGTGGCAACCCTGGAGGATGGAGAAGGCGGGGGAAGAGCCCCGATGCTGGGCTGCTCGCTGACTCCAATTCCGGGCGAGCGCTCCCGGCTTGCTGCTGTCGCTGCCGCCGCGCGTGAACGCGGTCCGCGGCAGGAAGCGAGTTCAAGCGACCCTCCGCCGCTGCCGACCTGCAGCCCGGCGCCCCTTCCTGCCTGCCCCACCCCGTGCCCCATACTCAGCTCTTGACTTTTTCCCTCTGCGCATGCGCAGCGTTCTGCGCATGCGCAAAACTCAAATGGCGACGTCCAGGCGGCCCCGCCCCCCCTTTAAAAAAAATGTCCCGTTTAAAAAAAAAATATCTGGTCACTTTATCTTAGTTGCTCTTCTCTGCACTTTTTCCAAATTATCAACATCAATGGTGGGTTGCTCCCGGTTCAGCCTGGTTCTAAGAACCGGTAGTGCCGGCGGCGGGAGACTCAGCCCACATACCCGGGACGCTTCTGCACATGCAAAGGGTTTTAGAACCCACTACTGCTCAACATCTTTTTTGTAATGTGGTAACCAAAGCTGGATGCAGTATTCCAGGTGTGGCCTTTCTAAGGTTTTATAAAGCAGTACTAAAGTTTCATGTAATTTTAATTCTATGCCTCTATTTATACAAAAGGGATTAGCTTTTTTGGCTGCTGCTGCACACTACTGATTCTTACTGGCTATTGGCTACTGGCCAATAGGAAAGTGGAATCTAATCTTCTCTAAGTGGGACTGATCTTTGTTGGAAGAGCATGCCCTTAGTCTGTGAATACTTCTTGTCCATCAGTCTTTGAGAATCCTCAGGTGACAACAATGGCAAGGAGTGTGTTTATACAATTTCATTTATGGGACCTAGAGCCAGTCTTATTTGCCCATGCCTTTGTTACATAATCATAGACTTCTGCAGTATATTCTGCCTAATATATATTATTTTATGAATAATTATCATTGCTCCAGGGAAAAAAAACTATTCCTAGACCTTTTTTCATGTAATGTCTTTTGGTATAGCCAATATTAATAAAGAGCATTTCCTTCATAAGAAAAGCTTCCTTGCCTACTCAATTATTCCTGATATTTATCTGCTTGTAAAATAGACTAGGCCCATAAATGCCATGCATCTTTCTTCATCTCGAAGCTATTTTGCTTTTGCTGCATCAGGCAAAATCAGTGTGATCCTAGATTTATTAACCGAGACCCTACCAAGCCATTGCTTTTGAATGACAACATTGACATCTTGTGGCAGAAATAAAGAGGTTTTGAACTGAAGATGGAGATGTGACGTACTGCTCATGATTCTTTGAATGTTAAAAGGAGATGATGGGAACTATGACCTAGCATATCTGGAAAACTCCAGTTTCAAAATGGCTAGAATATACTGGGTGGTGTGGTTGAAATGTATATTTAATTTGTATAGCTCTGGATATCCCCCCCCTTATTTCATATAATTTTTATTAAATATTTTAAAAGAGATAAAAATTAACAAGAATGAATGCAAAGTAAATAAAAGAAAAAAGGAAAAAAGCAGAGAAAAAGCAAAAAATAAAATAAAATAAAAAAGCATAAGAAATAATGAAAAGTACCCTGTTTCTCAGAAAATAAGACCGAGTCTTATTTTCTTTTAGACTTGAAAATAAGCACTTGGGCTTATTTTTAAGGCAGTCTTACTTTTTTTGAAGTGCAGCAGGCCAGACTCAGTGAACTGGAAGCGCCGTGGGCGCACTGTCGCTTCCATTCCAAACCTTCAGCGTTCAGAATGGAGGCTTTTTGGCGAATGGGAGGAAAAGTGGGGGGTGTTTTTCCTGCCTGCCATCCTTCCTGTTGTGGCCCTCCAGCGGCCAGTGGTGCTCACAGCAGACTCAGACAGTAAGGAGGTTGGGGAGAAACATGGGCCAGTCCTGGAGTCTGGGGAAGGCAATGATGAGTGCTCTGCATCAGAGACAGAGATGGCCAGGGCCCTCCGACAGTTACTATTTACCTTCAGAGTCGGAGATAATGGGGCAGAAGAACAGCTGGAGCCTGTTCCCAATGTGCGCATTCACAGAGCTGTCAGGAGAAGGGAACAGTTAAGGAACAGGGGTCAACTTGGGAGTAAAGGCACAAGTGGACAGTGAATGGCCCCTCCCATAGGGAATAAATAGGAGCAAAAGGGAGTGGTGTTTTCAGGAGACAATTAATTTGTTTATTAGTGTGAAGATTTGCTTATCTGAGTTGTGCCTCACAGAGACTCCTTGCCAAGTATTTCATTGTAGAGCGTTGCACCTGGAAGCTATCAGCCTGGCAACTATTCAAGGACTGATAAGGTCTGTTGTTGCAATTCACCCTTGAAAGGCTTATTGCAGGGACTTTTCTGAATGTGAATGCTAGAAATTCACATTAGCCAAATAAAAAGGGGTTTTTTTCGGGACAAGGAGTCTGTTTCGTGATTTTGTGAGAACACCTCCCTCAATCTGTGCTGAGCTTGAGGAATGGATGACAGGCAGGAAAATCCCCCCCTCCATTTTCCTCCCGTTCACCAAAAAACCTCCCGTTCGCCTCCCAAAAAGAGGGAAAAAGCAAAGCGGAGCTGCCAGCTTTGGGGAAGCAGCCCGACAAGCAGAAGTGCTGTGCCCAGAAAGAGAAGGGCAAAAGTGGTATTTGTGCTCCCCCAAGGGGCCAGCAGGCTGCAGCCGGACAGTTGCCCCCCCGCCTGCACAGCCACTCATGCTGGCCACGCCCACCACCCCGGATTATTTTTGGGGTAGGGGTAATATTAGGCCCACCCCAAAAAATTAGGGTCTGGCTTATTATTGGGGTGGATCGTGTAATAGAAAAAGCTTCCATTTTCTTCACAGCAATTTTAAGTACCAGTATAGTGCAAAATTACCTCTATTGGTACAAAAATCCTCTTTTTCTATTTTTTAAAATCATCAAAATCATAAATCATAAGTTCATTATTTTCTGTTTCATGCAAAAAGGGATTTCGGGTCAATAATAAGCACAGATATTTTTTACTGTCTTTTCTTTAATCAAGGAAATAAATTTAGCCATTTCTGCAAGTTCCATCATCTTCACCAACCTTTCCACCATTGTGCCAAACCATGTCACTTTTGTGCAGACAATAATACTAGTCTGGTTGCAGTTATCATGTATAAAAACAAGATATCGTGATTTTTTCCCCTCACTTTTCTCTTTCTGTGGCTTTTAATGCACATCACAATCCACATACCCATAGCAACAAAGCATCAGTCTGGCTGATATTACTTTTATCTTTTGTTATATTAAATCTGCCAATCACTTGCACTCTTTAGTAGTAAACAGAATGCATTTCCAGAAAGGTATGGTCTATTTGTCTAGTTTAATTCAAGTTTATGCAAAAGCACTGTCACCAAAAGTAAAAATAGTACAAATAAAAATATAACAGTTTCCTTTATTCACCTTAAACTTTGTTAAATCATCTCTCTGGGGTTTTTTTGTCAAAAGTTCTTGAGTCTTTAAATCTTCAAAGTCTCTTTTTTATTGTAATCCAGAAAAAAAAGTTGCAGTCACCAAGAGGAATAGTATCTTGCCACAAAGAAAATCTTTTTATCTGTGGACTGATGAAATGAAACGTAGTTAAGAAATTAAGAATTAAAAAATTAAGTTGGCTGAACTTATTGTGCATGTAAGCTACATTATGGTTGTGGGCTTAGATGGGATTCTGTGACTCCCAGCCGTTTGATTGATGAGTCAACCACAAAACCTTCTTTTCCTGTAGTTTACTCATGAGAAGCAGCTGCTCAGAGTACAAGTGGACTATTTCACAATCTCTCCTTCATCCAGACATGTTTTGTCAGCCAGCATCTGCCAACCAATCAACGCTGTCAGCCGTCACTGCTTCTTCAGAGACTTCAAGTCCACCATAATCCTCACCAGAAGCCCTGCTATGGATAGAGTTCTAATGCTGGATTATGAAACCTTATCAATGAATAATGTCTGCACCAGAAAAGGAGCAGAATCATGCCTTCTGGGACTGCCATGAAATACCCTACATCGGGGTGTCAAACTGGCGGTCCGTGGGCTGGATGCGTCACATGCAAGCCATGCCCACCCCAGCTCCGTGAAGAGGAAAAAACATCGCGATACATCATGTAATGGAAACGTGACGCTGTGAGTTTGACACCCGTGCCCTACATGAGTAGAATTAGTGTGTGCTAGATTATCTAGGGGACATGAAAATAAAGTACCATATTTTTCAGAGTATAAGACGCACCGGAGAATAAGACACACCTTAGTTTTTGGGGAGGAAAATAGGGGGGGGGGGGAAATCTACCTACCAGGTATTTATCTGGCTAGCGTCTTTAGTCTGGTCAGCTTCAGCACATTATTTTATCCCCTGGTTAGGGCTGAAAAAAACTTTTTTCGGAGGGAGTAGCAATGAAAACAAGCCTGCAAAGACTTAGGGCTGGAAAAAAACTTCTTCGGAGGGAGTAGCAATGAGGAAGATTGTTAGCACCTCGTTAAGGCTGAAAAAAACCTTTTTGGGAGGGAGTAGCAATGAAAACAAGCCGGGAAGAGCTGGGAAGATCGTTAGCACCTTGTTAGGGCTGGAAAAAAAAGCTTAGAAAAAGCTACATTCGGAGTATAAGACTCACCCAAATTTTCAGACTCTTTTAGGGGGGGGGGAAAGGTGTGTCTTATACTCCGAAAAATATGGTATGCTGAACATGAGATTTTGATGTCCCTGCCCTTTGCTTTGGAATCTCAGAAGAGCTGGGCGGGATCAAAATACAGGCCATCTGTTCCAGAATTTTACTCCTGCAATAGCAAATTGAAATAAATGGAAAATCTGAAGCCCTCCCCCACAACAACATAATAATACAGGTAGTCCCTGACTTACAATCATAGGCGAGTCCAAAATTTCTGTTGCTTGTGTTTGTTAAATGAGTTTTGCCCCATTTTACGACCTTTCTTACCGCAGTTGTTAAGCGAATCACTTCAGTTTTTAAGGCAGTAACACAGTTGTTAAGTGAATCTGCTTCCCCATTAACTTGGCTTGTCAGAAGGTCACAAAAAGTGATTAAATGAGCCTGAGACACTGCAACCATCATAAATACATACCAGTTGCCAAGCACCTGAATTTTGATCAAGTGCCCATGGAGATGCTGCAAGAGTCATAAGTGTGAAAACTGGTCATAAGTCACTTTTTTCAGTGCCATTGTAACTTCGAACAGTCACTAAATGAACTATTGTAAGTCAAGGACTATCTGTAATTTCACTCTCAAATTTGTAATTCTGCTCCTGGTAGAAAAACATATCACCATCATAACTAGAAGCCAGCAATGGTCTTGCTCTTTGTCCATGTTTCCTGTATACTGCAATTCTTACTGCAATGTAGATAAGACAGTTCCTCCCAGCAAATATTCATCTTTGGCAATACAGTATTGTCATCAACTCAACACAAGTATCATCTAAAAGGTAGCTGTGTTTGTTTGCAATTATGGTGAAACATTAGCATTTAAAGATGAAACATTATTTGGTGGAAGAAAAGGTGTATGTTGTAAGAAATTCCATAGTTTAGCCACCAGAGGGCAAAGTTAGATCACTTTTTCTATCACTGTTTCTGCTGCTGAACAATTTCATATGCAGGGTCTACTTTGTACCACAGTATTTCTCATCTTCACCAACTTTAAGATCTGCGAACTTCAACTCCCAGAATCCCCTAGCCAACATTTTAGTTGGTGAGATTGAAAAACACTGGTCTACCAGATTTGGGTTGCAGAAACTAAAACAAACAAACACACACTAGTTGGAAGAGATACTGAGAATTTTAGCTCATTGCTGCCATCTAATAAATGTTCAGATTTTTTGCAGCACATATCTGATAATCTTACCTGGAAAGCCAATGGAGGTGACATTTCAAGGGAAAGACTGGTTTCTTGAACCAGAGTTTTATAATGGTTACGCTAAACCCCTATAAGATCTATCTGCCTTGAACCATCCAGTTTGGCAGTCAAATATTAATGCTAAAGCATGAGAAGCAGAACTAGTACTTTCCCCAGAATATATTACTGAGGGAAGCCTTTCCTACAAATGTGAACATTTCTCTTACTTAGGCTTGGTGATAATTAATTCCCAACTGGCTGGAAAGAATGAAATTGCTAAGCGAATATATCAGATTAGAACTGAAGCATTTTTGGGATCTATGATATCTGAATGGATAGTCCACTGCATACCAAAATATGGGAAAAAATTAACATTCCCCAATTTCCCAATAATCACAATGGTACCTGTGTTCTCATATAAGGTCTCACAACATTCCAGCTGCTATTTTTCTTTTACATCATTTGGTGCTTGCAAGTACCATGCAAAACTGTGTGATGATGGTTTCTGCTTAGAAAAGTTGCTTATCTCTGAGCCAAACATACCTTAATAGAGTTTTTGTATTTGTGTCTGTTTGTGTCTTAACATATTGTATGAACCTAGACATTTTTTACACTTACAATATGTGAACCTAGCAAATCATGGCTTATAAAATCTTGGTTTAATTTACTGAACCCATTCACTAAATCAACATACAGTATCTGATCCCCTAAATCAGTGTTTCCCAACCTTGGCAACTTGAAGATATCTGGACTTCAACTCCCAGAATTCCCCAGCCAGCATTCGCTGGCTGGGGAATTCTGGGAGTTGAAGTCCAGATATCTTCAAGTTGCCAAGGTTGGGAAACACTGCCCTAAATGCCTTTCAAAGTGCAGTATTAAATGTTTCCATGATGGATTTAATTCCTGTTAATTACTCATTAACACCAGATGTTTCAGCCTTTCTCTCAACAATTGGTAGTTTTCAAGTCATTCCATGCAATTATAAAAATGATTTTATTGAACAATAATGGTATCTACAGTTCATGCATCTACATTTTAAAAATATTATCAGCATGCATTTTACATATACAAAAAGGTTTTGACGGTATTTTGAGCATCTCAGAATCTCCCAAGACCTACTTTTTCCTTGGTCTTGTTTTTCCCTCCATGAATTTTATGGAAATGAAAGAACTCAGTGGATGATAGATGAAAGCACCATAGATTCTTATGGCAGTAGCTGGTACTACAACATGCATGAAATTTAACACAGGCTGTTCTATAGTCAAGCAAACAAATTACAGCAAATGTAATTAGACTTACAGGAACCAAGAAAGCAATGCTATTATAACAAGGAGTTAGGATGCACCTTTTATTGGATTATTGTGCTGAAATGGGAACATACAGAGTAGTACAAGCCTAAAACCCTCAGTTCTTCATTATATGCTGACTAAATATCTTGCTTGAATGATACCGAGTCTTACCAACCATTTTAATGCTTATGGTTCTCATTGCATTTTATTACTATCTAGAAACATGCCTTCAAACAGTAGGATTGTTTATATGCACTCAAGCAGCACATGGAAAGGAATATGAAATATGCATGGTGAAAGCATTGAATAATGAATTGCATTGCGCTATAACAGAAGAAAGGGGGGAAAAAAACCTGGTGGCTGGAAAAGGTTAATAATATGCAGTGTGTAGGAAGCCTCATATGGGGCTCAATGCCATCAGAAGTTTACATAGTAAAATGTTCTTTTTTCCTGAAAATGAAAAGGATACTTTTTCTTCTCACCCCTCCAGGATGTGATATGAATGAAGCTTTTCTATTCATGTAAGGCTGCCCTCAAACTGGGAGAAAATGTTAGGTTTGAAGGCTCTGTTACTCCTTTTAATCTCTCAAAGTGCGAATCTGAGGCGGAAATATTACTTAAAGTCCTCCTGCTACAACAGCACTGATGGCAGAACATTAAGAGATTAAATAGGAGCATTAGAACAAAGGAAAAAGGAAAAAAGGTGGAGAGAAAGGGTCTTGCTGAAACCATTTAAGTGCAAAACTATATTTGGGTCTTTCTGGGGGGCTAAATTATGACTATTATAAATAACAAGCCTCTATTGGGGTTTGGAAACATAATGGTGACATTTGATGTATAGCATCATGATGTATAGCATCAATATGCAATTTTTATGTGTTGCTAAGCTTGTTGGAGTTTTGATTCCTCACTGGTAATGTGTGTTGTATTGTGTATGTTAAAACTAATGGACAAGAAAGAAGAATAAACAAAATGATGCTACTTAGTTGGCAACTAATACCTGGAGAGTTATACTGTCAACTAACTTGTTATTTTTTTTCTCCATTGGTTTTTCTTTTTTCTTTTCCCCAACTAATCTTTCTAATTGTTCCTTGCTGGGTGGCCAACCCTTTAATCTGTTTTCATTTTGTTTGGATTTAGTCTCGTCCACTGCTACTACGCACATGCTACAGTACTTTTTCATTGCAGTCCCCCTACATGGAAAACTAAACCCCAAAGGTATCCTAGCTGGCATTGACTTTCTAATGCTACACACATGAAACACTTGTAAAGAATAATACTTCTGTACTGCTCATCAAAGAGAATGAGCACCACCCAACAGCATGTCATGAAAACTGAGTAAGTGATTGCTGAAAAAATGAGAGCATGGTAGAGAGAAAGTGGGAAAGAGGTAAGCAAAGACTTGGTTGGCCTATGTGTTGTTATTGAATTGACAACACCTCTGCATCCAGGTTACCAATTCTACCTACATTATACCACTGCAGAAGCTCAGTCAAATGAAGCAGTAAAAAAAGTGAGGAAGAATCCTCACCATGCCATAGGATTGCAGGAAGTATTTGGCCTTGTTCATATGATGGAGGTGGTCTAAGGAAAGAAACAAGTGTAGTAGTTAAATGTCTATGACATTGGCCCACCGCAGGCATAGTGGGGCATCTGAGGGCACATGATTGCGACGGATCTCATTCCCATCCAGTCTCAAGACTTGTAGCTTGGAAAAATTCATGATGTCTACAAAGCTGCAAAAACTCTTGATGGTGAATTCTGGGGACAAAAAGAAAGAATAAATGTCTCATTTACACTTTTCTTTTATGTAGCTCAAGAATTATGTGTCACATTCTTATCAACAGAGACAAATCTCATTAGCTCGGATCCCCTATGTAACTTCAGGGATGAGCTAGTTCAAAGGGAGCTTCAGTTACTCTAAAGACATAAATCAGCATTCCTCACCTAATGCCTTCCAGAACTATTGGATTAAGCCCCAAAATTCCCTAAGTCAGTATGGATTTTGGACATTCTCTTGGGTATTTTAGACCTTGAGGTCCAGTAGGTCTGCAAGGCAACAATGGTATTATGGACTGTGGTGTAAGGTACTAGTCTCCCTATGTATTGGGTAGAGATTGAAGAAGCAACAAATATAAAATGAGCTATGCTTGGCCTTTAACTATTGATACAAGATCTAGGCTGTACACATCTGGATGACCATCAGATGGCAGAAAAGAGGCCAATGTATATCTTTGCTGCCATCTAGAGGTTGACATTTTCAGCCCAAATATGGTAGCTCTATTTTTTTATGTAATACTATTTTTGATCCAGATTTTATTGGGCTAAGCAGTGCATCTGTAGCTGCAAAGTTGGAGGCTGCTAGGAGATTAACATTTAAAACATTTCCATAGATACCATAGTAAAATTATTTGACTTGTATAATATGCCATTATAAATCCAAAAAATTTGAAACTAGGAAAATTTTCTTCTACAACTATTTTCATCATGAAAGCCCACCTGTGGCATTTTCCTTTAATGGTATCAATGTACCTATTCAAAGCAATTCTTATTCATAGGTGACTAAAGCAGCACATAATTCATGAAATATGTCTGTAATATATATATAAGCATCATTGTTACATTTAATTGGAGGCTTTTATCACGAACATAGAATCAAAAGAGTTAAAAAGGACCATTAGGTCATTAAATCCAATTTCATATTATATAAAAGTCAACATCTCCTTTGAGTCAAATTGACTCCTAGTGACTACCTGGATTTAGCCATGTTTTCATGGCCACGGTATAGACTAGCTGGGGAATACGGGGAGTTGAAGTCCAGATATCTTAAAGTTGCCAAGATTAAAAAACACTGATATTATTCCAAGATTTTTTTTATCACTTGTCAAAGCAGTAATAGGTTGTGTTCTAAGAAGCACTCAAAAAGGCTAATGAAAAATAATTAAGAAAAGAATATTAAAATGACAAGGAATCCATGTAAAACCAAAGTTTAAAGAAAGTATCACCACAATGGGTCAGAAGCTGTTTAAAACTGTATTTAAATAAACCAAGGGGAAACCCCCCCCCCCCAGCAAGCTTTACTTTAAGACCTGAAAATTGAAATAGGCATTATTCAGGCTTTGGAGCTGTCACTGAAAAGCCATTTTGTATGTAGAGATTAGCTTAGGTTCTGGGCAGAAATAAATAATTTATTGAGAAACTTCAAATGATATATTTTGGGAGCAGGGTTTTATTAGACTACTTCCATGAAAAAAAACCTCAGAGTTTTAAATAATTTATTATTTTCTTATTTACTGTCTCTTCTATTTTCTTTTGGATTCGATTTTAGTTTTTAAATTATTTGGGCAGGAATCTCTTTGTGGATTTAAACTATCAATAACCTATGCTATACTATTAATGTTGATGACTACTGAATTAAAAATGTTATAGGTAATTGGGAGATATACTGTATGTATTGTGTTGCCCAAAGATCACAGAGGCCTTGAAGAATAAAAGTAACCCAGAAGCTATTTATCTAACAAGCAGTCTTGTTTTCTTCTCTGCCGTTCTTAAGTGATTGTTCTTAGTACAGTGAAATTCTGAAGGCTTCCAAGGCAGATTGATAGACAGATATATGCTGGAGGGAATAAGTTGTATTGCTCCTTTTAAGCAGCCAGAGGGAATCCAAGGCCTAGTTATTTGAAACAGATGCTACTCTTCATCAATCCTGAATCCTGGTAATTGGATAGACAAGTCCTTGCAGTTACCTTGCTAAGATTTCAGAAGTGATTTGCCACTGCCTCTTTCTAAAGGCTGAGAGAGTGACTGGCCCAAGGTCACCTCCCTGTCTTCATGCCTAAGGTGGGACTAGAATCCACAGGATTGCAGAAACTGGATACAGGTAATAGTCCTCAACTTATGACCACAATTGAGCCCCAAATTTCTGTTGCTAAACAAGATAGTTGTGAGGCGGGTTTTGCTCCATTTTACGACCTTTCTGGCCATAGTTGTTAAGAGAATCACTACAGCTGTTAAGTTTAAAGTGACCAGATTTTTTTTTTAAGCGGGACACCGACGGGGGGGCGGAGCCGCCTGGACGCCGCCATTTGAGTTTTGCCCTCTGTGCATGCGCAGAACGCTGCGCATGCGCAGAGGGCAAAAGACAGCTAATGTCAGCGTCCAGGTGGGGGGGGGAGGCGGGAGGCCTTTCCTCGCCTCCCGCCTCCCCTTCGGGAGCCGGCAGTGGCTTGGGCTGGCTTGGGAAGGGGAGCAGCCCCCAGCGTCTCTTGGCTCTCCTCCTCCTTCACCCGCCCGCCCGCCCGGGGGTCCCACGCTGCCGCTGACCTCGCGCACGTCCTTGAAGGCTGCGAGAAGCGGAGCACGGCCCAGCCGGACATCGGCCTCACCTTCCCTCACGGCCCTGGCACCGCCGCCGCTGCTTTAACGCGACCCACTCGCCGGAGGACGGAGCGCCCAGAAGCTGGCCGTCGGGCCTGCGCTTCACATCCGGCGCGGGGTGATGACGTCGCGCGAGGGACTTTTTCCCGTCCTCGCTTCAGCAGTATCTCAATTGAAGCTAGTAAGGTGACCAGACGTCCCGATTTTGAGAGGGCCTGCTGCTGCTGCTGCTGCCCCTACGGCTGGGCCGTCCTCGAGTGCCTGCAGGCCGATTTTTGGAAAGAATGCCCTAGTCGGGCATTCTTTTAAAAAATCGGGACTTTTTAGAGGACAGGCGGGACGCGGGACAAAGCATTAAAAAGCGGGTCTGTCCCGCCAAAATTGGGACGTCTGGTCACCTTAGTTAAGTTAGTAACATGGTTGTTAAGTGAAACTGGTTTCCCCATTGACTTTGCTTGTCAGGTGGTCACAAAAGGTAATCACATGATAGAGGAACATTACAACCGTCATAGATATGAGTCAGTTGCCAAGCGTTTGAATTTGGATGACTATGGAGATGCTGCAATGGTCATAAGTGTGAAAAATGGTCATAAGTCACTTTTTTTAGTGCCTTTGTAACTTCAAGGTCACCAAACGAACTGTTGTAAGTCAAGGACTACCTGTATGTCTAGTCTGATGAAGAAAACGACTAGGGGTGACATAATGACAGACTTCCAAAATCTAAGGGGCTGCCACAAAGAGAGAGAGAGAGAGAGCCAATCTATTCTCCAAAGCATCTGAAGAAGCAATGGATGGAAACTTATCAAAGAGAGATCCAACCTAGAACTAAGAAATTTCCTGACAGAACAATTAATTAGTGAAATGGCTTGCCTCAAGAAGTTGTGGGTGCTCCATCACTGGAGGTTTTTAAGAAGAGATTGGATAGCCATTTGTCTGAAATGATATAGGGCCGTGATGGCGAACCTATGGCACATGTGCCACAGGTGGCACACAGAGCCATATCTGCCAGCACGCAAGCTGTTGCCCTAGCTCAGCTCCAGTGTGCATGTGTGCACCGACCAGCTGATTTTTGGCTCGTGCGGAGGCTCTGGGAGGGTGTTTTTGGCCTCCAGGGGGGCGGGGCGGGGGAGGGCGTTTTTGCCCTCCCCAGGCTCCAAGAAAGCCTCTGGAGCCTGGGGGGGGGGGGGCGAAAAACAGGCCTACCGGGCCCACTGGAAGTTGGGAAACAGGCTGTTTCCAGCCTACAGAGGGCTTCCGGGAGGGTGGGGAGGCCATTTTCGCCTCTGGAGGGTGAAAAACAAGCCAACTGGGCCCACCAGAAGTCGGGAAACGGGAGAGCGGGGGGGGTGTCATGCATGTATGCGGGGGGAGGCCGGGACAACACAGGGAGGGTCATGCATGTATGAGCATAGGGGCGTGGCACATGGGGGCATTGAATTATGGGTGTGGGCACACATGCACGCACGATAGTGTGCGCACGCGAGCTTTCAGCACCCGAGGGAAAAAAGTTCGCCATCACTGATATAGGGTCTTCTTTTTGAGCAGGGGCTTGGTCTAAATAACCTCCAAGGTCCCTTCCAACTCTACTATTCTGTTACTCTGCAATCCCCAATCCCCTTAGTGTTGTATAGAAATCAATCAATCTGTAGGTTAATTGTGCTACACTCTTTTTACATTCAAATTTGACTTATGTAAAAAAAAATTTGTTGTTGTTGTTGTTGATGGTAATGATGAGGAAGAATGAAATACAAGTAGTCCTCCATTTACAACCACAACTGAGCAAAATATCTGTTGCTAAGTGAGACATTTGTTAAGTGAGTTTTGCCTCATTTTACGACATTTCTTACCACAGTTGTTAAGTGAATCACTGCAGTTGTTAAGTTAGTAACCCGGTTGTTCAGTGAATCTGGTTTCCCCATTGACTTTGCTGGTCAGAAAGTCATAAAAGGTGATCACATGACCAGAAACCGTCATAAATATGAACCAGTTGCCGTGGACCTGAATTTTGGTCACCTGATCATGGGGATGCTGCAAAGTTCTAACTGTGAAAAATCATCATAAGTCATTTTTTTCCAGTGCTGTTGTAACTCTGAATGGTCACTAAATGAGTCGTGGACTACCTGTATGCTTTACAGATCTTTAGCCTTTCACTTTCTACAAATAGTCAAACCAGACTTGGCCTCATTATGGTTTGAGTGAAGATAAACCAATGCCCTGGCCTGGAAACTTCACTTGACCTTTAAATGTCACTCGGTAGTCAAACTGCATTGGCTACATAATGGCTGAACAGTTTCTAAAAGAAAAACCATTAGCTGCATTTTAAAGCAGCAATGTTTAGAACTATGAACATATTTAAAAGGTAAAATGTAAGGAGGAGCAGCAATCAACAAGAGTGGGAACATTAGGGGGGTCTAACATAACTTCAATTTGCTATATAATGACATACTGAAGTAGAGCAATTTTTTTTGCTTCCATAGTAAACTGTAATGGGGTGTGTAAAAAAACCACTGGAACAAGTTCTCCATTCTATTTTATCAAATTGCTGTTATTTCAGAACTCATCAGTGTATGTGCAGAACTCTGCATGTTGCTACAGGACTACCAGAGAGAGCAGAATAGTAACTCATGCCATCTGTCAAGCTTCTGCTGCAGTGGTGGGTTTTAAAAATTTTTAAAGCCGGTTCTGTGGGCGTGGTTTGGTGGGCGTGGCTTGGTTTGGTGGGTGTGGCTTGGTGGGCATGGCAGGGGAAGGATAATGTAAAATCTCGATTCCCTCCCCACTCCAGGGGAAGGTTACTGCAAAATCTCCATTCCCTCCCGATCAGCTGGGACTCGGGGGAGCAGAGAGTAGATGGGGGCGGGGCCAGTCAGAGGTGGTATTTACCGGTTCTCCAAACTACTCAAAATTTCAGCTACCGGTTCTCCACAACTGGTCAGAACCTGCTGAAACCCACCTCTGCTCTGCTGCACCCAATGATATACAGGAGTTGGGAAATCTAGATTCCTTTCAATCGGGTTTCAGGCACGGCTACAGTACAGAAACTGCCTTGGTCGCCCTGATGGATGATCTCTGGCGAGCCCAGGATGGGGGTCATTCTTCCATCCTGGTGCTACTTGACCTCTCAGCGGCTTTCGATACCATCGACCATGGTATTCTTCTGCATCGTCTCGGTGACTTGGGAGTGGGAGGCACCGTTTTACGGTGGTTCTCCTCTTAGCTTGCCAATAGGATGCAGTCGGTGTTGACAGGAGGACAGAGGTCGTCTCCTAGGCCCCTGACTTGTGGGGTGCCTCAGGGTTCGGTCCTCTCGCCCATCCTGTTTAACATTTACATGAAACCGCTGGGGGAAATAATCCGTCGACAAGGGGTGAGTTTTCAACAGTACGCTGACGACACCCATCTGTACATCTCCATCCCGTTTCAATTCAGGGAGGCAGTGGATGTAATGTCACAATGCCTGGATGATGTCAGGATCTGGATGGGGAGGAACAGGCTCAAACTCAACCCCGACAAGACTGAATGGCTCTGGATATTGCCCCCTAAGGACTATGTTGACTGTCCCTCCCTGGTTCTTGGGGGAGAAAAACTAACTCCCTCGGAACGGGTTCGCAATTTGGGAGTTCTCCTAGATCCACAGCTAAAATTAGACCAACATCTTACAGCTGTGGCTAGGGGAGCCTTTGCACAGGTTCGCCTGGTGCACCAATTGCGACCATACTTGGAGAAGGAGGCTCTACTCATGGTCACTCATGCCCTTGTCACCTCTCGATTGGACTACTGTAATGCACTCTACATGGGGCTACCCTTGAAGAGTATCCGGAGACTTCAACTGGTGCAAAATGCGGCTGCACGTGCTGTGGTGGGTGTCTCAAGATACACCCATGTAACACCTATACTCCGCCAGCTGCACTGGTTGCCCATTGGTCTCCGGGTGCAAGTCAAGGTGTTGATTATCATCTTTAAAGCCCTACATGGCTTAAGACCAGGTTACCTTCGGGACCGCATTCTACCTCATACTTCCCTTCGACCGGTTAGGTCCCACAGAGTGGGTCTCCTCCAGGTCCCGTCAACCAAACAATGTCGGCTGGCGGGGCCTAGGGGGAAGGCCTTCTCTGTGGGGGGCCCTGCTCTCTGGAACCAACTACCCCCAGAGATCCGAATTATCCCCACCTTGCTGGCCTTCCGAAAAGCCGTTAAGACATGGCTCTTCCTGCAGGCGGGGTTTTGAGACAATTTTTCATCTTAGGTCTCCCCCACGTATGTATGGTTTTGCATGTTTTTTTAAAAAATTCTTTTAAATTGTTAGTAAATTTTTGTATTGTTTAGTTGTTCCTAAAATGTTGTACGCCGCCCTGAGTCCCCAGGGAGTAGGGCGGCATATAAGAACACCGAAATAAAATAAAATAAATAAATAAAATAAAAGGCCTGAAATGGGAAGTAGGCATTCTTTTTTAAGAGAACTGAGAACTTTTGGAACCTGACTTTCTACACACTGCTGTATTTTTGCAGACCTTGGGCCAAAGGGTTCTGGCTGATTTTTAGAAACAAATCTAAAATAGTATCCTACAGCATTTGCAGGACAAAGACTGTATACGCTGTTTTCAAAATGCCTTCATCCTTCTGAAATAACTATTTTTTTGTCTCTAGCCTTCAAATTTTCAATTCAGCGCCTTAGCTGAAATTACAGTTTGAACTCTGCAGATGAGTTGAAATGAAAATGGGTGAAAGAAAATGGACCATTTTCACTTGAGAGGCCAAAAGAACAACAACGAAAAGATTCTGCGTGAGAGATAAACGTCGGCTTTACCTTAAAAGCCTATCAGGTCTATATGCAATACTAATTTTGCTCCTGTGTCTTCTTGTTCTGCTGTTTTCCTCTTTTATTTTGGGGAAGAAAAAAAAAGCAACTGTCTTATGAAAAAATGTAAAAAAAACATCAAAGGTTAACAACAGAACTCCTTGAAAAATGAGGGAGTCCATAAAGAGGGAGAAACAATTTAATTGTCTGTCACACCGAGTTAGAGATTTGAAGAAAAGTTTGTGTAACTTTTGTAAACTTTCTCCATGACTTGATGATACCTTTTTAGATTCTGGCAGGAGTAAACTTGATAAATGCAACAGGCACACTGATTCAGAGGATTTTAAAGATTAATATACAACGAAGACCAGAGGTTTTTCTTTTGGGATTTTGGAAAACAGTTGGGGGAAAAAAATCATGAACTTTGTTTTCTACAGGACAGCAGCAAGATTATTGTAAGATGGAAAGATTCAGCACAACTGATAATGGAGGAATAGTTTGAAAGATGGTAGAACTTGCCAAGATGGCTAAATCAACTTCTTTGCTAATAGAAAAGACATAAATAGACATCAACACATCAGTATTGAAGATTAGACAGGCTACATTATATATATATATATATATATATATATATATATATATATATATATATATATATATATATATATATATATATATATATATATATATATATATATATATATATATATATATATATATATATATATATATATATATATATATATAGTAACCATATATATGGTTACTATATATATATATATATATATATATATATATATATATATATATATATATATATATATGGTTACCATATATATATATATATATATGGTTACCATATATATATATATATATATATATATATATATATATATATATATATATATATATATATATATATATATATATATATATATATATATAGTAACCATAGACTGAGAGGCAAATTTATAATTGTACTTATTACTGCTTTCAAGATGAATTGAAGCTACTTTTTGTATCCTTTTTCTTTTTTTCTTTTTTCTATTTTTCTTTTAGTTTTTTCCTTTCTTGCACTTTTAGCTTTCTCTGATTTTTTTCTTATATTTTCTTAGTTGTATTAGTTTTCCAACTTCTTTTTAAAAAAATATTTAATAAAAATTACACATACGTACACAGGTAAATGCAACAGGTGAGAACCAAGAAAAATTAGGAGGGCACAGTTCATTTGTCTGAAATTCATAATCAGTAAAGACGCGGGAATAACTCCAAAGGGATCTGGGGTAAAAGGACTTTATTTTAGAGCTGATGCCACTCTGGAAATGAAAGCTTAGCCAGAAGTTGGTATCAGAATGTCTACTCAGCTCCCAAGCCCACCCAAATTTTAAAAAATGGGGGGAATCTAGTAAGATATTTTGGTAAATTCTAATGATACATCTAAGATTTTGTCAACATCTTGTGCTACATTTTGGATCTTTGCCAGGGACTGGTGCAGACAGACCTCTGATGTAAAATGTCCCCCATCTTCAATTTACCTGCGAAGAATCTCACAAATTGTGGATAGAAGTTCCACTGGTTAGAAGTTATAGTCCTTAGAAGAAGAATCTGAATTATGTCATCAGCTTATGATTTAGCTAATGACTATCTCATTGAGTTTTTAAAAGGTGGTTTTCTAAAACCAGCAAAAATTGCAGTGTGATTGTGCTATGATTTGTGCTAGGATATCTGTAATTGTAAAATATGATTGCATGTTATGAGAATATTCTTACATTGGCTTCAGGCTTTTGTCCTTCTTGATGCATAGAAATGCTTCTGAATACAGTTTGTTACAAACTACATTTCCTATTTAAACTGATTTCTACAGTCCATAATTAGTTTGAAGTCTTGCTTTATTAACTGATTAGACTAAGAATATGCCACAATCTCCTTTGTTTAGATAAAACGGAGACTTGGCAAACTCAAGCTTCAGATTTTCTCACTTTCTGTGTGAACTTATGGCTTATTTCAGCTTATCCTCCTAACAATATACCAGGAGTGGATAATGAATGTGGTGTGATTGGGGCTGCATTCCAGTGGACCGAGCCAGGAATACTGGTAACCCTCATACACTGTGTGTAAAATATATGGTCTTGTGCACTCAGATCTCACATTCACAGATATACACATTTTTACATACTTCCATTCTCACACTAAATCTGTTAATATACTTTTTATTTTCTTTCCCTTGATTTCTCTTCTTTCTCCCCCCTATAAGCATTCAAACATATAAATGCAAACATATAAATATATAAATGGCAGAGATGGTCTTGTAGCAGAGAAGACTTTAACTCCTCTCTCTCTCTCTCTCTCTCTCTCTCTCTCTCTCTCTCTCTCTCTCTCTCTCTCTCTCTCTCTCTCTCTCTCTCTCTCTCTCTCACACACACACACACACACACACACACACACACACACACACACACACACACACACACACACACCCCTCCCCCCAGGGATCCAATGCAAAGTAATAGAACTACTTTGCAGGAGGGGGGGTGTGCGAGTAGCTATTTTGGTTGTACTGGAATCACTGGGACAGAACTTAAAATTAGCAACAGGGGAATAGCAATAGTTCCCTGTGTCCAGATGATCTGTGCAGTGGAAAAAAGAGGTTGAACTCTCAGGGGTCAGAGGTCAAGTAAATGAAGCTATACTTGACATGCCTTTATAAGGCAAAATTGTAAATAACCTTATGTTAGCCTCAGTTAGAGATAAAGAAATAATTAAAACAAGCCAGACTGCTGTCTCTTCTTCAAGAGGTGCTAGAGACCCAAAGCCTATGGTGAATTTGTCACTAAGCTTGGAATGCAACTTAACCAAATATTTTCTCCAACTCAAAATTATTGTTTTTCACCTGTTGTAAGTATCTCATTTGTACAGAGCCAAACATTCTAGACAAATCCTTTTTTTTTATCAAGCCTATAAAACATTATTCCAATCAGAATTTCAATGCAGTTAAAATATTAAAAAATAGGTAAGAGAGCTCTGTGCATGCATATTTAAAGCTCCATTTGAATTTAGTAAGGATTATTCCCAGGCAAGTAGATATAAAACCAATGCTTAAAGTAGCAATCCTAACAGATTCATAATCTGGTGTAAATCTCATTTGCATTCCTGGAGGTTCCTGTTAAACCAAAATATACAAACACTCAAAATTATTTCAGAAAGATAACTGATGTGTTATTAACATGATCTTTCTAATGTTTGCCACCATTGATCAGTGAAAAAAATGAATGGATTTTACATTGTACATTAATCATTTTAAATTAGGAAATAACTTTTAGTTCCCTTTCTTATCTGCTTGCTTCTACTTATGCTGTCATTTTTTAATTACTTAATTCACCTATCTTAAGAGAATGCAGTCCTTTTTAGCTACTAAGCAATGTTTGGTTTGTAAATGGTATATAAGTCTAAGTGCTATCACTATTGCTATGTTCACTTAATGACTGCCGCAAAAAGTCATAAATTCAGGTTGGTCTCATGACTGTTGTGACATATGACCATAATGACCAAGCTCCATGATGGCCGTATGTTGAGGTAGTCCTTGATTTATGACCAGGGGTGAAATTTAGCAGGTTCTGACAGGTTCTGGAGAACCAGTAGCGGAAATTTTGAGTAGTTCAGAAAACCGGCAAATACCACCTTTGGCTGGCCCCAGAGTGGGGTGGGAATGGAGATTTTGCAATATCCTTCCCCCAGGAGTGGGGAGGGAATGGGGATTTTGCAGTATCCTTCTCCTGGAGTGGGGTGGGAATGGAGATTTTGCAGTATCCTTCCCCTGGAGTGGGGTGGGAATGGAGATTTTGCAGTATCCTTCCCCCAGGAGTGGAGAGAGAATGGGGATTTTGCAGTATCCTTCCCCTGGAGTGGGGTGGGAATGGAGATTTTGCAGTATCCTTCCCCTGGAGTGGGGAGGGAATGGAGATTTTGCAGTATACTTCCCAGTAGTGAATGCTTAAACCCGTTGCTACCAGTTTGCGTGCGTGAAGCTTCTGTGCATGCGCAGAAGAGTCCCGGGCGGGTGGGCAGAGCCTCCCGCCGCCGCTGCTGCTACCGGTTCGCAGAACCGGGCTGAACCGGGAGCAACCCACCGCTGATCCTTCCCCTGCCACGCCCACCAGCCACACCCACAGAACTGGTAGGGAAAATTTTGAATTTCACCCCTGCTTATGACTATAATTGGGACTGGAACCTCCATTTCTAAGTGATGCAGTTGTTAAGTGAGCTATCATATGACTGCATCTGATTTTACAACCTTTTTTTGCCACAGTTGTTAAATGAATCACACAGTCATTATGTGAAACCAGCTTTCCTTATTAACTTCACTTGTCAGAAGTTGGCTGGGCATGTTGCAAATGGTGATGACATGACCCCAGGACACTGCAACCTTCGTAAATACACGCCAGTAATGGCATGTATTTACGAATCTCTGAACTTGGTTGTTTTTATGAATCTCTGAACTTGGTTGTTTTTTTTGCAGACATTCCATTACTAAACTAGGTAACATCATCAGTGCAGTGAATAATCACTAAATGAATAGCTGTAAGTTGATAACTATCGGTTGTGGACTTTGGAGAACATAGAATATTCCGTAAACTAAAAAACCAAGAGAGGAACTGACCCGTTGCTTTCTGGTTTCAATTTCCTGTACTGTCCTTTTGTGCTTTGACCAAAACAGGAACTAATCAAAGAGAAAATATTTTCCCTTCCCCAAGGAAAAAGAGAGAAAGAGCAGTTGTGTGAGTGAGAAGTTTATCCTTATGAATCTGTTTTAAAACACCCTCCCAAACTCTTCCAGGTTGTTTTATGTACTTTCTGACTAAGTATGAGAGAACTTCCCTCTTTTCTTCCCCTTTATTATATGGGAAAGAAAAACTTCCGGTAGAGGAGAAAGTCAAATTGATTGTCCGTTTTCAAGGACTTCCAGCAGCTTTGCTGGATGCCCCCTCTGCGTTCACAACCAGCAGCCAACCCCCTCCTCTCTCTCCCTCCCTCCCTCCCTCCCTCCCTCCCTCCCTCCCTCCCTCCCTCCCCCTCCCTCCCCCTCCCTCCCTCTCCCTCTCCCTCTCCCTCTCTCTCCCTCTCCCTCTCTCCCTCCCTCTCCCTCTCCCTCTCCCCCTCCCCCTCCCCTCCCTCCCCCCTCCATCTCCCTCTCCCCCTCCCTCCATCTCCCTCCATCTCCCTCTCTCTCTCTCCCTCTCTCTCCCTCCCTCCCTCCCTCTCCCCTCTTCAGGCTGCTTTGTGAGAACCCTGTGAGTTCTTAGGAACAAAGCATCAGGCTTCCGGCACCACTTTCTCCCAGCTGGAAGTTTGGGAGTAACCTTCCTTCTCTATTCATTGCCTTAACAAGGAACAACTGAGACATATTTCAATTGCTCAGATAGCAAGCCTTATCTCATGCCAAAATTAGACTGCCCCTCTGTCTAGTAACCTCCAGTCTCTCTTTCATTTGTAAATCTCCCATGTTCTCCTGGTACTTCTTCCATCTTTGATTTTATCAAGGAAAAGCCATTAAGGAGGCAGAGGTGGGATAATTGAAGAGAGATTTTTGAACATTGCATCCAAGAAAGCAGCTGATATCCTTTTACCTAGTTGTTGTCATTTCAAAACAGCTTATCCACCCAGTCTATCCTGCTTCAATGCCACCCCATAATAGCTCACTGTTCAGAACATGAAAGCTCACCGTTTATTTTGTTCCCTTGAAGATAAAGGTTTTCAAGGCTTGTACTGACTCGTGGGATCTTCTGAAGCTGGTTATAAGAGAGGTCAAGTTCCAGAATGCTGCTTGTATTGAAGGCATTTGGGGAGAGACCTTCATTTGTCAGGATGTTGTGAGACATTCGTACATACAGTAATTTTGGGGAGACCTTGAAGTAATCATCAGCAACTGCATTTATGTGATTGTGCTCCAAATAGAGTTGTTCTAAAGAGCTTGGAAGCCCACCAGGGACTTTTGTGAGCTGGTTGTAGCTCAAATCTGCAAGGATCAGAGAGTTTAGCCACTTGAGATTTGATCCTATTTCTTGGATATGGTTGTGGCTGAGATACAAGGCAGTGAGGTTGTCTAAGCCTTCAAGGGCATTGGATGGGATCTTGGAGATCTGATTATAAGCCAGGTGAAGCTCTCTCAATGATTGTGGCAAGGGGTGAGGCATTTTGGTCAGGTTGTTATGGTTAAGGTACAGCCTTTCTAGATTCTTGAGCTTGGCAAAGACCCTCTTGCCTATTTTCTCACTGGTTAATTGATTGCCATGCAGTGCTAACCACTCGAGGTTGGTTGCATTGTCAAAAGCTCCCTCTTGGATCGCCACAATTTGGTTATTCTGGAAGTAGGCATATTTCATCCGAGAAGGCACAAATGGAAGATACTTAAGATTGCGAGTATCACAATACAAGGCAGAAGAGAAATGAGGGGGGCATTCACATTCTTGGGGACACTCCCTAGAAACAGGTGGTTCAGGGACAGGCTCTCCGACATAGGATCCAGCTGGCTCAGAAGAGTAAGAAGAATATGGGGGAATCTCATCTTCATAATATGGTGAATAGCTGTAGGAAGATTGGCTGCGTAAATATTGCTGTAACCAGAACATGTCCTCGTAGTGATCATCATATTGGCTCAAGGATATTCCACAGAAGCCAACTAGGATCAAAACAGAAGCCCAATGCATTGTGCCGCAAACTTTGGTTTAACCTATAAAGAGTACAGTAACAAAAAGAGAGAAAAAAACCAACCATCAAAAATATTACCTCAGGAAAACAAAGCCACAATAGCAATAGCACTTAGATTTATATACTGCTTTGTAGTATTGTACAGCTCTCTCTAAGTGGTTTACAGAGTCAGCATATTGCCCCCAACAATTGGCTCCTTATTTTACCAACCTCAGAAGGATGGAAAGCTGAATCAACCTTGAACTGGTCAGGATTGAACTCCTGGCAGTGAGCAGAGTTAGCCTGCAATACTGCATTCTAACCACTGTACCACCACAGCTCCTTGCTAATTAGCAACTACTAATGTGTATAAAAGGGACTGAGATCACTTATGAGTTAAACATACATGCTTTTCGTACTTAACAGTCTGAGTCAGATTTATGGAACCAATAAAAGCAATTATTAGATTTTTAATGTCAGGCATAGAGACTTCAATTTGTAAGGCTTATAAACTGTTCCAGTCAAAACCAACTTTGAGAAGTATATAATTCCCTTCTTTGTAGATGTAGAAGATGACCACTGGGAATACCATTTTCAATTTGTATGTTAGGACTGTATTTTAAAAATGATCCTTACCAGAAGTGTAGACTAAAATCATTTTCTCAGCATCTTGGTTTTACATGCATGCATATAGACAGACTGGATATGTTAGAAACAGAGCATTGTGTTGTAGTCTATCCAATTCTTAGAGAAAAGAATTTTGATCTAAGAACTTTCCTCATATTGCTTATCTTCTTTATTCTCTGTCTTTTCACATACATATCTATGATTTTATCAGTGTAGAATGTAGCAGACCAACAAAATTGCCTGTTAAGGTGCTGAACTCACCAGCCTTCTGTAGTAGGGAGTGAACTATCCTGAACACAACCACTGAATGAAACTCTACGGATGGAGCAAGTGAACTAAGAGTAAGAGAACTAAGCAGGCTTCATCATTATGTTTTTCACAGCAGAGGAGGTTTATCTGAGAGAGCAAGTAGAATTTGCCCTTTCTTTCACCATTGTTACATTGCACATCTCTTCACTCCAGTGGTGGGTTTCTACCAGTCTGCCCCGGTTCAGGCGTACCAGTAGCGGCTGCGGCGGCAGGAGGCTCCGCCCACCCACCCAGATGTCATCATGGATGCTCTGCGCATGTGCAGAAGTGGCGTGTGTGCATGCGCACATCTCCGAACCGGTAACAAAGGTAAGTGAAACCCATTACTGCTTCACTCACATAATTTCCTGGCGTTCCTTGGAAACAAAGATGCTCCTTGGATGTGCGCCCCTCAGGAGCAATTACAGGAGCAATTGCATCCAACACCTCGGCCACCTTCTTTTTCCACCTGGCAACCAGATGCCAGGTGGAAGTATAATGGAAAACTAATTTGGATCTCTCAGACACCTGAGATGGACCATCCTAATTGGTCTACTATAGCTACAGAAGACAGGGAGAGCAATGAAGATATGTTTGACCACAAACTGATGCCTGTGTCCTCCATTTTCAGATCACATGTCATTATTATAAGAATAAATTCCAAATGTATGGTCCTATTTGGGATATTGCAATGTAGGATGCTATAAACAATAAGGATTGAGCTTCTGTTTAATATTGGTAGCAATACCAGTAAAAGAGGGGTGCATAACGTGAGGTTCTTAGGATTGGGAGTACAGGTCAATACTTCTTTCAAGCACTGTAATTTTTAGTGTAACAAAAAGGAACTTTGTTAAGCAGACAAGTTATAATGATATGAATTGTGTTTAAAATAAAATGAAATTCAATTAAAAAATAGAATAGAATGGAATAGAATAGAATAGAATTTTTTATTGGCCAAGTGTGATTGGACACACAAGGAATTTGTCTTGGTGCATATGCTCTGAGTGTACATAAAAGAAAAGATACATTTGTCAAGAATCATGAGATACAACACTTAATGATAGTCCGGGTACAAATAAGCAATCAAATCATATTAGGAACCAGTCAATCAATGTTCCCTCTAATTTTTTTTCGGTGTGAGCAGAAAAGTATAGTGTCTGAGCGGCACCTGAATTTATTTATTTATTTATATATATATATAATTTATTTATTTATTTATTTATTTATTTATTTATTTATTTATTTATTTATTTGTTTGTTTGTTTATTTATTTATTTATTTATTTATTTATTTATTTATTTATTTATTTATTTATTTATTTATTTATTTTAGTGTTCTTATATGCCGCCCTACTCCCTGGAGACTACTTACCTTGGCAGAGGAAAAAGAGCAGAACCCCACGCAAAGTGAGCTCTTGCAACAACCCGGTGAGGGAGCCTGAAGCACTTCTTTGCACGTGGAACTGAACAGAGTCGCATCGGAGACTTTGGAGAAAGGGGCGGGGCCCGGAGGGGGGAATCCTAAGGAGGAGGCCGAGATGGTTTTATTGCAACCCTAGAAGAGTGAGGGTGGGAGTGGAAGAAAACCCAAGGGGCTTATCCCCAACGCAGAAACAGCTCGTTTTTGAAAGGATGCAGATGGAACAAGACCACAACAGAAACTAGCGAAAAGATCACCCCAATTCTTTATTTATTTACAGATGTTATTTCTAGCCCTCTCCTTTCCCAGTCAAGTAAGCCCTCACTTTCCTCACCCCCTTTCCCCTCATTTGCAGTCTCAAAGCAGGAGGCAAATGGGGAAGGTGAGGGTGGAGGAAAGAGATTTCTTTTATTCTTGCTGATTGTCCCTAATCTGTTTTCTCTCCCAGAGCATCCTGGGACATGTAGTTCTCCATCCAAGCATTCCTTCGACATACGCCAATAAGAAACTACCATTCCCATCCGGAAGCACAAAACCTTTTTAGCCTCCTGTCTAGTTTCCCCCAACTGCTCCTCCCACCGAGCCCGAACTACGCTACAGATCAAAAGTCCTGTGCTGCAGTTTGCTGTCGCCTGTGCTACCGCGCCGCTGCGCACCTTACAGGGAACAGTGCAGTCAATATAAATCGTAAAGATACAAGCAACAAAGTTACAGTCATATAGTCATTAGTGGGAGGAGATGGGTGATGGGAATAATAAGAAGATTAATAGTAGTGCAGACTTAGTAAATAGTTTGAATAGTTTGAAATAGTTTGAATTACAATCATCCAAGTTTGTCTTCTTCTTTTTTAATTGCAACTTCATTGTATCACTCAAAAAGCAGGTAGTCTTCACCCTGAAAAATGTTGCATGTGTGCAACATCTTTTACCTTAAATGTCTTCAAGATGCCTTGGCAACCTCACCAAGTGAGCACTTTAAGGAACACAATTAGTTTCATCTTACTTATGTTACCAGTTATATCAATGTTCTTCAAGGGAATGTCACTCATTTGAACTGGATTGCAGCTCATGTCACCCTTACCGATTTGACTTATGTGAGTTGACAATCCACACATACTCTATGTAGAGCATCACCTTAGAAAATCTGATTAATAAATCTTTGATATGCCGATTGAATTTAAATTAGCCAGATAGCAGCTAATGGACCAGTATTCATCTACAAAAAGACTTCTTAAAATAGCAAGGATAGTTGAAAAGATCAACATTGTTTTAAGAATAATGTGCAAATGAGAAAAAAATAGCATTAAAGAAATGAAGTGAGGAAACGTAGCCTTCCATCCTCTCCCTAATTCTGGTCACTAGAACTAAAATATATTTTAGCTCCTTTGTGCTAATAACTAGAGAAACTACTCTTCCCTTGGCTTGAGAGTAAAAAGTCTGGCATCTAGAGTAAAAAGTCATGTTAGGCAATTACTTATGCCTGAAAGCTTGTAAAACTGTCATCTGAGTTGACTAAAAATAGGAGATCTGTGTTAACTCTCAGCCTCCCTTATCATTGGTGTAGTGGTTGGGGGTTGATGGAAATTATTATCCCATCATATCAGAAATTATATGAGTTCCACATTATATTATTGGATTATTTCCCCATTATATTTTATTTCAAAGGAAACGTCCTCATTTGAATAAGAAACTATGTCTTCATCTAATCACTATTGTGCAAAAATAAGAATTATTAACTGATACCAAACCTCATTTCCTGAGATGTATCAACAAAGATGACAAGATCTGCATTCTGGTTAACCTTACATTTGACTAGGATGGTTATCTATTTTAGATGACACATTTTTTTCTTTAGCTTCAGATTGACAACATCATTATAAAAGTTGGCAACTTCTTGCCATCCTATCAATATTCTTTCTCAAACAACAATACAAAGTTAACAGCTAGGAGATTTACTTTAATGATCAGTAGCAATGCATTCCTTATTATTTATTATTTATATATACATTCCAAACTTTATTTATTATATATATATATATATATATATATATATATATATATATATATATATATATATATATATATATATATATATATATATATATATATATATATATATATATATATATATATATATATATATATATATATATATATATATATATATATATTCCATCTTTTCAACTGTAGTTTCAGAGAAATCTATAAGATGAATAAAAGAATGAAAATATGAACACTGAAATTGAATTATATAAAAGACCAGAGAATAATAAATGCAATAGAAAACATAGCAGGATTGAAATTATACGTGAAATTCTCAAGAAAACAGAAATCGTTTTGCTATCATCAGAGGAAAACAATGTAGGTGCCAGTTCCAGTGAAGTCCATTCTACCATTGGGCACCATGACAAAGAAACTTGTTGGCAGAACATTTCATCTCAGAAACTGAAAAAAAGTGTTTAAAGAGAATTTTGAGGCTGAGAATGAAGAAGACACTATGGTTGTTCCATAAACTGAGTTGAGGTCACTTTTGGGGGATTTTCTACCGTATATCCTCAAATATAGGGACTTTTGCATTGTAAAAAGTGCTGTGCTACTTGCTTCCACTATTTTCAACATGTGGAAAACAAATTCAACTATTACAAGTATCATAAATTTCCAGTGATCTCTTCTTGCAAAAGAAGCCTGACCCTGTTACACAGTGTCCTTGGAACTTCTCAGTGTTTGGGGAACTGAGAACAAATACCAATATGTTATTGTGGTAGGGCGGGAGCTGCTTCAGTGGATAGACATATTTAGCACAGTGTTCAGGCATTGTCCAGAGTAGATGGAGGTATCAAAGGTTAATTGAACACAGTCCCTTATTATAATACTTTTATTTGGCTGGGCAGTCATCAGATTTCTGGAATGTCATTGATCTTTGGGCAAGAGAGTTTATGGTAAAGCTTTCTGCATTCTTGCCCATATAAAAAGAGAAAAAGAGAGCAAATCGTATGTATATCAAGCACATATATAAATTTGCGCACACATACATCACACACACATATAATATGCAACATATAATATACAACTTATATTTTATACAGTGTATGTAAATATATGCACAATCACATACACATATGCACAGTAGATACATATATACGTACACTCTGTGTGTGTGTGTGTGTGTGTGTGTGTGTATACACACGCCAATGTGTGTGTACTATCTAGCGGCTGGGTAGCATAGTAGTTAGATATGTCCCTTGACATGGAGACCAGATTTGAATCCCAACTGAATTACCAATAGGGGTCTTTGGGCAAAGACCCTCTGACACTATACCTGCATACTTTGGATATGAGAGCGACATGAACTAAGAGAGTTATGCCAATTTGGACATAATCTGATTAACAACATATGTATCAGATGTTGGAAACCAAGACAAACCAAGACAATCTCATGAAAAATGAGCTATGGAACAAACCATACATGGACGAAACAAGAGATCCTGGAATCTATGGCATGCTATTATAACAGTAGACTTAATGAGAAGGGAGATATGAAATGTATGAGGGAATGATGGGTAGATAAAAGACCTATATCCACAGTGAGAAACAGCTAGTTACTCAATGTATCAACAAAGTGTAAGAGGAAATTGCTGTCACAATTTGAGATAGACCAACTATACATCACCCTGTATTGAAGGAGACCAGGAAGAACAATTGGATATGCAGCCAATACTTGACACTGGAACATCACTGCCACCCCCTCCACTACAAAGCACAGCAGTTGATATGAAGCATAAGATCATGGATAAACTAGCTACAGTAAACCCTCAAGATTACTTATCAAGACTCTGTGGAGAAGTACCATCAAATAGTATGTTAGAAGATGCCAATAGAACTCTCATGACAATCCCTACTATCACCATAACTCAAACCAATGAATTGGTATATAGTACAGCCATGTAATCCTGGAGAACAGCACTACAGCTCTCCACCCCCTTGGAAAATAAGGTTGGTAGCTAAAATCAAGGCAAACTCAAAGAGAAATTAGTCAGCTGTGAAACTACAGAAGGGAGTAGAAATAAGGCTCAGCTACTGAAAAAATACAAGGGCCTGATTCCTTCAGAAGCCCTAGAAGCTAAACAAAGGCTCACAACATGGCTACATGCTAAGGATACACCCCAGGGAAATATAGACCAAGATGATAAATGCCCTGTTCTCCAAAGAACCATCCAAAATGTACTCCCAACTATGGTGCAACAACACAGTAACAGTAGAGACACCAAAAGCAGAAACTGAACAGTACTGCAAGTACATATGTATAATAAAATGTGTTGTTGGACTTTTCTAAAGACATTCCTAACATTCTGTTTTCACTTTGCTATTATGGAGCACTGAGTGTAGATTAATGAGGAAAAAAAATGAATTTCAACAACTGTAGAATCAGGCTGCAGCACAGGGGTGGGTTCTGGATCCTTTTGCTGCCGGTTCGCTCAGGGTTGCGCCGTGCACTCAGCAATCAAAAAATGCACAGAAGCAAAATCCAAGATGGCGGCGGCCATGGAGACACTGACAGAACCTCCGTGACATCATTGCCGAACTACTAATGGTTCTAAAGAACCGGTTAGAACTGGTAGGAACCCACCTCTGCTGCAGCATAACAAAATTGACAAAAGTGAAGGGATCTGAATACTTTCTGAATGCACAGTATCTATGATTTAATACACTAACTGGGGCAGGGGGGCATCGATCCTGCAATTTATGTAAAAAAAATTGTCCTTCTGACAAAGTGGAAACAAAGCATGTGTAATGTGAATGACCATCCCAGCCAACAAGTTTCCTTTCATGCACATTACAGTAGTCGCAGGAAGAGCAATTTTCATTCTTATGTATGAAAAAGCTATAGAATATTCCTAACTCTGAGTAATGCTGCAGTTATCCATAAAGCCTTCCAGAATGGATTCCATATTTTTCTAATGTTCTTATGTTGACATATAATTCTGTGGCTTCCCAAGAGTAGAAATTTATGGCTTTTTAATTTTTTTCTTTGGAATCCTGCACAGTAGACAAAGTAGACATTGCTATTTCCCCTTGAGCTTCTCACTCTTGTTTAACGAGTGAGAGATTGAATCCTCTTCTATTAACCTCTCATGGAAATCTTGGATGACAATCCTCCCAAGAGGAATAATTAGTATATTCCAAAACAAACATTTTGAGCACAGGTGGCAAAAATTCAGTTCAAAGACAACAGAATGTGAATGAGGGAGCATATTATAAAAGAAGTCAGCAAAGATTTTCTTCACTGCCAACACTTCATTGTGTGGCATCCAGCTATAATTTTTCTCATGTGATGCAGGAGAATTTAACATAAATCACTCCGAATGAACATTGGAGCCTATAGGCGCTGGCTGTGCTCATTTGCAAGGTGCTTTAGAGATAAAATTATTCTTCTCAGTGGTGACCTGGATGACACAGAACATACAGGTTCAAAGGAAGATGTCCAATGTATTGTCTAATCTACTTTTATGAAGTGATTTCCTAAGGTGACCAATTGTCCTCCTTTAGGGAGGACAGTCCTTCTTTTGTAAGTTCTGTCCTCCCCCGAAAAGTGTCCTCCTACATGTCCTACTTTTCAATATTTGAAGACTAATCTGTTGCGCGTTATGTGACGTATTTGTATTTGACATGACGATTCGTCAAGGCTCGGTACAGTGTGGTATAAGATGCGATTATGAGACGCATGCGCTCCGCACGGGAGACCTTGAGAGAGAGCACCGCGTGCAAGTGGCTTTGTTTACTTCTTATGTTATGTGCTATGTTTACTTCTTATGTTATGTTGATACTCTAGCTGCAGCACTTGCCGTAAAATTCAATATGAAGGATATTTCTTGTTCAGATATTTCCAATATATTGTTAAAAGATGATACATTGACAAAAAAATATTAATTCAATGGAAAAGTACTCATTTTAAAAATAATTAAACAGGCATGTAAGCATAATTACAATATAAAATGTTACAAATGTTTTTATTATGCATATATCATATTGTAGTGTATTATTGTTGCAATGAATAAAATGTTTTTTATTTACGATTTTTTTTCAATTTATTTGTCCTCCTTTTCATTGTAAAAAAGTTGGTCACCTTAGATTTCCAGCATTTGAGGCCTAAGAATATGGACAAAATGCTTAAAGATCACACACACACACACACACACACACACACACACACACACACACACACACACACGTCTTTCTGTCTGTCTGTCTGTCTGTCTGTCTGTCTGTCTGCCTGCCTGTCTGTCTTTTCAATCTCTGCCCCCTCATGGCTGATTGGTTTTAGTTAAAGGAGATTGATTACATGAGCCCAGAATGTGGAACATATACCGTAGTTCTGTGGAAGGGGCAATTAATGGATGTCTTACAGGAGGCAGTATTGCATCTGCTGCTCAAGAAATTTGGACCTTTAATCTGGACCTTTAATCATTTGGGAAGCATGTATCATGGTGATCAAAGAATGCCTATTGTGCATAGAGAGGAGGAAATAGATTTGTGATGCTTTGTATATAGCACTGCCAGCCACCAGGACCAAAGGCAAGGGATTGTTGATGTGGCACCCAAACTATTTAAAGGCATCAGAGTGCCTGTCCCTCCACTATATGACCCAATAGATCTGTAGGAAGAATGGGTATACCACACTTGATCTTTAAAAAAATGGAAAATTATAATAGGAAGTGGTAGTTAGAAGAACACATACAATTTCTTTTTACAAATTGGAAGCAGAAAGTTGTGCTGCTATCTCTAAAATGTCAGAGGCTCTAGCCAAATAAGTGTCACAAAATTATGCAGTCCATTTAGTTATTATTGTATTCATTGCCAGTATTTGGACACTGCCCATCAAAGAGTTCACAACTATATGCTCACAATTACAATAACAGACGCCTTGTCTTGAAGCAAAGGAATAATATTCTTTGAACCGTGGTGGTGCAATGGTTAAAATGCAGTACTGTTGGCTACAGTTTGGTAGTTTGAGTCTCACCGGCTCAAGATTGACTCAGCCTTCCATTCTTCTGAGGTCGGTAAAATGAGTACCCAGATTGTTAGGGGCAATATGCTGACTCTGTAAACTGCTTAGAGAAGGCTGTAGCTGCAGGGGTGGGCTGCTGGGGGTTCGCAGGGGTTCGGGAGAACCTCTAGCTAAGATTCTGTGCAGTCCGGAGAACCCCCAAATGCCACTTCTGGCTGGCCCCTCCCCCCGCCCCTCCCAGGAGTCCCCATGCAGCTTGTTTTGGATGCAGGTAAGTGCAGGGCACGTGCAGAGGCTAGGGGAGGACGAAAAATGGGCCTACCGGAAGTTTGAGAAAGCTGGAAATGGGCCCATTTCCAGCCTCCAGAGGGCCTCCGGAGCCATTTTCGCCCTCCCAGAGGCTCAAGGAAAGCCTCCGGAGCCTGGGGAGGGCAAAAACACCCTCCCTGCCATGGTGTAGGAGGACGACTAGGCCACGGCCACGCCCACCCAGCAACTGGGCAGAGAACCCCTTGCTAAAATTTTTGAAGCCCACCCCTGCTGTAAAGCACAGTGCAGCGGTATATAAGTCTAAGTGCCATTGCTTTGAAGAAAAATATAATTTCACAAAAAATGCTACTCAGACATTATGTCTGTTTTTTATTTGGCTTAGTAACTATTAAGCATCTGTTTTACACCGATTCCTACTAATACTGAATAGACTCTGCTTGCACATACAACAAGCTCTTACAACTATATCTGAGGAATTACATAGGTTGTTTAGACTATATGCTGTAGAGGAATTTGATGTGCAAACAGCTTTTCAGTAAATGCCACTTCTCATACCATTCCAGTGTCACTTTGCCCAAAAAAACAAGACATTCCTCTCCTTGCTTGGAAAATGGACTTGTGCCACTACTGTCCACATTGAAAAAATGAAGTATAAAGGTTGCTGGGTTGGCCATTAGGAAAAACACTCAAATCCCTGTTATGGAACCTTTTTTGAATGCCAATTCAAATATTAAAATTATATGCAAGCTTCCGAATCCTCATAACTCTTGGTCAAGCTCCATGGTAATCATATGAGGTGACCATCGAATTGATGTTTGAGCCATTTCATCATGAGACGGGAGGTGGAAATAGACAATAGACAATAGGATTCCTTATTGGCCAAGTGTGATTGGACACACAAGGAATTTGTCTTTGGTGCATATGCTCTCAATGTACTGTACATAAACGAAAAGATACATTTGTCAAGAATCATGAGGTACAACACTTAATGATTGTCATAGAGTACAAATAAGCAATCAGGAAACAATCAATATTAATATAAATTGTAAGGATACAAGCAAAAAGTTACAGTCATACAGTCATAAGTGGGAGGAAATGGGTGATAGGAACAATGAATAATCAACCAGCATTGGCTTTAGGCTACACCTAAATGTGTAGTTGCTTTGATTTGACCATATTAGCTGTACCTAAAATTATCTTTGGTGCAGCCTGAATTCTTGTTGAATCTCTTCAGTGTCAGTGTGCGGGTATCAGATAACTACTACTTAGAGATTAGTACCTAGCAATTGGAAGGCAGTTATTCTTAGGAATCATCTCCTTTCTTTCAGTGACCTAAACTATTTTTCTTTCATAATAGGGATCCTATTTTCCCCCAAACGCCATCACTCTGCTAAACAAATAATTCCCTCACCACTGTCAAACTATTCACTAAGGCTGCATTACTATTAGTCTTCTCATCGTTCCTATCACCCATCTCCTCCCACTTATGACTGTATGACTGTAACTTGTTGCTTGTATCCTTACAATTTATATTAATATTGATTGTTTCCTGATTGCTTATTTGTACCCTATGACAATCATTAAGTGTTGTACCTCATGATTCTTGACAAATGTATCTTTTCTTTTATGTACACTGAGAGCATATGCACCAAAGACAAATTCCTTGTGTGTCCAATCTCACTTGGCCAATAAAGAATTCTATTCTACTCTATTCTGTTGCTGAATTCCATATTCTTTGAGTCACATCTCCTTCAACATTTCAGTTAAAAAGTGCAGGTCAATGCAAATGATTTATCATCAATCTTTTTTCCCCTCTCACCTCCAGGTTTTTTTTACTACCTGGCCTGATGAAGAACATTAAAGTACTTGAAAATTTGCATACTATTTTGTGACATTTCGCTTGGCTCAACAAAAAAAAAATTCTACACATCATCAAAACAGTATTAAGAAAGGGTTCTTCTCTACTCTATTACTCCTAGCAAGATTCCCTTGCACAGAAGTTTTCTTTCCGAACCCACATTTGTGTAAGTTGCATTGTCTTCTGCTTATACAGTAGGTGTCCTTCTACAATCCAATTATATTAGCTATCAGATTTATATCATACTGATTAAAGGAACACATTTTAGTTAATTGATCTGAACAGAAATTCTGATTTCTTGCCTGAGATGTTCCGATCATTTCTAGTCGTAACTCAGTACTTACTAAATGTTAATTCGTCTCTATAGTTTGATTATCTGCACCGATAATCTGAGGCAGATGGTTACCGTAACAACGCAGCCAAAGTGACTTGAGCATCCAGTGGAAGGAGACTGAATTGGGGGTCTGGCAATATTGGGAACTTATTTCATGTCATTACTTATTGCCAAGAATTTTGCAAATTATGCAGCCCTCCAAACCTAACCATTATTAGCAAAGTGAAAATGTCTCTCTTAACCTAAAACATTTGCACCCTTTCAATATACAATTCATATTTTATTTCTGTGCTGACCACCAAGATTAATATTTTACCAGTCCATGACAAGAAACCAGAACTATTCTTCTGGTGCAGCATACCAAGAATTGCTTATTAATTTACAAAATACGTGGTTCAAAAATCAACTCACCTATACCCAGAGACTCCTTTTTCCAGAGCTTCAGTGTATGACTGTGTGATCCTCCTGGGTACTAAAAACCATGTGTGTGCAAGTTGCAATTTGCCAAGCTTGGTGCCCGCCCAGACTCTTGATCAAATATTGGAGTGGCCTCTAAGCAGCAGGCAGTTTGCAGAGTGAAGAGACCTTAAAGCGTTTGGCGTTATAAATAATCCCAAAACATTTTTTTCTTCCTCTCTTTGCAAAAGCTTTGGCAATTTTTTCATCCTCTTTCTGTTTAATAGGTTAGTGGAACCTTGTTTTTAAACAGTTTGTTCAAAAGCTGCCTGAATTTCCTATCAGGAAGAAACAATGAAGCTGAAAGTAATTGGGGGAGGGGGGAATCAGGCTGAAATTTGCTTCTTCAAACTTGTGTTTTCTCCTATTATTGAAGTGGAAACAAAGATGTGAAATTTCAGCCCTCTCTCCAAGTGCCAGGATTCTTCAGTGTGCATAAGGAGGTTGACCAACCAAATGTAACTTAGAATGTCATGCTGGCCATGATCAACCATTGATTTGTCTTAATTGGTATCTGGCCCCACAGAGGCCACATGCTGGGTTTGGTTATCTGGGTGGCTGGAACCAATGATCTGAAAGTGATGAAGTTGTTCTTTGTAATAACTCTGGTCAGTTTTAGGCTGCTAATTGCTATAAACCTCAGCAGGAGTGGATGATTAATCAAGATGGTCTAACCAAGTTGTCTAATGAATCTGGATGATTTTCTGGAGAATCTCATATGTTAGCAGCCATTCTGTACAACACAAAAGATGGGTAGGCAGTTAACACTATGAGCTCATCCACACAGCCCCATTAATGTGTTTTTCTTCTGTCCTTAAACTCTCTTGCCCTCACAACATACATTCTATTGTGCTGCCAGAAGAAAGCCAGTAGGATGGTTGCTGTAACATAGGAGTATCTCAACCAACAAATGCTCTGTCTTACACATTGGCAAAAAGAATCCGAATACAAAATATAAACTTGGAGGACACGACCTTGTAGACGATTCTTACTCTGTTAAAGACCTTGGAGTACTCCTATCTAATGACCTAAGTGCCAGAGCCCATTGTAACTACATTGCCAAAAAGGCACTGAGAGTTGTCAACCTAATCTTGCATAGCTTCTTCTCTGGCAATATCACTCTGCTAACCAGAGCATACAAAACATTTGCCAGACCAATCCTCGAATACAGCTCACCTGTCTGGAACCTGCACTGCATATCGGACATTAATACAATTGAGAGAGTCCAGAAATACTTCACAAGAAGAGTCCTCCATTCCTCTGCTCACAACAGAATTCCTTATTCCACCAGACTTGAAATTTTGGGCTTAGACAATTTAGAACTACGTCACCTTCGATCTGATCTAAATGTAGTTCATAAAATCATCTGCCACAATGTCCTACCTGTCAATGAATACTTCAACTTCAACCGCAACAATACACGAGCACACAATAGATTCAAACTCAATGTAAACCGCTCGAAACTCGACTGCAGAAAATACGACTTCAGCAACAGAGTAATCAATGCCTGGAATGCACTACCTGACTCTGTGGTTTCTTCCCCAAACCCCAAAAACTTTAACCTTAGACTGTCTACAGTTGACCTCACCCCATTCCTAAGAGGTCTGTAAGGGGCGTGCATAAGCGCACCATCATGTCTACCGTCCCTGTCCTTCTGTCCTATTGTCTAAAATTACCTATACATACTTTACTTTTGTTTATATTTATATCATACCTGTTATCTTGTACACGTGTTGACAAAATAAATAAATAAAAATAAATAAATGCTATACAGCAACTAAGGAAGGAGGAGCCAGGCACAGGAGTACCCTGTGTTCTTCATAACCTGCTGCCTATTGGTTAGTGGGGTCCTGGTTGAATAACTATCTTCCCTTCTTCTCTTTCAACTATTCACTGGCCCATATGGTCGTTCCAAATGGGGACTAATTAGGTATCGATTCCCCATGACAGTTGTGAATGATTCGCTAAATCAGCTTTCTTTCTTTCAGCTCTGTGTCATGGATGCTACTCTGATCTGCTCACAGACATTTTTCCAATTGGAATAATGACCCTGTGGAAGGTCTTCCAGAAAATAAATTTTCCCAGCAATCCCCTAAACCCCCCACCCCCATTATACCAGTTAGGATTGTCCTGTCTTCAGCAATCTCACAGCCAAATGGAAGGGGAGACTGCGAGAAACTAAAAGCCCAGCAGGGCACCGACCAATCCTATGCATAGACAACTAATCTGTACCATCTGTACTATGTTTCCATGGGAGGTTTTCTTGTCTTTTGCCATGAAAAACATTACTTTCCCACCAGATGATCCTATTCCCTGATATACCAGTGGGCAGACAGCAAAGAGCAGCTCTGTTGTGAAGTCATCTCTCCAACAAGTGGCTGTCTTGGAGCTTGAACGTGGAGGATGCAGAGATAAACCCTGAGTTAGATAGTTAGAATGCTGCAGCTCAAGTGGAGGAATTTTTAAGACAGATTGAACCCGGAGTTGGGCCTTTTTAAAGCTCATCTGAAATGCTATTTCACGATGTGGGCTCAGCAAAGAAGGTTTTCACCTCTACTTCTATTACATCTGCATTCCTTGTGTTTCTAACCACACTTGGCCAAATAAAGTGCTCTGTTCTGTTCTGTTCTGTTCTGTTCTGTTCTGTTCCACTCTGTTCCATTCCATTCCACTCCACTCCAGTTGGAATACACCAGTAACACCTTTCTATATAACACCTCTATTGAGATGTTAGGAAAATGGATCCAGAAAATTCAAAAGATCTCTGTCAGCATTTTTTTTACCATTCTCGTAGACAGCCTCAAGCATATTCACCTCAATTTGGATTGTAGTTTTTGGACAGGACACAGGGAAGAGTGGGGCACTATCAGTATACTGATAACACCTAGCTATAGATCAGTGGTGGGTTCCTACCAGTGTGGTCCGGTGCGTAGCTCCGGTAGGGAGCTTCCGATTGCGCAATTTGTGCACGATCGCTCCGGTGCTGTCCTCGCCAGTCCGTCGTGCGTGTCGCCATCTTTTTTTGAGAATTTTTGGGTTTTTTTGCTTCTGCGCATGCGCGGAAGCAAAATCGTGCCAAAATATCTCTCTCGCGCGCGTCCCCTCACAAGATTTCAGCGTGATTTTGCTTCCGCACATGCGCAGAAGCAAAATTGCGCGAGGGGGTGTGCGCATGTAGTGCATGCACGCACGCCCAAAATGTGGAGATGCGCGTGCAGCACACCGGTATCGGTAAGTGAGCAATCCGGCCCTGCTATAGATGCCTCCTGCCATCTAATGCCAAGAAAACAACTGGTGTCCTTGAACATTGCTTAATTTTGATAATGGACTGGATGGTAAAGAGAAAATGGAATTTGAGAATAGAGATGAAATCTATTTTATATGGAGCTGCCCCCAAAACAACAGTTTTCAATTTGGGGATGCTACTTCACACCCCAATCCCTACAGCTGTATTTGCAGGGGGCAACGGTGGCAAGGAGCATATTATGCATCTATAAATAATATGACAAATCTGATTCTTCCTGAATGGAAAATGCTCAGCATTGTCCTTTAAAACCCTAAAAGGGTTACAGTCTGACCACTGGGGGTTCAATTTTATTGCTATGAACTTCCCATTGTCTTAGCTCAACAGTTCTGCCAGAACTCAGCCATCTGGTATGTTGGAGAGGGCACCTATGTACTGTTTTAACTGTTGTATTTTTAAATGTTTTCCTTGTGTTGATTTTACTGATGCATTTTATGTTTTTTTAAATTGCTCTATCTAAGCCATCATGAGCACACAAATAAGAAGAGAAGCGGAGTATATATTTAATAACAATAGTCATAATAATAGGGATTTGTAAAAATTGGCAGCAGAATTTACCATTTGCATCAAGCCCTCCTCTAGCAAATTGTCTCTCTAAAGACCCATCATTCTTAAATAATTTCTCCCAGTTCACTACTTTGACCTTGGGTTCTCTGTAATTCTTTTGCCCTTCTGACATTTCACTGCATAGTGTTTCCGCTCCAGTGTCTGTGATTATTTGAGATATTCTATGCTAAATTCTTTAAAATAATTTCATGAAGCAGCAAAAAAAAAAAAAGATTGTGCATGCTTACAGACACCTCCCTAAATGGAACCACACATCTTGGGAACAACCTATGAATATAATGCAGTGCTAGCGTTGAATTGCATCTATTCTTGTAATAGCATTATTGAATATAATACCAACTACACTGCCAAAGGTTCATCTTACCATCTCCCTAATAGTAGTCTCTAACTTTTTTAAATTAGTGGACACATTAGGAATTCTAAGGAAATGTTAGAGGAAACACTGACTTTTATGAGTGGCACTGATAAAACACACGCCATTGGTGGGCACAGCACATTAAAAACAACAATTTAATTGATAGAGTCCAAAGTTTACAGAATAAGATACTCTTGAACACAAGGCAAGTCTGTGGTCTATGACAAAACACAAAGACATTCTTGCAATTGTAGGAGGTTGAAAGATTCTGTATGTGCATGTGACTATTTCTGAGATTAAGAATATAACCTTAACAAGGATTAGGGAAGCAGGTTTTATAACTACAAAACACAACATTATACTAGGAGAAGAGTAAATGAGAATGTGTTTCATGTGTATATCTCAGGGAAGAAAGGCAGAAGGAAGTGACCTTAGATTAGTAGTGTCATAGACAAAGAGCAGATGCAGAGATAGACACAGAGTAAAGTCTTAACTGTCTGCTATTCCCTTAAGATCAGTAGATTATTAAATGCTGAAGACTGGAGTCAATGCCAATAGATCTAAACCTCTCATAGGATATCCATAATCTTTCTAATTTAACTAAAATTGATTCCACTGTGGTGAAATTCCTAATGAAAAAGGTCAATGTCCATTAAGTTGGAAAGAGCTTTTCTTTTTGATTTACATACAAATTCTGCTAATTTACATACAAACATGGAGAGTGCCAAATTTGGCACACATGGAATGGAGTCAGTGAAAGATGAATTTTATCAGTTAACAGTAATCAGCATAACTTTTTTACATTATTATTGCCTTGTGAGGAATTTCCTTTTATTTATAATATTAGTTAAGTAGGGGCAATAGAGGAAAGCGTTTGAATGTAGAAACGTAAGATACTGTATTGGAATTATTTCCCCCAAAGCAAGACTCTATTTTTGTAACTACCTGAGGCTAGTTGCCAGCAACTGTGAAAACTATGTCTTAATCTCTTTTGCTAGTCACATTTCAAGCTACAAAACTGATTCTCTCTGGTAATGTAGAAATGTGATCTGTTTTCCGAACTACAAAAATATTAAATGGGCTTTATTGCCCATCTGGTAACGTGTCTATTCAAACGCTTAGACAACTTGTCATGTTTCACTTGACACATAACACAACATTGCAACTAATAAGAGATTAAATCACAAAACCCAGTTAAAAACATAAACATACAGTACATCAATATCTTCTAAGATACATCTGATCAATTAAATGTATTTGTAGGGGGCAATCATTATTCATAGCACTGGATGTTTGAGAACTGAAGAGTAAACTTCTTATGACTTATAAAAAAAACCTTAATGCTGGTAGGATCAACACTTTTTGTTTTAAAAAAAGCAGTAGTAGTACTGTTTAGAAAAGGAAAAGCAAGAGTGTACCAATAAAAATAAAGTGTAGGCATTTTAATTATGTATGCTCAGTGATATCTCTTTGTGATAATTATGATGAAACTTTTAAAAGCCAGGTTTTGTGCTATCGTGCTGACCTTCCATAGAAGGTACAGTTTCATTTCTCCAACCATCCATATAAACTCTACTCAAAGGAGACAGAAGATCAATTTTTCTATGTTACCTCACACCTGGGGGCTGTACTCATTGATGGTGACTGACACTGCTAGAAACTTATTTTCAAGCCTGCCCCCAAAGCAGAACTAAAAATACAAAGATTTGTACATGTATTTACATGAACAAAATATGTCTTCTTTGATCCAATTACACCTGAGAGGAGACTTATGAACATTAGCTGAGCTATATTTATTTTGTTAAGAAAGCTCAAATAATTATTTCCAATTTACAATAATTATCTCTCTGGGGCTTACTTATTTTAGCTCAAGATTAGAGTCCAACGAACTTTCATGTTTCCGTTCCTGTACTCTGTTCTGTTTGAACCTCCTAATGCACATGACTTGAATTCTTAATATCTTTCATTCTCAAAATATTAACTTATTTTTCTGTCAGCAGAAGCTAGACTGACATGAATATATTGCAAAAGTATCTTTTGTTGTTAATAGAAATAACTGTTTGCAACCATTTAGCATAAGCAGACCTACAAATCTGTAAGCCGCCTAGAGTTGCTGTGAGCGAGTAGGTGGCTATATAAATTATCTCAAACAAACAAACAAACAAATAAATTCAACAACTCTAATATTTTTGGCTGTCTCAGAAGACGATTCTTCCTCATTTTTAAAGCATGCATGTTTATTTTGGAGGACCATCCGGAGGAAAGAAAAATGAAGTCAGGGAAAAAAAATTGCTAACTAGTTTCCACTATTTAATGTAGTTATAACCAGCAATGTTAGTCCCTGAAGACATCTCTTCTCTTTGGAATATCAAAGCTCTGCTTTAGATGAAGGTGTACTCCTGGGAGCAGAAATCTCAGCTGTTCAGTTGTTCCTTGTCACATTTAACTCATCTGTTTAAGAGTACTTGGATGAACTGACAATGAAATCTGCAGGAATAGAATAGAATAGAATAGAATAGAATAGAATAGAATAGAATAGAATAGAATAGAATAGAATAGAATAGAATAGAACTGGAAGGGAGTTTTAATCTCTTTCTGTATATGTTGTTTGGGTAACTGAAAGAGGGGGGCTTCCTGCTTTGGTTTTCCCTTCAGTTTCAACCTCTTTATTTAATTATGATATTCTTTATTAAGCATTTTTAAGACAAGGAAAATAGACACAAAAAACAAAAAGAGAAAAAAAGAAGCCAAATGAGTCACGTATAGCAAGAAATTGATAAACAGAGTTTACAAACATCATAGAATTAGATTAACATTTTGATTATTTCACTGATAATTTTTAAGTACAGTATAAGATAAAAATCATTGTTAAAATCCAAATAATATATGAACATCAATAATAGTCCACAATAACAATCATAAAGAGAAATTATGAATTATGTCAATATAGTATTATAATTCATGGTTTCCAAGTTGAATTAAATTTTGTGTCAGATGTACTTTTGAACAGTACTAAGTATTACGTCTGTTCTCCATCTTGGGTTATTTATGAAGTAATAAAGGCCAGATAATAAATATAAAAAAATTAGGAAGCTACAAAAAGCAGGAAATAAATAGCCGAAGTTTATAAGGTAGCAAGTGTTGTCATTCTGGATAGCTTTAAGATGTGTGGTCTTCAATTCCCAGAAGTCCCCAGCCAGCATGAGTTGAAGTCCATGCACCTTAATTAAAGTTGCCAAGATTGAGAAACTGGCTAACAGGTTCAACATATACTTTCTCAGTACAAAGCAAGCTATTAACTCCGTGTATCCTCTCCAATTAGCAACCTGTGTTCACCTTAAATCAAAAGAAAAGATTCTTTTGTTATAAGCAAGGATTTGACAAAGACTGAAAGAAAAAAAAGTGACAGAATAGAACCTTATTACGCAGATAAATTTGGGGGATTTCATTATAATTACGGTGAAGTCTTTCAAATATCAAGCACTCTCCTCTTTCTGCGGTATTAAAATTTATCTACTGCTCCAAAACCTCTTTAAAATTCCATTCAGCTGGGGATAAGTAATAGATTTCAGCTGCACAGTCCAAGGCCATTGTCTTTTGGCAGCATAGAAACAAACGTACTTTCATGTTATTTAACATCGAAAAAAATAAAATGGCAATAAATCCCAGAGATAATGACACTCTTTTTTAAAGGCTGCATTCAGAGAGCCAGGTCATCTAACTCCTTTAGAAATGCTGTGACAATTAGGAACTGTTGAACCTCACAGCCACTATAAAAATAATGGTTGAATGTTTCAAAAGTATAAGCGCTGGCATAGACCTCTTTGGTTCCCAACTGTTTTGAAGGTTTCTTGGAAGTGAATCCCCTGCAATAGATCTCATAAATGGCACACTTATTTAGCCTTCTGTGACCAAATAGGTTCTGCTATCAGGTGGTGCTGAGCAAAGGTAGGGTGATAAATGGAGCTTCCCCTTCTAACAAAGGAGTCATGTAGATTTCAAAAGATCTGAGAGAGACACACACAGATGAATGGATGCTTCAATCCATACATTGCCTTTCCCAACCATTTTCTTTCTTATTATCTGCACAGCTAATAGGAGCTTGCAGAGTTGGTGCATTCTGAGTTCTTTTAATTTATCAATGTCATCTGTCAGGACCTTAGAAGGAGCAGCACTTTCCCTCCGAAATGAGGTTCCCCCATATGGGAGGGAGGGAGGGAGGGAGGGAGAGAGAGAGAAAGAGAGAGAGAGAGAGAGAGAGAGAGAGAGAGAGAGAGAGAGAGAGAGAGAGAGAGAGAGAGAGAGAGAGAGAGAGAGAGAGTTTGACCTGAAATGTGAAATATAGCATGAGGAATATCAGTTAGACACAAAAAAACATGGATGAGAATATTGGCCACAACTTTACAAATGGCTTGGTGCATCATCAAACCTACTTCGAAATTCTATATACTGTGAGACATCTTTCTGGTTGCCAAACCTAATGCCAAGCTGTTGACAACAAATGTGGATGTGGATGTGCTTCTGTGTGAAGGGACTGCATACTTACCTGCTTCCTTTCCAAGAGTCTTCTACTCCTGTCTATGCATGGATCAACTCTAGTGCCTATTATAATTGCTAGCCAGCATAATTCATGTCCAGGACATTATCTTAGCCATTATTCTGTAGTACCTCAAAGGGCAGGACCATAACCTAAGGATAAAATAAAGAAGATTTAAGTTAGACATCCAGAAGAACTTCAAGGCTATATGAACTGTCACCTGGTGGACCAGGATGTCCTGTGACATGGTGATTTTTTTTTTCCACTAGAAAAGGCTGAGTGGTCATCTGCTGGATGCTAGAGGTAGACCAAATAACCTCTATGGTATATCCCAGCTCTATGATTCTTATCTGTAATAAGCTTTGAAGTGTGGAAGAACTTTAAAACAAATCAAAGTTGAAAATGGCAAATAGGACAAAGAGCATGAGTATAGGCCTGATGATATACTGTATGGTGTGTTGGATGTATGCTTTACAGACTGTCGGCTTCTAGTATAGATTGAGCAACACTAACTGGAACTAACTGGGTTGTTAGACTATATCCCCTATTACTGAATCTGCCTTTAAAATATGCAATGAGAATTGTTGTTATTTTCTCCTTGTTAAATATGATTGTTATATATTTTAAAATTAGTATTTCTCCTAGTTCCTTTCAAAAAATATGAGGGTTTTAAAATACAGATTATTTGGGGGCCTTGGTATTGTTCTACCACATCTCATGACAGATTGCACCTTAGTTGTATGTTTTCCCTTCTGCTAAGGTTACTGTCAAAGAAAGTGGAGAACATTTGCAGATGTCCAGAGTGGTCTTTTTCTTATTAGGAGCAAATAACAATGTCATCATTTCTACACTTAAGTTCCTGTTTGAAGTATGATTTATAAACAAAACATTGTGAATCTGCCAAGACAGACAAGCTGGATGAAAAAAAGAAATGGCCGGAATAAACAGAACTTCAGATCTGGAAGATCTCAGCAGAAATAAAAGAAACAATGTTAATTAACTTTAAATTCTTCCGGACTATGGCTGAAGGGCACCATGTTTTCTGACTGGCTTATGCTTGTATACATACCAATTTCTTTCTGCCAATTCTACCACAATCTTCTGGCACCATGTCATTTTTTCAAAGGAATCTGTCTAACTCAGTGAATACATGGTGAAAATTGGATTTACCTTACAGATAGGATATGGCCAAAATGAACTTGTAAAAGTACAAGGAACATGGCAAATACATCCAACAGTAAGGATGTCATTTTAAGCTCACAGTTATGGGAATGAATCCTACTGAATTAATTTACAAGTACTTTTGAACGAATGAGCCAAAGAAAACATTGCAGGCAATTTATGGTACTCTTGTATCCAGCATTAGAAGTTCAAGTACTGTAGTCATGATGATTCAGAGTGCTTTTTATCAGTATATATTATGCCCTGACTACAAGCCCATCCAGACAAAGTTAATATATTATGGGTTACATATGTTCTGGTATCGCAAAGCACTATATATGAGGCTACTTTTGAAAATGGATTTGAATTTTAGTTAAACCTAAATTGATCAAAAGTTTTGTTGATAGAAATGAACTAATTGGACTATTTCAGTACTGTACTTTGCTTTCAGCTCATTTCTGGACCCAGTTCAGAATATTGGTATGAAAATTGGTATGAAGCAGTGGTGGACCGATTTGCCCAAACAGGTAGCGACCCGCTGGTGACATCACGATGATGTCACGGAAGTGGTTCGATCGGTGCCGGTCCACGGGCATCGCCATCTTTTTTTTAATTAAAAATTTTTTTTAAAAAAAATTGATTTTTTTTGAATTTTTTGAATTTTTTTTGAATTTTTTGAATTTTATTTTCTTCTGAGCATGTGCAGAAGCTGAGTTTCCGGCACTGTGCATGCGGTCACCATCTTGTTTAGCTGGTTTTTATTTTTTTATTTTTTTTAAATTTATTTTTTTTATTTTTTCTTCTTCTGAGCAAGTGCAGATGCCGAGTTTCCGGCACTGTGCATGCGGTTGCTACCTTGTTTTCAGCTTTTATAAAATTATTTTTTCAGGATTTTTAGGCACTGCGCATGCGCGTGCCCATGCGGCACGCCCACGCGGCACGGGAGGAAGCGAACCGGCAGCGAGGTAAGTTAGAACCCACCCCTAGTATGAAGTGCAAGGATACAGTTGTATAAAGACTGCTAAATGCAGGGGTGCTTATATCCGAGTAGCTGTGCATAGCCCTGCTCTGTGAACGATCTAAAAACTTACTATTAGCATACATTTGCTGCACGTTTGACCAATATCCTGTATTTAATTCATTTCTAGACACCCAGGAGAGAGTTTCCTGAGTTTGGTAGTTGCAAACAGTGGCTAATTGTCTATTTCTAAGTAACTTCAAAGATCAGGACTGCAGCTGGATAGCTTCCTTCTGGATTTTATTCATCTATGACCTCAATTTCCCCAATAACATATTATTTTATTCAACCCAAACAACATTCTTTGAATGAGATTTCTGTTCATGAAATCAACAACTGTTTGGAGAGATGAAGTGGCTAGAGAATTCAGCTCTACCACCAGGCTTGGAATCTTGAATTTGCATCTATTTCCCTTTTTCAATAAGCTCTTATTTATTTGTTTAAAGGCTCCTCCAGCAAGAATTCTGTTCCCGTCTGAAAGCAGCTCTCAACCTCTTGATTCCCACCATGTCAGTGGGGTTAGAGAGTTGAGATAATTTATTAGCAGCTCAGCTTCAGTGTAAATGACATTCTTGTGAAACTAGGCTTTTGCTCTGAACTGTGTGTCTTGTAAAGGAAATAGCAATAGCACTTAGCAATAGCACTTAGACTTATATACCGCTTCACAGTGCTTTACAGCTCTCTCTAAGCGGTTTACAGAGTCAACATATTGCCCCCAATAATCTGGGTCCTCATTTTACCCACCTCTGAAGGATGGAAGGCTGAATCAACCTTGAGCCTGGTGGGATTTGATCTGCCAAACTGCTGGCAGCCGGTGATCAGCAGAAGTAGCCTGCAGTACTACACTCTAACCACTGCGGCTCTTTGTAAACTGCAGATGCTGCTTTGTTAGCAGTTTCTCCTTAATAGTGTTGAGAAAAATAACGCAGGGATGAAGTATTTCATTCTTTTCTTCTTTTTTTCTTTAATGGGATGAGGATGAAGACATTCTTGTTACTACAGGATTTATAGGAGCTCAGGACAAGACAGCTGTTTTTATTCCTTGAGCAATTTGAAATTGCGAGAAGTGAAGACAATTTTCAGATCACCTTCAAACAGTTTTAGTTATGGTGTGGAAGTGCCCCTATGTTTTCAGTATTCTAGAACTTTCATAAGAAAACCACAATTTCTTGGAGATTGACTTCAGTCTTTGAAGAGGCAGAGACATAGCTTTCTAACTGTATGGAAAAATTATTTAAAATAAAAGTACCCTTAAACTAATAACCATTAATGTAATAACCACAAATTAGTTTGTGTTTTAAGACATGCTTGTCTTTTATACACTTTTCTATTTTTTAAGAGACTCCGACATATTTTGCTTCCACAGTTAAGCTCAGCTACCCTTACTACCCTTCAGTAGTAACTTTTGCTATAATCTAGGCGGGCAATGGTTGAGTCATCCAAGAAACCCTTCTCAATGAGAAAAATTAATATATGTTTCATGTAATATCTTGTCACAAACACCTTTCTTTTAAGCAAACCAAAGAGACAAAGATCTTATCATTTCACCAAATCATGAAAGTAAATTGTCATGTAGACTCCCTGGATGATTCTCATGCAACCCTGGGGCTCCAGAGAACACAGTTTGAATACTGCAGAACAAGAGCATGCCAAGGAATGGAATGCATGATGGAAATATTAATGGAGGAGTAACCAGAGAAGAATATCTCCACAATTGTTGTAATAAGCATACACAGTGTTATATTTGTCGTATCAGAGTTTCCCAATTCTGGGTGGGGGAGTGGATGGTTCTGCGTGAGTAGAGGGGAAGCGTGCACAATTCCTGCCGGTCACGCAAAGGGAGCACACATGCCCGTGTTTGCCCGCTGCTCATAGAGGTGGGGTTGCACACGTGCATACATGCCCAACACTTCCATGGCCTGGTTCCGAAGAGCTCGAGGTCCAGTAGTGGGCTGTGGCCCGGGGGTTGGGGGTTGGGGATCCCCGTGTCATATTACCACAGATTTGTTCCCAGATTATTTAGCAGGTTATCTTCAATTCAGGATCTTTGCTGTTTTCCATCATTCCATGAATTCACAGTGTCATCCACTGTTTTTTCATTTTTGTACCTTCCAGAACTGTTAGATTTGCATCCTTAAAATACCCACTAGTTCCTTGCCTCCTTTCTGTTGATCTGCTTGCCCTTATTCTTAGGAGAACAGTGTATATAAAAATGTCTACTTATTTGTCTTACAGCTAAGATGATTTGAACAATTGGTGTTTTAAGTAGCTATTTGTAACTTTGGGTAAAACAGATGTTGTGATTAAGAAGAATTAAAAACTGACCAATCCTTGGTTTAGATTGCAGCTCAATGATATATTCATTGAATGTGTTTGAGCAATTTACCCTCTCTCAGCCTAATCATTTCCAAGTATGGAAATAATAATTCTGGTCCACCATATGGAATTGCTAAAAAGTTAATTCATATATGCTATTTTAAAAAAATATCTCCAGAGGTTCATTTATTACCTATCTCAATTTGGTTCCATAAGTTCTTAAAAACATGGCTGTTCTCCCAGCCCTTGGGATAAGGTGTTTGCAAGGCCCTGAGTGACAGGTTGATATTTGATCTGCCTGGACACTTGGAATAACAGTAAAAAACAACAATAACTATTTTAAATATGCACTGCCGAGAGTCATTCTAGAGTTACATGGCTTTTAAATCTAGTAAATCAATCAATCAATCAATCAATCAATCAATCAATCAATCAATCAATCAATCAATCAAGCAAGCAAGCAAGCAAGCAAGCAAGCAAGCAAGCAAGCAAGCAAGCAAACTACCTTAAACTACCGGTAATCTTTTCATTACACTCCGGAATGCCTGCTTATCTATTACTCCAGTACTATCCAAGCAATACAAAGTTAGCAAATCTCATTTTTTTCTTCTCTTACTCATTTTTTTCTAGGCTTAAAGTTCAATTTGTCTCATTTTCATATTAGTTTCAGATATTTCTAAAATCTTTTTAGAAACTATATATTTTTGCTCTGTTCTCTCCTATACACAAATATTTTGGAGTACTTGATGAAGGGGGAGGAAACATTCTAAGATAGGAGTTAATGAATCAAAACTAGTTACATCAATCTAGATTGAGGCCAGAGGCTAGCAAAGCCTTGAGAACTGCAAACTCTAAGCTATTAATCAAGAGCAGGAAGATAACTTGCTCAGATGAATTTTTAACAGGGGAGGAGGAAGCTCCCTTTTGACTCTGTTCTTTGCTTCCTGTCTTGGTTCATACTGAGCAAACATACTCTGCCTCAATTTACAAGCAGTTTACTGATGGGTGGTATGACAGTGAGCAAAATATAGGAGGTGAGACCTTGAAAGAACATCCATAGACAGTTCAAATCACCAGGACCAGATGAATTACACCCCAAGGTTCTGAAGGAGTTGGCAGATGAAATCTCAGAACCACTGAACCATATCTTTCAAAGATCCTGGAGCACCGGGGAACTACCAGACGACTGGAAAAGGGATGATGTAGTTCCCATCTACAAACAAGGGAAAAAATGGATTCAGGAAACTATAGACCTATCAGCTGACATAAATACATGGAAAGATTCTAGAAAAGATAAGTCAAAATGTAATGCCATTTTCTTTAGGACAGGTATAATTACCAACACAGGAACATGTAGCATACATCAAAATGAAGCTGGTTCTCTGTGGATCACATCCCTACTTCTCAACATAGTCACCATTTATCTCAATAGTAATGTTCCACCTTCGAATGAGAGCATGTATCCCTGCCTCGTAAAATTTTGTTGGCAGTTCTTTGAGCCACTTCTTCACTGCAGTTTTCACTTCCTCGTCACTGGAATAATGTTTGCCTCTCAAACCCTCTTTCTTGGGGCTATGATCTAAAATATTGTCCTCAAACACATTTTGTAATCGTCTGTGAATGTTCACAGGGGTTTCCCCCTCAGCAACAAGGAATTCAATCACTGCTCTTTGTTTTTGACTAAAGTGACCAGATTTTTTTTTTAATTGGGACACCATTGACGGGGGGGGGGCGGGCCTGCCTGGACGTCGCCATTTGAGTTTTGCCCTCTGCGCATGCGCAGAACGCTGCGCATGCGCAGAGGGCAAAATAACGCAAATGTCGGCGTCCAGGTGGGTGGATGGGGGGAGGCGGGAGGTTATGCAGTTTCCACATAAGTCCGTCCAGAGAGCCTCGGCCAGCCTAATTCTAGCGCTGAACGGAATCTAGATTGGGGGGGGAGTCACCACAACCAATAGACTTGGAAGTGAAGAAAGCATGTATTTCTGTCCAATCACAACTGAATTAAACTGCTGAGTTTTCCATTGTTTTCTGCCCAACAATTGTATAAAATTGAAGCGGCTGCTGCAGGCTGCGCACACGTCTATTCATAAATCTATGCAAACAGATGGTTAGGCCAGAGGGCCTCATGGGTAATGTAGTTCTAGCTCTAGCTGGGCCCAGATGAATCTCCTCTGCATCCTCCAGGTCAAAGTAGTTGTGAAGCAGTAGCAAGAGAAAAAGAGGAACGGGGCGCAGTGGGGTTTCTTGAACCGTGCCGTGCGGACGATGCCCGGCAGTTGAAGCCCGCGAACTGGGGGAGGAGGAGGAGAGGAAGAGAAGGGTAAAGGTTCCCTGCCCAGCCCGGGGCTCCTTCCCCACGCAGCCGCGGAACCCTCCCGTCCCTGCTGCCGCCTTGCGTCCCGCCGCGGCTCCCTGCGCAACTCCCTCGCAGCCCTGCGCGCCCGTTGCCCCCTCCCTCCCTCGCTCGCTCGCTCCTCATGACGCGGGCTGGCCTGTGGGGGGGGGTGCCCGACTCTCTGCCCTTTGCTCGCGGGCGGGGGCGACTCTGCTCTTCCCGCGGGAGGAGCCTGCCTCTCCGCCTCCTCCCTGAGCGCGCGCGCTGGAGGGGGGTCATTCCAGGCGGGGAAATCCACCCGACCCCCCCCACCTACCATGTTTATCTTTCACCCAACTTCACTTGCCAGCGCTGCCGCCGCTGTTGCTACCGCCACCAGTACAGCTTGTTTCTGCGCACGCGCGGGTCGTCTTTCCCTTTAAGGTGACCAGACGTCCCGCTGTTTCCGCATTCTTTTCAAAAAAGCGGGACTTTTTGAAAAGAATGCGGGACGCGGGACACACGCTTGAAAAGCGTGTCTGTCCCGCCAAAAGCGGGACGTCTGGTCACCTTATTTTTGACGCAACTCTAAGGGGGCAGCCATTTTGAATTTTCCTTGCGAGTCTAAAAATCTGAAAAGTAAGAAACAAAATATTTCAGAACGTAAATGATATAATCATTTATAACTTGGAAAAATTTCAGGTATTTTTATCAAAAACTTTACTTGAAATAAAGAAAATGACATTACATTTTGACTCACCCTCGTAGCAACAAATCTACAAACACCTAGAGGCAAACAAAATCATAAGCAGAAGCCAACATGGATTTGTCAAAATCAGATCATGCTATCTTATTGCATTCTTTGACAAAGTGACAAAATTAGTGGACCAGCAAAATGCTGTGGATATAATTTACTTGGACTTCAGTAAGGCATTTGATAAAGTTGACAACAATCTACTACTTGTTAAGGTAGAAAAATGTGGACTAGACAGCATCACCAACAGATGAATTGACCACACTCAATGTTTAGTCCTTAATGGAACTACATCTACATGGAGGGAAGTGAACAGTGGGATATCCCAAGGCTCTGTCTTAGGCCCAGTACTCTTCAATATCTTCATTAATGACTTAGAGAAGGGGACAGAAAGGGAACTCATCAAATTTGCAGATGACACCAAGCTGGCAGGAGAAGCCAATACTCCAGAAGATAGGCTAAAAATACAGAAGGATCTTGACAGACTTGAACATTGGGCCTTATCTAACAAAATGAAATTCAATTTAGAGAAAAGTAAGGTTTTACATTTAGGCAAGAAAAACCAATGCACAAGTATAGAATAGGTGGTACCTGATTCAACAGTAGTAACTGCGAGAGGGAACTTGGAGTCCTAATGGACAATCACTTCAATATGAGCCAGCAGTGTGCTGTAGCTGCCAAAAAAGCCAATGCAGTCCTACTTTGCATTAATAGAAAGGTAGAATCAAGATTACATGAAGTGTTAATAACACTTTATAATGCCTTGGTAAGACCACACTTGAAATATTTGGTTTTCGTCACCAGGGTATAAAAAAAGATGTTGAGACTCTAGAAAGAGTGCAGAGAAGAGCAACAAAGATGATTAGGGGACTGAAAGCTAAAACATATGAAGAATGTTTGCAGGAATTGGGTATGTCTAGTTTAATGAAAAGAAGAACTAGGAGTGATATAATAGCAGTGTTCTACTATCTAAGGGACTGCCACAAAGAAGAGGGGTCAACCTATTCTCCAAAGCATCTGAAGGCAGGACAAGAAGCAATGGATGGAAACTAATCAAGGAGAGACCAGCCTAGAACTAAGGAGAAATTTTCTGGCAATTAAAACAATTAATCAATGGAATGTCTTGCCTCCAGAAGTTGTGGCTGCTCCAATACTGGAGGTTTTTAAGAAATTGTCTGAAATTGTATAGGCTTTCCTGCCTGAGAGGGGGTTAGACTTGAATACCTCCAAGATCTCTTCCAAATCTGTTGTTCTGTTACATTCTTCTGAAATCGGAAGTCTCATTCTGTCAGGGAATTCTGATTCACCACACTCTGTTTAGGCGGATAGCTATAGAAAGACATGAAATTGAGATAAACGTTCAGAGTAGTAATTTCTCAGTAAAAGTAATAGGTTGTGGAAGGGTGCAACCATAGGGATTGTGGAACCAGCGTGGCCAACTCTATCCATGTGGAAGAGAAGGACCAGGGGTGACATGATAACAGTATTCCAATACTTGAAGGGCTACCACAGAGAGGAGGGGGTCAGGCTGTTTTCCAAGGCACCAGAAGGCCAGACAAGGAATAATGGATGGAAGCTGACCAAGGAGAGATTCAACCTGGAAATAAGGAGGAACTTTCTGACAGTGAGAGCAATCAACCAGTGGAACAGCTTGCCTACGGAGGTTGTGAGAGCTCCAACACTTGAGACTTTCAAAGGGAGATTGGACTGCCATTTGTCCGAAATGGTGTAGGGACTCCTGCTTGAGTGGGGGGTTGGACTAGATGACCTACAAGGTCCCTTCCAACTCTAATAATCTGTAATCTGTAAAAAAAAGTACCTATGTTGAATTGAAAACTTTATTTGGGGAAAGAAGCAACCTTCCTACCCTCGTGTTCACCCAGCTACTAACTTTCAAAATGCAGGGAAATTACTCTAAGATTTCCCATCTTAATTATAGCTCTGATGGTGGACTGTGGAGCCTAAGCTAATTAACACTGTCTCCTCACATGTCAATTAGAAGCTGGGAAAACTAGTTTTATAATAACAGGTCTGAGATCTCATCAAGAGATGAGGTTGACTTGAGCCATTGAGAACATTAAAAGAGTTTTTAAAAAAGCAACAAAAATATCTTTGTTTCATCAGTATTGTTTCTTCTCTAATGTTATGCAAAGAAGCATCTAATGCTGGACATGCGTAACCATTAAAAGCTTCTAGTTTACAGCTGATGATAATAATATTGAGCTAGAAAATTGATTCTAATAACAAGCATTAGTCTTGATGGTTCACAATACAATAAAGAGCTACAGAAATGGAAACATGCCTCATATAACTGTAGAATTGTACTGTACTGTTTTTGTTTTATAATTGTCTACAGAAAATATATACAGAAAAGAACTTGAGAAGTGATCAAACAGTACAAGAAAGCATTTTGGTTCCATTTCTGTTTTCCTTTGACTGGTTCAAATATTGGGGCAAATCTACAGTATCACAGCAATACAATCAAATCTAATCATTTAAGCTCTGTGATTCCAACATACAGTTTTAGAAAACTGTAATTTAATTTTCTAGTAGATGTTGTTGAGTAAGTGGAAAAAATTAATGTGCTTTTCAGCATATATGAGAACTTATAAACAGAAATATTAAAGGAATGATGCTACCAATTAGAATGTTTAGAATATAATTTTCCAGGTGAAATGGTACTTGTGTAAAAGGTGCCCCATCTAAGAGGATATGGGTGCAAATCTTACAAAATCTCTCTTCTTCCCTGCTGGGGCAGGAAGCCTTCAAAAACTTGTTTTTCAAGAGATTAGGACTTGAATTTTCCCCATTTCTCAGTCCCTCTATGTTTGAATTCTTTTTGTTTTCATTCCTTTCTACTGTGGCTAGCCTGCTGTGGTTAGCATACTCAAAACAGGTAGCTTAAAAATTCTGTTTGTCATCTCAAATGGCTTTAACCCTTTTGCTCACTGTATCCCTCCTTTGTGTCTGATGTATTTTCTGTATTAAATGGAATGGCTTATACTTGTCATGACTGGTCTGGTTGGTAGAAGAATCCACTGATCCCCCTCCAACTGGAAGAAACTGTCTCTATATCGCAGTGATCTCCGGGATAGCCACTTAAAGAAATGAGGGTCCAATTTGCCACTTGAAATGTTTCATTTAAGAAACAGAAATACCATACATTTAGTAGCGTGGTAATATGCAATATATCCACAATGCTGTGTATATGTATTGATATATACGTACAGGCATACAGAGCTTGTTATCTCACATTAAAGCATTATTCCAGCTTTCTAATCCCTGTAACAAATGGTAGGACTTAATTATATTTTGGAAATCACATATTTAGGCATGACTGAGGGTTCCTGGACCTCATTCCTTAATCTGTGAGAAAAGCTTGTTTCCTAGGAGACTAGAGAGCTCAAGGACGATTGAATGGCCTGTACATTCTTAGCATATTTATTCCTGAGCAAAGTATAAAACACCTCTTTGTAGTGTCCACACTAAGGATTTAGTGTCTCATCATAAAATTTTTGTTGTGTCTCCCTTACAAACAGTGGCTTAATCATTGCCTAATAGTATTACTGCACCTGTCATGTTTTATGCATATGTGTAACGCATGCGTGCATGCGCACGCACACGTACACACACGCGCGCACGCGCACACACACACACATTAACTTCATATTGGGATTCTTTATCTTAAGGCACAGGGTCCAGTGGCACACTGTATTCAATTAAACTGTTGTTTGGATCCTCTAAAGTTCTTTTGATAAGATCTTTGCATGCATTTCCACCACACTATTCTTAGTAAAGATACATACAGACCTTCTGAATTTGGGCTTCCCAAATTCTTCTTTTCTCACTTCCTGGGGCTTTTGCATTTCAAAAGTTGCCACAGTCCAAAATTTCCCAAAATGTCTCTGAGCAATAACTCTATTCTTTCCAATCCTTGGAAGGGAAGGAGGAGGAAGGTATGTTGCAGGGGTGGGTTCTAACTTACCTTGCTGCCGGTTCACTTCCTCCCGTGCCTCATGGCTGTGCGGGCGCTGTGCCGAAAAATCTGAAAATAAATAAATAATAATAATAAAAGCAGAAAACAAGATGGCGACCGCATGCACAGTGCCGGAAACTCGGTTTCTGCACATGCTCAGAAGAAAAAATAAATTTAAAAATTTAATTTTTTTTAAAAAAAAAGATGGCGGAGCCCACGGATCGGCACCGACCGAACCGGTTCCGTGATATCATCGTGACGTCACCAGCGGGTCGCTACCGGTTCGGGCGAACCGATCCAAACCAGGAGGAACCCACCTCTGGTATGTTGGATAAAGAATTTTACAGAAGGCCTATGAAAAATGACCTCTCTTCCTGTCTTCTCCTGCAATTGTTTTCAAAATGTTAGTTGACTTCTCTGCTGTATGAGCAATTTCCAAGGTTTTATTTTATTTTCAAGGAGTTCACTGGAGGTTAATGATACTTTAGAGTAGCTGAATGTATTTGTAAATATATAGGTTACACATAGCTAGAGGCACAGCTTAACCCTCCAATAAATCCTCTTTTTTCTTTCTCCATCAACACTCTAAGCTTGGATTTGTTGGACTTTTTTTAAAAAGAATATAATTTTGCCTTTATTAGAGAAGGAATTCTTATGAGGACCATGCAAAATCTTGACAGGGATGATGTGATGTGGATGTAGCATCTCTTTCTGAATTGTTAAAACAGGCATGTTTCAAAAGCTGCTTCTTCCTGTCTTCACATCTGTGTGGACATACAGCCACCTGACTTTGCAGAGACAGCTGGGAGAAACTTCTAAAGAAGTCCTGCAAATTTTTTTGGGGAAATCCACTGTTCTAATGATTCAAAAAGAGGTGTTTCCTACGTGCTTCCATGTGTTCTGAAGTACTTCTTTTAAAAGATTTGCTCAGCCTGATTTTCAGATCCTTCAACTCTTATAGACAGCTCAAAAATCTGGAAATCTGCAGATCAGATTAATGGGCACTCCAGGTCACAGAATTTGTAGAATGGATTACTGTTCCTCAGAGTGAAGTAATGTTTCCAATTTCTACTACTCTGGAATGGAATTGCTTGGCAGTCTTGCAAAAAAGGAGAAAAAAAGAGTGTATGAACAGGATACATATTGGCTCTTATGTGGATTAAAGGCTGGATGGCTGTCTGTCTTCTTAAAAATGCCTGAGATATAATATGAAGAAAAACACCAGGTCTCTATTATAATTCTACTAAGCAGCACCTGTTTAGTAGTTGAAGCAAACAAATAGCAAAATAAAATACCTTTGAAGTAAATTCTTGTACAGGCATTAATCTCCTAATTTCACTTCTTGCTTTACTTGTAGAGTACTTGGGGAATAGCCGAGTCCAGTTTCTGAATTCCTTTTCTAGTTAACTGTTTATTCAATCTCCACAGAGCTGAGAGTTTGATTAACGAAGAATTACAGAGAATATACACATTTCATTGAGCATTCAAAGGATGAAGTGAGTCCTTTCACACATTGCCATAAGCAATACTGTAATTTGTTTGACGATTAAGGCTACCAGATCTGGGCTGCAAATCTGAGTGACCGCTAGAATATTGAAAGAGGAAATGCTAATTCTACTGCCATCTAGTGGTCATCCAGATTCTTGCATCCAGATCTGGTGGTCCTGATTTAATGGTTTACACATTAAACTATCTCATAAGTTATGATTTGCAAAACACAACAAGTAGATGCACAAAATATCCTAAGTCAAAGGAAACATCTTGTGTTTTTATTTATCTATTTATTTTGTTTATTCATTAAATTTATATGGCCATCAATCTCTTGAAAAAATGACTCTGACCGGCATACAATGTGTGTGTGTGTGTGTGTGTGTGTGTGTGTGTGTGTATGTGTAAAAATACAATTACAATGAAAGATTAAGAGAAGATGGACTTCCAAAATATCAAAAGAGATGGAGCCAGCCTCACCTTGGTTGGGTGGGGGGAAAGATAGTTGCTCCATAAGCACCTGACGGCAGGACAAGAAGTAATGGATGGAAACTTATCAAAGAGAGATCCAACCTAGAATTAAGGAGATACCCAGTTTAATCAGTGGCAAACATTTTAGGCAAACAGATAATTAGCTACGGTATGTACAAGGAGTGTCATGATCAAATATTTAAACTCAAATCTTGGAACCCGCCATAGAAACTTGGAGAGCAATTAGTCAGATAAGACTTTGACATTGAGATAGCATGGTGCCAGGAGTTGGGAACTTCTAACCCAGATCTGTTTAATTCAGTGTCTGATCCAGTACAATGCTCCTGTGGCTTTGATCTTTCAAGGAAAATCTGGACAGCACTCAACTGAAGCATCCAAGCTTTTATTATGTTGATAATAAAAAGTATGTTTATTATCAAGCTGTGGGGCTATTATGGATCAGGGATTGGATAAACTTAGATAATAAAAGAGTGCTAACGATTGAATGACATGACTTACAGGCAGACTGGCATGCCTTCCTAATGGGATAAACATAAAAAGGCACATTTATATTTCTACCGGCATCAAATAAGAGAAGTGTTGATATGGACATGGGGAAAGGTTAAAAGGAAACATTATATGAAATTGCCAACTGGGTTTCGCCAATGGAGGCAACGATCTATTTGAACACATTGGATTAAAAAAAAATGATAAGATATAAAGAATTATTAGACAGTCAGGGAAAACTTAAATCAAATCAAGAATTAAAAGAACAGGGTATAATTATAGATTGCTGGCCATATCTACGGACACAATCGAGATATAGAAAAGATATGGAAGAATATGGAATTCAAGGGATACCACAACAATTGGATAGAATATTGATAGGCAAAGAAGAAAAATTCATAACAAAAGCATATAAATATTTATTGGAGGTAGAAATGGAAGAAGAAATAGTAAAAGGTCCAATGATAGCATGGGCACAGAACGTAGGCTGTAATATAAATTTCGAGGAATGGGAAAAAGTATGGAGCAAGAACTTTAAATTAACATTGTCGACTGCATATAAAGAAAATCAATACAAAATGCTTTATAGGTGGCATCTAACATCAGTGAGATTGGCCAAAATGTACACAAATATAAAACCGGACTGTTGGAAGTGTAAAAATAAGGATGGAACATTCTACCATATGTGGTGGCAATGCCCTAAAGTAAAGAAATATTGGGAAGAGATAAGGAGATGGTTACAGGAGATAACAGGACAACAAATCGAATTTAAAGCTGAATTATTTTTATTAGGAATAATTAATCAAAAGATAAAGAAACAACTCCAATATATCATTCTACACATAGTAACAGCAGCAAGAATTGTTTATGCTCAATGCTGGAAATTTGAAAAGATACCAACCAATGAGATGATTACGCATAAGATATTGGAATGTGCCGAGATGTACAAGCTCACATTAGAAATGAAAGGCAAGGAGGAAACAGAATTTTATGAGGTGTGGGATAAGTGGTATAATTGGTTAGAACAGAGAAATGTTTTTGGATGTTTTTTTAAAAATGTATTTTAATTATTATTAAATTATATTGTTTAGCTGTTCTTCAAATGTTGTACGCCACCCTGAGTCCCCAGGGAGTAGGGCAACATATAAGAGCACTAAACAAACAAACAAACAAACAAACAAACAAACAAACAAACAAACAAACAAACAAACAAAAATGCATAGAAATAAATGTAAATAACTGTAAGAGACATATGACACAGTACTGTTAAAATGTTTATTGTTATGTAAATTGGGAAAATGGAAAAGAAAATAAAAAAGAAAAAGAAAAAAGAAAAGTATGTTGAAATATATATTGGGAAAATGGATTGTAAAAATGCTGCATTAGAAAAGAAATATGTAAAAATAATAGATTACACACTATTTGCATAATATATATATATATATATATATATATATATATATATATATATATATATATATATATATATATATATATATATATATATATATATATATATATATATATATATATATATATATATATATATATATATATAATTTTTTCCAAACTTCACAAATGAAGGCGAATATACATGTCCCATGATAATGTTGCAGGATCCAATCTGGCTCAGTCACTGGGACCAGAGGTTTTGTCTTTCAAGCTTTCTGACTTGTGTTGGAGCCACTAACAATCTTAGTAGCTGCAAAGTTGAATTTTTTAAAATGTGTTTTTTGAAACTTCATTTATGAAATGTATGGACAGTTTTAATAATAATGTAAAATGTAAGATTTATACAGTAAAGCTAAATATGTATCTCATATTGTTTATCAGTAGAATAAGAAATTGAGTCAAAACCGACAGATTTGCTCATTTCTAGTTTCTTAGGCTGATTTGTTGTGATGTTGGACTGAGCCGTGGTGGCGCAGTGGTTAGAATGCAGTACTGCAGGCTACTTCTGCTGACTGCCGGATGACTGCAATTTGGCAGTTTGAATCTCACCAGGCTCAGGGTTGACTCAGCCTTCCATCCATGCTATTGCTATTGCTATTGCTATTGCTATTGCTATTGCTATTGCTATTGCTATTGCTATTGCTATTGCTATTGCTATTGCTATTGCTATTGCCACTGCTGTGGAAGAGTCCCTCCATCTAGGGAAGAGTCCTATGAGCATTACCAAGCACAGGGCACTGAGTCCCCTTCAATCAGCATGGCTAAACTCTTAGCATTGCATTTGCTCCCAGATTCCTTCTGGCACCCATAGCTCTGTCACTGTAATAATGAAGCCTCTATTCGCTCCCAGATGGATGTGTACTTACATCTAATGACAGCCTAGATCAGTGATGGCGAACCTATGGCACGCATGCCACAGGTGGCACGTGGAGCCATATCTGAGGGCACGCGAGGCATTGCCCTATCAGCTCCACAGGCAAACTGGAAGTTCAGAAAAATGCACTTCCGGTTTGCCGTTGGGCTGTTTTTCGTACTCCGGAGGGTTCAGGGAAGCTTCATGAAGCCCCAGAATGCAAAAAAAACGGTGAAACGGGCAAACCGGAAGTTTGGAAAACGCACTTCCTGTTTGCTGTTGGGCTGTTTTTCGCACTCCGGAGGGTTCAGGGAAGCTTCCTAAAGCCCTGGAATGTGAAAAATGGCGAAACGGGCAAACTGGAAGTTCGGAAAATACACTTCCGGTTTGCCATTGGGCTGTTTTTAGCACTCCGGAGGGTTCAGGGAAGCTTCCTGAAGCCGCGGAGTGCAAAAAACAGCCCAAGGGGCAAACCGGAAGTGCGTTTTTCCGAACTTCCGTTTTGCCCATTTTGCCATTTTTCGCCGTCCCAGGCTTCGGTAAGGCCTTTCCGCAGGTGTGTGTGTGTGTGTGTGTGCGCATGCGCAGGGGGCAGCGTGGGGGGTTGTGAGCATGTGTGGGGGGGAGAGGGAATGGGTGTGGGCACGTGTGCGCAGGTTAGCGCACGCACACACACCCTTTTGGCATGCGAACCAAAAAAGGTTCGCCATCACTGCCTAGATGATTTAGGCCAGTAATGGCGAACCTTTTTCCCCGAAAATGCGTGTGTGTGCTTTATCATGCACGTGCGAGTGCCCACACCCAAAATTCAATGCCTGGGGAGGGCGAAAACGGCCTCCCCCGCCCCCGCAGAGGTCCTCTGGAGGCTGGAAATGGCCCACTTTCCGACTTCCGGTGGGCTTGGTAGGCCCGTTTGTTGCCCTCCCCAGGCTCCAGAGGCTTCCCTGCAGCCTGGGGAGGGTGAAAACACCCCCTTGACTCCCTGGAGGCCCTCCGGAAGCCTAAAATGCCCTCCCAGAGCCTCCGCGTGAGCCAAAAATCAGCTGGCCGGCGTGCACATGCACGCTGGAGCTGAGCTAGGGCAACGGCTCGCGTGCCAGCAGATATGGCTCCGCGTGCCACCTGTGGCACGCGTGCCATAGGTTCGCCATCACTGATTTAGGCTCATTACTTTCTTTACTGCATATAGTCATTATTAATGCATGTTCATCTCTGTTTTTTCTTATCATAAATATATGGTTACCAGTTTGTGAATGCCTAAACAAGGAATTACATTTTGGTGAGAGAGAAATTCCCTGAGGATTGGCTCCAGCATGAGTCCGAAAGCTTGGAAGAGTAAACCTTTGGTCCCGACCCAGATTGGAAGGAATTAGGTCTAATCATGCTGCCACTGTTCGTGCTGCATGTCTGCAAAGCACAACCTCCTCCTTGCAAAATTCATACATATGTACAGTAATACATTCATCTGTCTATTGTATGCAACAATATTATGGTATTTGTTAACAGGTGAACTTTAACCCAGTGCTTTGCCTCACAGATTCTACTAATTCATTGTAAATGTATCTTACCTAAATCTAGACTGCAGTTATATTAAGTGCAATAGATATTTTTTCTGGGCAAGATAGATTATCCTAAAACAAATTCTGATAGAAGTTTATTTTTCCTTGTTCACTGTCTTGCTTCTGAGTGCATGGGATAATGAATGTCCACTTCTAGATTCCTAGTTCCTCAGCCACATCATCTCATGGTGAAATAAATCATAGTTAATCCTGATAGTGTCCAGAGGAAATCTCATAGCCTTAGATGGATTTAACAAGATGTTTTCAAAATAGCTTCCCTCTTTGAAGGGCAATTTATCCAAACGTGGGCCCCTCATGGCTGTTTGCAACTTGAACTCACACTTGTAAGATTCTTAATAATCCAGGTAGGGTTGTGTGGAAGCTGAGTCGTGGCGACTAAACTTCTTTCTTTTTGGGGATAAGCAGTGAAGCTTTTAAAACCAAGGAAGAAAAGAAATCCAGTTGCCATGACTCAACTTTCAGACATACAGATAGTCCTTGTTTAGTGCCCACCTCATTTGAGATGACTTTGTGACCAGCCATTGCATTTACATCCTTTGCAGCAGGGGTGAAATCCTCCCGGTTCGCCCGGGCCAGTCCTTCGGCGTATAGCCGATGGAACTGTCGGCGGTCGCGGCGCGGAGCTTCTCCTGCCCGCTTTCCCGGCCCGGCTGAACACAATCACCGCTTTCCCCGGCCCGGCTGACCACAATCATTCGGGTTATTTTTCCCTCTGTGCATGCGCGTGCATGCACAGAGGGAAAAATAACCCGAATGGCGGCGTTCAGCCGGGCCAGGAAAGCGGGCGGGAGAAGCTCCGCGCCGCGACCGCCACCAGTTCCATCGGCTATACGCCGAAGGACGGGCCAGGGCGAACCGGGAGGATTTCACCCCTGCTTTGCAGGTCTGTAAAACAAAGGAAACCTGAAGTATTATTGTAAAATCTTGATGTTTCACTTAGTAACCATTTTGCTTAACAACTGAGTTTCCAGTCCAAATTGTGGTCGCTAAATAAGGACCACCTGAACAAACTCTTCTTTCATAAATCTGGTAATGTGAAACCCAGTTATGGGCTATACTAAATTGGCAGTTTATGACTCATCCCATCTAACAATACATCTATGCAGTGTTCCCTGTTCGAGAGCACTGTGAATCCAAATGGCAATAATCACAGGACTACAAAAAAGAACACAATCCTGAAGGATAAAAGTCTTCAATATAGTCACAAAATTACATGGTTTTTAATGAGTGGATTGTTGCTTCTATGATTATAGGCACTGGTGCTTCTGGATGCCTTTATGATCACTAAAGGCTCTTATTGTACATAGCCCAAAAGCCTAGTATTAAATCGGTGGGTCAGAGCTGACAGGAACGGAGGCAGACTCAGAGGTGAACAGCAACAGCAAACCTTTATTTCAGCACCACAGAACAGAACAGAGAACAGGCGGCTTGATAGTTCCTTTTATACTGGAGCTGTCAAACTCTGAGCCAATGACAGGGCTCCATTTTCCCGCTTGCCGGCTGCTTGCGTCAGAGCCAATCAGGCTCAACTAGCAGCCGGCGTGGTCGTAATTGTGAGGACTTAACACCTAGGTTGTTTATTTCTTTAATTTCATCAATAGCATTGTACGTACTTGTTAACATAAGTACTCAGCTTCTAATCCAGGTTTCCTGTGAGCAACATATATGATAAAAATATCAAATATTCAATTCCTTGACTCCTGGAAGAAAGGTAGGACATAAATCTACACTTAGTGATAATTTGCTGTAGAGGGCATCAGATTCTTCCTTTAATGAGCATCCTTCCCTTAAAGTCATGATTCTTAACCAGCAATATTTCTTGGCTGTATTAGCAGCATCAAGTGACTGCTTGGATGCAAAATAAAACTAAACTCAGAAGCCACAGATCATAGGTTTCCTTTGATGAGTTCAGTTTTATTGTCAGATATGATGTTGTTAGTCAGATTTTCTAATTCCCTCCCTACATAGCTATATGTATACCCACTATGAAACAGCACATTGGCAAATAGGTCTCAATCATATCCAGCAATTTACAGTTTATTTATTTATTTATTTATTTATTATTTGGTTCTTCTATGCCGCCCTACTCCCGAGGGACTCAGGGCGGCGTACAACATTAGCAACTGAGACACAGCTCTATAGTGGGGGAGGGTGTTAGTTGGGGAGGGAAATTGAAAACAGCATAAAATGTGCACATGCTAATGCAAATTCATAAATAATTGCTACAATTTGAATAATAGAAAAGCAATATATCTTGCCAGAGTAATATGGATACTTAAGAAGAAGCTCCATGAGAAATGCAATCATCTGTATATTTCGCCTCGTTCAGTCTTCGGTTACTGGAGGATGAAATTTTTGAGGAGGGAAATGATGGGAAAAAGAAGAATCTGAACATGCTTAACTTTTCTCCCTGTCCCTCCCTTTTTTTTCCTTCTACCTATTTAAAAAATAACAATATGAGGTAACAGATCCATTTCTAGTACTTATAAAATGATTTGTAGAATGGTTTTGTGGATAAAAGCAGATGGGAAATGGTTAAATATGCTGTTTCCAACCCGACCCTTCTCCATGGCCTAGAATTTTTCAAAAAACTTTGGGAAAGCTTTGTGTGATTATTGTATTGTGGGTAGGTTGGTTTTTAGATAAGCAGGCCATCTACAATTCCTGGGCAAGGTATTGTGGTTTCTAGAGAAACAGCATCGGAGTTTGTCCTGTTCCTTAAAACATGTGGCAATACCGATATCATATCAAGATTGGGTTTTGAATGAAAGCATCAAGGCTTGCATGTTCTGTTCCTACAGAAGAATTGTGGATTCATTCAAGAGAGGGCAATACTACACAGAGCTTCCTCCTGTATTCCCATTCATATGCACTGGACAATAGACCTGATAGTGCACCTCCCTCTTCTATGTTATTTTTGGACACTGGCCTTTTGGCTGTAAAGTTTGGGACCCAGACACAAA